>NW_004624850.1:2284661-2306961 GCF_000247695.1 Heterocephalus glaber | reverse complement strand
GTATTTGTAAATAGGGAAGGGTGGAGGAGGTGAAGGGAGGGCTAAGAATGGGGAAAAAATAAGAACCAAAATACATCATGTAAAGGTTCAAGTTCCCAATGAGAAATGTAAATGTGTTGTATACCTAAAATGTACCAATAAAAGAATTTAAAAAAAAAGAAATTGGGATACATAGTGCCCTATACCACCAAGCTGTACCACAATGAAGGCATTTGGATATGACTCCCACAGAGGCAAGAGCAGCAGTGAAAGCATGCCCTCAAAGGGCTCAGCTGGCCCTCTGGAGGAGGAGAGTGCCCACACAATTGAGTGCAATACCTCAGGCACCCCATCCCCTGCAGTAATGGCAGGTAGAGTGTATTGGGCCCGTGCATCTCTCACAAGGACATAAGTATATTCTGATTGCTGTGTATAGTGCTATGGGTATAGGCATTGCCTACCCTGTGCCCTGTGCTGACCAGACCCATACCATTAAGGTATTACAATGGTTGACCACAGCATACAGGATGCCACTAAGAATAGCATCTATTTGGGGAAGCCACTTTAAAGGGGCTCGGGTACAACAGTGGGCCAGAGACAATTACATTACCTAGCGCTTTCATGTGTCATATCAGACACAAGCTGCTGGTATGATTGAGAGATATAATGGGCTCCTAAAAATTAAAATGCCCTATTTGGCTCTAAAGTTTATCAGGTGTTTGCAGGCCTTACCACAGGCTGTTCAATTGCTCAATGATTAACCTTGGCATACAGGTGACAGCTCATTGGATTGCCTTCTGATAGCACAGCTAACTCATCTGCACATTCAATGCACAGAGCAATGCCCTAAGTTGTTAAAAGGGGCTATGATCTTCTCCACACTAGAGGCTATGTAGCTGAGGACCTGGTACCAATGGACTTAAGGATAGCCCACAGTCAGCCTGCTGGGGAACTGGGTGTCCCTCTTGGAGCTCTGGGGGGAGGGACTGTACTATGCCATAGAGGTGCAGCCCTGGATTTCTACATGGCCCCTCAAGGCCTCGGTATGCTCCCCGGCCAATGCTGGGGCCACCATCCTAAAGGGAAGTGACATTGCAGCTGTTTGGCCTATTCCCCTAGGGGTGATAGACCTGGCTCCAGCCCCCTTGTCTTTGGTGGCAACAAGGACACAGGTGTGGTATTCTAAACCAGAAGGTAAAATGATTGCAGCCACCATCCTACTGGAGGATGAATATGTGGCCTGCATCCTCCACAAAGGGTGTGACCTCCCTATGGTGGTTTCTCTTTCTTCCCTGTCCTTCTGATTGGGATGAGTCAAACTAACAGCTTCATCTCCTGGGCATACAGTTGCTCATGTGCACCAGCAATCACTCTGTTGGGTGTGCACTGAACTCCCATAGGACATGGCTGAAGGCCTTCAGTGAAGAATTACACCAGTGTCTCCATGCAATTGGACAAACTGGTGATAGCAGAACTGGACTGGACTCACCTGGGATCAGTGACACCAGGCTGTTGAGGCACTCATCCAGAAGAACACAACTACCCCACAAAGACTGGGACCTATGATGTGTAATAGTTATGGGTAGATGATGGAGAATATTGTTGGATGTTGCCCCACTATGTATTGAACAGATCAATGCATCAGTGGGAAATCTCACAGTAGGATGGATATCCCTGCACTTGTGTAACAACACATTATAGGCGAATGACACAAATAGCTGGTGGGATGGCCATAAGCTCATAGGTATAGTGCCCACTGATTGGCCCATGGTGGATGCCTTATGGGTACAGGTTGGCCATACCTCCCAGAGTGTTTTGTCTTCTATGTCTCAGTAAGCTGATAAATCTACTATAAGTTCTATGCTGGAAATTAAAGTTCCATTCCTGATTTTTTTATAATGTCTGCTCCACACATGTTCTTTTCTTTGGGAACCTCGCCTACCAAGCCTTCCACCAGCCCACCAGCCCCAATAAAAGTATAGAAGGTCTGTATGCACACTGGAGATCCTAAGGATTCAGTGAAAAGTCAAAGTCCTGGAGTTCACTGTAGGGGCCTATGTAACTCCATATCAGGAACCCAAGGGTCTGCACTGGAAGGCTGTGCTGGAAACTAAGAGACAGACATCCAAGGCAATCACAAAGAGTGGTTCTTCTCCAAAGAAACAGAATTTTTTTTTCCCCAATAAGCTATCAGCCTATTGGTAGGTGTCAAACACACCTAGGGTGGGTCTTCCGTCTTCAATAAATCCATCATTCAGTCATACCCAGAACTATGCTAAGTTAATCAGCTGAGTGTTTCTTACTCAAGTTGAGGCAGCTGTTCACTGTCACAATAAATCTGTCTTACTTACATTCAAGTTGCTGGGACAAAATACACAACACTCACAAGTTAAAAGAGGAAAGGCTTATTTTAGCTCATACCTTGTAGAGGTTTTGATCAACAGTTACTTGGCTCCAAGGAAAGGCAGCATGGGAGAGGGGCCTGGTAGAGGAGAAACAGTTCATAGCATGGCAGTCAGGAAGCAGAGCCAAGATGAAGGTAGGAGGAATATACACCATTCCTCCCATGCCCACAGTGACCCACCACTTCCCACCAGGTTTCACCTCCCAACATCACATCCAGCTATAAACTCATCAGTGGACTAATCCAGTATCACACACCTGTGATCCAATCCCCTTTAAAAGCCCCACCTATGAGCCCATGAAGTTTTGGGGCGACATCTACATATAAAAAATAACATTTTGCCCCTGGCTCCCAAAAGTCTCAGGCATATCCCTTTATGCAAAATACATTTAGTCCATCTCTAACAGTTGCCACAGCCCTAACAGTTTAAATATTTCTGAAAAGTCCAAGTCAAAGTTTCTCCTGAGTTTTAAGCCAAACTCTTAACTGTGAGACTCTATAAAAGTGAAAAGTTAAACACTTCCAACATACAATAACATAGAATAAAAATTTCCATTTCAACAAGAAAAACAGGGGTATAGAAAGAAATGAGACCAAAGCAAGTTCAAAATCTAATGGGACAAACCTAAAAGCCCATAGTTTTATGTCTACTACCTGGGGCAATGTGGACAAGATGTGAACTCCAAAGGGCTTGGGTGGCTCTGTCCCTATGGCATTTCCAGTGGTTGTGGCCCTCATGGCTTCTATCTTGGGCCTACTTTTCTCACCCCTTGCAGCTTTCCTTAAATCACCTATGTTTCTGGCTCCTCCAACCTTCTAAGTTCTCCCTTGTACTTTGAACTTCACACTCACAGCTTCACACACTGCCCTCTCAGAGGCACATTGCCTGGCCTCCCAGTCCTTCTTCTCAAATCTTGGTGGAGCCTTTCTGACCTTATAACTCTTGTATTCTGCATACACCCAAAACCAGCACCATGTAGATGATGCTGAAGCCTGCTGCCAGCTGAAGCAGTAGCCAGGCTTTCTTCTCTCTTGGTTGTAAATGTTAAGTGTCTGGATTGCTGAGCACTATGAGCTTAATCCCCAGGCACAAATTCCCTAGGCTTCAGCCTTTCTGAAATATGATGCCTTGGGCCTGTCTTCTCAAAGCAAAGTCTTTCCCTTTCTCAATTTTGAGGCTGCAAAGGGTGGAGTCTTGCTAGTTTTAGTGATGCCTTCAGACCATCTTTTCTATTGTCATGTTCCAAAATACTTCATTCTTTAATGCTAATCTTTTCTACAACCAAGTGCTCCTCTGCTCCATCTTGGCAGGCTGTAACTTTACTGGAGATTTCTTTTCTGGACAAACTCAAACATTTTTAAATCATTCTGCTGGGCCATTTGCTCTTGATTCTCAAGAAACAGCTGGCTAAAAGCCCGCAACAGCAGCCATGCCACTGCCTCAACATTAGACAGCCTTGAAATTTATCCCACCAGATAATTATGCTACCCTTAATCTCAGTCTTCTGCAATATCCGTGGCCATGAGCAAAATGCAGACAAATTTTCAACCAGAGCACAACACACATGGCCTTGAGTCCAACTGCCAATACTGTCCTTCTTCCCACCAGAAACTTTCTGAGCTTAGTCTTTACTAGCTGCATTACTCTCAGTGTTCTTGTTATATGAGCTCTTACCAGAATTTCCCATCAGCCTTGACTCACACATTATAGTGCTGCTTCTCGAGCAGGCATCTCCAAACCTTTCCAAACTCTTCCCACTAGCTAATTCCAAATACTTCTGAACCATGTGTCCAGATAGCATCACAACAATGACTTTACTTTTCTGATACCCAAATCTCTCTTAGTTACTTTTTCATTGCTGGGACAAAATACCCAACACCTACAAGTTAAAGGAGGAAAGGCTCATTTTAGCTCACATTTTATAGAGGTTTCAGCCCATAGGCAGCTGGCTCCAAGGCAGGGCAGCATGGCAGAGGAGCCTGGCAGAGGAGAAACAGTTCACAGCATGGCAGGCAGGAAGCAGAGCAGAGGTGATGGTAGGAGGAGGGATATATACAATTCTATGCCACACCCACAGTGACCCACCTCTTCCACCACACTTCACTTCCCAACATCACACCCAGCTATAAACCCATCAGTGGACTAATCCAATATCACACACTCCTGATCCACTATCACACACCCATGATCTAGTCACCTCCCCAAAGCCTCACTTATGCATTAGACTTTGAGGGACATCTAGATACAAACCATAGCATATTCCAGAAATTGAGGAATATTTTACTATAGTGAAAAAATATCTGGGGTCATAGTTTTCTATTCATTATATCTCTCTTTAGAAAGTTTCAATTTATTAATGTCTCTCTTATCATGTTCTTTATCAGTGGTCCATTATGTCTGTCTTAGATGAATTATTTCAAAACCATTAAGAGAATCCCAATTTTTTTCAAATATAGAGTACATTAAAAAAAAGAAACTATTTTTCCAGGTCCTATCATTTAAACTATAATGACCACTGTTTTTATCCCCAAGAATATTCACTAACCTATGTTTTCAAACAAAATTCAAGGTTTCCATGTATTTCAATGTTAGTGCTTCTTTTAGCCAAGGAACACTTACATGAAAAGAGTGGTTGACTGTGGTGTTTGGAAGATCCTATAGAAGTCTGAATGTGGAAGCAGCTGAACCAGTTAGGCAGCTATGTCAATGTTTCAAAAAGCTGTAATAGTTATGTGCTATAGGGTGGTAACAGAAAGATGTTGAGAAATGGTTGGTTTTGGCATATTTGAAGTTAAAGTCAGTAGGATTTGCTAATAGATTAGTTAAAATATGCTAGAGGAAGAGAGAAGTCAGGGATAAATCCAAGGTTTCAGAGTAATGATTTGTGTTTGAAAAAAGTGGACAATTAGGTATTACATATACTAGAACCTAATGAAAAGACTTATCGGTGACAGATGGAGTAGTCGGAGCTTGTTCCTTTAAGTATAACAAAGTCACTTAAGTTCCTAAGTAGGAGAACAACATGATGTAAGAAGCAGTGCTGGAGGTAATGTCTAAGAGCTTTGTCTAGCTAGACTGAAAGAAGGATGACACTGTGGCACTGAGGAAACAGGAAAATGCTAATTTCTATCTGATGGTGGCAGGACTTACTCCTTGTCTTTCCTGGCTTTGGTAGACAGTGGTACCTTTTTCTCTCTCAGATATGTCCTCCTGTTTCCTATGGAATCTGCTATCATGAGAACATAAGAGAGTTAGTGTGGTGTGTCACACAACTCCAGAAGACACAAATGTGTTTCACCCTCATTATACCCAGGTAACATAATGGGAAGTGTGTTGTAAACTCACCTCAGACCCTGGAGGAATTGAATTCTGGCTTCACTACTTACAGTTTTCCAACTTTGGACAAATTATTCAACTTCTCCACATCTCATCTGTACAACAAGGTTATTAGCACTTCAAAGTAAGAACTAAAAGAATATAAAAATTTAAATATTTGAGATACTTCTCAAAGTGGCACAAATTATTTTATAAATTTGAGTAGATTTTTCAAATTAAGAAAAATCAATGCAGAAAATTTCTTTTCTTTCTTTTTTTTTTTTGGTACAGCGGATTGAACTTGGGACCTTGAACTTGCGAGGCAGGTGGTGGAACCACTGAGCTAAATCCCTGGCCCCAGTAGAAAATTTCTTACAATATATTGTATAGTAATCCTGGTATGAACTGATTAGTGTGTGCAGCAACAGTGAGAATATCTTTTTAAAGGAATAACAGAGTTTGACATCTTGAAGGAGGTAAACAGGTAAATGATAAACTCTTAGTCTAAGAGAATGATGTGTTAATAATAAGGAAGAGAATGAATCCTTATTTTTATATTTTTACATTGGCAAATTCCTTTGAAAATATATTTCATTTAGCATTTATGGAAAACTATATGATATAAATTATATTTATAATTAAAAATGACTCTGCTTATAACATAATTTATTTTTAATGTGCAGGATTATCGTTAAAAACTTCAAGGAGCACAGACTGTGTGAGCATCCTCAAACATACATTTCTATGATGGGAGCCGCTTATTGTTATTATAACATTGTGCTTTCTTTCCAAAATGCCCCAAATAATTTCACCTGACTGATGATATTATTCTTGGTGACATACAATTACATTATTCAATTCATTATATGTTTTCAAATAATTATCAGCTAAGAATATTTTTACCTTCATCAATAATAATAAAAAATAACTGCAGATACAAAAGCTTTTGTTTTTAAAATATTGTCAAATTAAGTAGTTAAGGTGATATTTAGACATACTTAAGAAAGTTAGAGCTTGAGATTGTTGTATGCCTATTAGTCATTTGAGAGCGTTTATTTCCTGACAACTGTGTTTGCCTGAATAATGGCCTTCCAAAGGCGTCCATCTCCTTCTCCCAATGCTGGCTATATGTTACCTTATACACAGAAAAGAAATAAGAAGGTAACTGATGAAATTAAGGTTGTTAGTCATCTGACTCTGAGATTGGGAGTTTATCCTGCATTATCTGTGGCAGAGGAACGTCACATCTGTAAGCATACAACATAGGTATAAGCATATGGAGGAGACCAAAGACAAAGAACTAGAGCTCTGGCAATGTGTGAAAGATCAGAACAGCCATGCTGGATTTGAAGACAGAAGGGGACCATGAGCCAAGGAACATGGGGAACCACTGGGAGGCAGAAAACAGATTCTCCCTTGGAACCTGCAAAAGAAATATAGCCAAGCTGATACCTTGATTTTAGCCCATAGAACCCACTTTGGACTTCTTTGTTGCAGTAAACTGTTTCTTCCTTCTATCTATCTCAATACCATGTTCTATAATCATTAGCATTGTATCTATTTTTAGCATCCTATCTTATTTATTGTAGTTTTTCTGCAATATTATTATTTTTATAATATTGCAATAATTAATAATTATTTCAATACAGTATTATTTCTTAGATACCAGGTTAACGAAGAAATACTTAGAGACATTTAACCCAAGTGAAAGGCACCAAATTATGCCTGCAAAGCAGAACATAACTGGTTAGTTAAAATGTGTCTATAAAAGCCAGATATGGTGGCACATGCTTGTAATATCAGCACCTGGGAGGCTGAGGCAGATGGATTGCTGAAAATTCAAGCACAACCTGGACTACATAGTGAGTTCAAGGCCAGCCTGAACTACAAAGTGAGACCCTGTCCCCAAACAAGTCTCTGTAAAATATTCTATACATCAAATAATGTCTTCCATCTGAGTAGTATAGAGCATTAGTGAACATTATTATCTCAATTTTACAAGGGAGAAAGAACGCAGAAGTGATTTACTAGGTTAGAAAAAGCAATAAATTATTCACTGGTGGTAGCAGATCCTTGGGCAGTGTTTGCTATACTTTTGTCTCATGGGTTTATCAGCACTTTATTTCCTATTTTATACTACTGAGCACTACCATCAGTAATATCTCAAACTCTAAAACTTATAGGACATGATCAAGAGAGCTTAACCTGTGTTTCACACAATGGAGTGAACCTTGTTTATCTCTGGAATACTTCCAGGCTTAATTATTTCATACAGAGAAGAGTAGCTTTTAATATTTGTGTCATTAGTCACATTAGCTTCACTATTTTATGGAAAGCCCTCACAGTAGACAACACACAGATTATGTACAGCAATTGAACCTTCATCTAAATACTTATACCAATTAATTTAAAAGACTTTGGGGTGTTGCACAAAGCTGCTCCTAAACCAAATTGCCAATTAAATCAGTAGGGCTTATCTCTGACACACATGTGGTGCAAATACTCAATAGCAATGGGAGACTGGTGGTTAATTATTATACTAATGTGTGTGCCTATACATACCACATAACATTTAAATTGAGGATAATCTCCCCCCAGCACCTTTGGTGGGAATAAAGGAGGAAATGTGATTATATTACAACATTGGGACCAGTGAGTTAAAGTTTTAATTTTAATTTTAAATTTTTAGTTTTATTTGTGGAAATGCTGGGGACTGAACACAGAGCCTTGAGCATGCTAGGCAATCACTGTACCACAATGCTACATCCCAGCCCAAGTGAGAGAAATGTAATAAAACTTCCTAGATTAATAAAACTTGATGAATAAAAACATTTGTGAAGTTATATATATTTTCTAGCTATTCATACATCTTATTGCCAACAATTTAAAAATATTTCCACATAAAACATTTAGAATTTAGTTCACTGTGATAAGAATATTTTTTATACAATATGACTTTAAATAAAATATGTAAAACAATCTCAAAAACCATATTTCAATCCATTTCAAATAACAGTGTAATATCCATTGCCAAACTGAATTAAAATTTACACACAGTGATTTAATTACTTTATGTTATTTTCACATGCATGTCAAACTCAATAGAAACCATGTTTTAAAATAAAAGCTGAACTTGTCCATTATGGTTAAAATAACTTGAAAAAGTATCTTGCATCATTCTTGATATGGCCATATTCTTAGTGTAGTAGGTATCATTTTTCTCGAGCATACCATACTCAGGGCAGAACTTATTTCTTGCCTAATCACTCAGCCTATGGATTCTTGTACTTTCCCGAATACAAGTGGCAAAAGCAGACAGCTTTGCTTTACTGTCCATAGATGAAAAGCTACCTGTCATCAGTGTGGGCACTACTAATCCCAGCTACTTGGAAGATTAATTAGTAGATTGAAGGATCGAGAGTTTGAACCCAGCCTGGGCAACATAGTGAAACTTGTCTAAATAAATACACAAAAAAATAAAATATTTAGCTTTTTTACTGTTGAGTATGTGTTGGCTGTGGGGTTATTATATTTGTTCTTCACTAGGTAAGGCAATTTTCTTCTATTCCTACTATGTTGAGGTTTTTTTTTTTTTATCATGAAATGGTGTTCAATTTTGTGAAATGCTTTTTCTGCATATACTGAGATTGTTATATAGTTTTTATTCTTTAGTTCATTAATGTTATATATCACACTAATTTGTTTTTCTCATTAAACCATCCTTGTGTCCCAGAAATAAATTCACTTGGATATGTTGTATGATCTTTTTAAAGTGCTTTTTAATTCATGATGTTAAATGTAGAAAATCCTAAAGGTGCCATTAAAAATAACTTAGAAACCAGTCATGATCACACATTTTTGGAGTCTCAGCTGCTTGAGTGGCTGAGGCAGTAGGATAAAGTAAGTCTGCAAGTTCAAAAACAACTTGGGCAACATAGAATGTAGCTGCCACAAAAACAAAACTGTTAGCATAAATGAATTCAGTAAAATTACAGAATACAAATCACCACATACAAATTAATGGAAGTTCTATGCACTAAGAACAAACTCTCTGAAAAGTACATTAATAATTACAAACAATAGCATCAAAAAGGATCCAAAACTTAGAAATATACTTAACTAAAAAGGTAAAATATCTCTGCTCTAAAAACTACAAAATATTGATGGAAGAAATTTTAAAAGGTACAAATAAATTGAAATAAATAAATGTTTTCGTATTCTGGGACATTTGAATATGTATATGTATACTTATACATATTCTGGGACACTTTATGCTTACCTTATCTGCAAAGGGTGCTTTGCAGATTCAGTGTAATTATTACCAAAATTCCAATGGCATTTAAAGGAGAAGAAACAGTACTATAATTCATATAAAATTACAAACTCTATGAACAGCCAAATCAACCTTGAGAGAGAAGAACAAAGCTAAAGATATCACAAATTCTGATTTCAAAATATTTTACAAATGTGCCGTAATTAAAACATTGTTACTGGCATAAAGACAGGGATAAAGAGTGATCAAATAGACTAGAGTCCAGAAATACATTCATAAGTATACATTTATTAGGTGGATAATAAAGGTGTCAAAGAAAGATTAGTTTCTTCAGAAATTGATGTTCAGGAAATGGACTATCTATTATCTACTTCCAAAACAATGAAAATGGATTGCTATCTTAAAAATTCAACTGAAAATGAATTATAGACTTGACCCTAGATCCTGAAATTGTAAAACTCCAAGAGGAAAATCTAGGTAAAATGGTTCATGACATTGGTCAGTTTCTTGGATATGATAACTAAAAGCACAGTCTATAAAAGCAAAAAGTAGAAAAAATGAAATCATATTAAACATAATAAAGAAAACAATGAACAGAATGAAAAGGAAACCTATAGGAATGGGAGAAAATATTTGTAAAATATACATCTGACAAGGGGTCAATATATAAGGAACTCCTTTAACTCCATAACACACTTATACACACACATTTCCTGATTTTAAAAATGTGCAAAAAACTTGAATAGACATCTCTCCAAAGAAGCCATACATATGGCCACTAGATGTATAAGGAGATATTCAACATCACTAGTCATCAGGGAAATGTAAATTCTAAGCACAATGAGATATCACTTCCTATCTGTAAAATGGTTATTATGAAGCAAAGAAAAGATGTGGTAAAACTGCATGCACTTGTTGGTAGGAATTTTAAACAGTGCTGCTGTTATGAAAAACAATAAAATCAGCCATAGAAATATATAACCCATAAATTCCATTTCTGAATACTTATCAAAAAGAATTGAAATCTTTCTCAAAGAGATATTTGAGATCTACAGCTTGTTATTGCTTTGTGTAACAATAGCGAAAATATAGAAGAATCTAAATATCCATTGATGAGCAAATAAAGAAAATGCAGTAGTATATGGATATAATAGAATATAATTCAGCTTTAAAAAGAAAGAAATTCTACTGTATGGGACAACATAGATGAACCTGGAAGATATTATGCTAAGTGAGATAAGCCATTAACAAAAGGACAAATGCTACAATGAAACTAATGTATAATAGATATGTACAGTATAATACAGAAAAGCAGAGAATAGAATGGCAGTTGGCAGTGGTTAGGGGAAGAGAAACGGGGAGTTGCTATTCAACAAGTATAAAATTTTAATTATGAAAGATGTGTAGGTTCTACAGATCTCCTGTACAACATTGCATCTGTAGCTAATAGTGCTGTGTTGTACATTTACAAACTTGTTAAGAGAGCAGATCTCATATTGGGAATTCTTAGCACAAAAAAATAGTATTTCATGTTTTGGGATTATCCAAATCATGGTTAATGCACCTGAAGTTACTCGCATCAGCATTTTCCTGGAAGTTCCTTGTCTAACCCTGAATTTGTACTCACATTTTAGGCTTCTCTGTTTATTCAGTTCAAGAAATGGCCAATTTTTTCCATAGATACCTGATTTTTTAGTGGATGCAGAATAACTTGACAAACTATTGGCTCTTTTCAATGATGAACTTGCATCTAACACAGGGTCTTTCTACATTTCCTAACAAAATAAATGAAAGCCATTTATTTGGACAGATCAACTTGTGTCTCTTGTCTCTCAGGTTTATGTTCAATTTTAGGGACCTGATGCTTGAGTATTGAGGTCATTATGCATATTCAGAAACCCCAGTGCTCACAGAAGCAGTTGGGGTTTTTTTGACATCTTGATTATTAAGAAATATGTTGAAAATAAGCTCTCTCGGTTATTTGTGTCTTTCACAGAACACTCATTCTGGACATTCTCCCCTTTCCTTGGGGGTCTCGTTTTCCCTTCTCCTTTCCCACAGATACCTCTCAATGCTTAAATACACTGTTTCTGTGCTTTTCTCCTGCTGGAAGCCAAAGATCATAAAGAGTTACTATCTATAACTGAGATGCTATTGGGAGGTAGGGGCTGGTCAGAAGAGATGGATCATTGTAGACATGCCCTAGAATTATATATCTCCCTCTCAGGATTGTTCCTTCTCTCTCTGCTTCCTGGCCATCATGGCCAGAGCAGCTTTCCTCTTCTTGGACCTTTCTACCATGCCATTTCTGCCTTGACACCAGCTGCCTAAGCACAATAAACATGAGCCAAAGCAAACCTCTTTTCCTTTAAGTTATGGGTGTCTGGTATTGTGTCTCAGCAAAGAGGAAAGTGACTATGAGATTTTGGTACTGAGAGTAAGTGGTTTCTGGGATTACCTGACAACGTAATTCAGAAGACTTTGGAAATGGGTTGAGGGAGTAGTTTGGAAAGGTTTCAAGATGCAAGCAAGAGAAGGTCTAGAATTCTCTATGCAGAGTAAACAAAGATTGATGGGAGATTCTTCTCAAAGCTCTAAGATCATAATGTTCATAGAAATGCAGACAGGAAAGAACATGGTCAGTTGATTTCAGATGGATTTGAGAACATATGCTCTGACAAAATTTTTCTGTGTATTTTGTTCATGTCCTGAGAATTTGCAAGGGCCGGAGATTAAGAATGGCAGATAGTTGAGGATTTAGCTCAGTGGTTCTGGCTCCTGCCTCACAAGTGCAAGGTCTTGAGTTTGATCCCCAATACCAAAAAAAAAAAGTGGCAGATAAATTAATCTGGCAGAGGAAATGTAAAGGCAGTCCAATGTTTAGGCTGTAACTTGTGTACTGTGAGCAGTTTTTAGCCAGACTTATAATGAAAATCAGGTTAAAAAAGGCCAATTAAAAAAGTTGTCATTTTTCAATACAAATAATTAATGAAGTGAAATAATAATTAATGAATTGAAAAGCTTGTTTTCAAAAGAATGAACAAAGAAAATAGAGAAACCCTTAGGCTATCTTACCTAGAGAAGGAAAGAAAAGATCCATGTCAATGCAATTGGAAGTGAAAAAAGAAATGATACCACAATGGACTTTTCTAAAATCCAGAATATCATTAGTAACTACTTCAAAGAGTTTATACTTCAATAAATTGGAGAATGCTGAAGAAATAGACAGACTCCTAGATACATTGGAATTACCCTAACTTAACCAAAAGATGTAAAAAACTAATCTAATAAAGGCAATTAAATTGATACAATAATTAAAAACCTATCAGCCAAGAAAATTCCATGACCCAAAGGGTTCACCACTGAATTTTACAAGAACTTCAGAGATGATCTAATGCAAATGTTCCTCAAACACTTAAATATATCAAAAAAGAAGGTATACTCCCAAATTTGTTCACAGAAGTAGTAGTAACTTGATTCTAAAACCAAAGACTCAACTAAAAAAGAAAATTATAGATAATCTCTTTAATGAAAATAGATGGAAAAATCCTCAAGATACTTGCAGGAAGAATGTAATGAATCATGAAAAGATTCATAACCAAGTAATCTTCATCCCAGTGATATAAGGGTGATTCAAAATAGGCAAGTCAATAAATGCAAAACATTACATAATCTGAGCCAAGTACAAAAACAACATGGTTATCTCAATAGACACAGAAAAAGCCTTTGACAAAATATAACATCCATACATGATTAAAACCATAAAGAAAAGATAAATAGAAAGACCTTATCTCAATTTGATAAAAGCCATTTATGAAAAAGCAACTGAAAATGTACATTAAATGGGGGAAAAATGAAAGCTTTTCTTCTAAAATCAGGAGCAAGATGAGGATGTCTAATATTACCACTACTGTTCAATATAATATTCAAATTTTAGCCAGAGCAATTTGTTTCTCTTATACAAGTAAAAATATAATAGTTTATCTATCTATGAAGTATAAATAATTTAAAGAGCAAAATAAAAGACAGGTAATAGGGGACAAGGAGATAGACTTTTTGCAAATGGTAAGGCGACCAAGAGGTGGTAGGAGGGGGGCGGGATGAAAGGGGAACGGAAATTTTAAAAAAATTAAGACGTATTATATACATATACTGACTCAATATGATGAAAATAAACATTTTATACTGCAAACATGTATAAATAAATTTTTTTTTTTTTTTTGTACCAGGGATTGAACTCGGGTCCTTGTGCTTGCGCAGCAGGTGGCGAAACCACTGAGCTAAATCCCCGGCCCTGTATAAATAAAATTATTAGAAATAAATTTAAAAGCAAAGTTTTCAGAAAGGAAGTACCTGAAAAGTTGGACTAAAGAACATGGTTGCCAGAAAAATTAGCATTAAAAAGAAGCCATATTCTTTGCATCAACATATTAGGAAAGATGCCTAGAGGACAGCTCAGGAATCAGCAAGACCTTATCCTTTATGGGCTCAAAATGCACAAAAGTGCAAGCTGGGCATGGTGGTGCACTCCTGTAATCCCAGCAACTGAGTAAGTGAGGCAGAAAGGTTGACATTAGTTAGAAGCCAGTCTGGGCTATGTAGTGATTTCAAAGCTAGCTTGAACTACACAATGCAACCCTGTCTCAAATCCCCCCACCCCTCCACACACAAAACGGATTCAAATTTAAAAGACTTTATGTTGCAGTCTGCAACCACGGCAGCATAGAGAATGAATGATTACTTGGAGACAAGACTTAGTTCAGTCACTAAGAGGACCCAGAGGGGTATCTCCACCAAGAGCATTCAGCATTAGGGAGACTCCCAGGAGAAGCCCTGAAGCTGCAAACTCTCGGAATTTTATTTAGAATATCAATGTAAATGAAAAAAGCAGAAGAAAAGCAGTTTGGGCAAGGAACTATCTCAAAACTAAGCAGTCTTTCTTGGTGAAAGGGAAAGGACAAGGGCCAGACACAACATGTTTCACTAATCTAAATTTCTTGTTTAACATTCACTCTTCACAGAAGCTGCGTGCTTTCACCTTGAAGTTTAAACATTCACTTCTCAGCCAAGTCCCCCACAACTTTGCACTTAGAACAGAGATCCTGGGGACACTGCTCCAGAAGAACTACCTCAGTAATTGGTTCTGTGGAATTTGATTCACAGTGCTCAGGAATCGAGTCAATCAGAGCCTCTGTCCCCTTGATCCAAAGAGGCCTAGTTACTGCTCAAATGAGGTCATTCCTTGGCATTATTTATTTAGTGCTAGTTTTACAGGCATGCAGAATGAAAGAATCATGGGTTCAAGGGTGCTTCCACCCCGGTTTTAGAGAAAGGCCTGGAAGTCCAGGGAGTAGGCCTCTGGGAGGGTAGTGCATGAAGCTGTGAGGGTAAAACTAAAAGTGCAGTGGAGATCCCAGGAAGTTGAAGATGCCACAAATGTGTATTATTTATTGAGGAATGCTACAGACTATAAGCAATGCCAGTGCAAGAGAGAGGCCTTGAGGGATGCAACCAGCAATATCATAGGAGTGGGGCTTCCCAAGCCCTTTGGAGTTCACATTTCTCCACATACTGTCCCAGGTGATAGACATGAAGCTAAGAGACTTAATGTTTACCCTGCTGTGTTTCAGGTTTGCTTTGTTCCAATTTCTTCTCTATTTCTTCCTTTTGGAATGGGAATATTTAATCTGTGCCATTGTATATTGGCAGTGTTTAACTTTCATTTTGATTTTAATAGGAACTCACAGCTAAGAGTTTGCCTTGAGTATCAGAGGAGTTTTTAAAATTGGACTTTTCACCAATGCTGACACTTACAACTTTGGCAACTCTTAGAGATGGATTAAATATATTTTGCATAAAGAAGTGAACATGAGTCTTGGGGATTGGGGCAGAATGTTATGGTTGAGATGTAGAATGCCCCCACCCAGAAGCCTTATATCTTTAGAAGTGGAGTTTTGGAAGGTGATTGGATAATGAGGTTCTCTGTTGACTTCCTATTAGGAAGTGAGGTTCTTGTTAGAAGGGGCAGGTCATGGTGGTCTTTATCCAGAAAGGTATATCCCTATCCCATCTTTTCCTCTCCCTGTTTTTTTTTTTTTTTTTTTGGCTGCCATGATGTGAGCACCTTTTCTCTACCTGTCCTCTCCAATATGCAGTTTCTTCAATGGATCCAGTGACCATGGAACATCTGAATACTCTGAGCCAAAATAAACCCCACTTAAGTTGTGGATGTCAGGTGTAATGGTTCAGTGAGAAAGAAAGTGACTAAGACATGGATTATGTCAATAGCCTGGAGCCAAGTCCAACAAATTCTAGGGTAAATTAGTCTCCAGACAGTCTACAACCACAAGACTGATGATAAATCATTGTTTCAAGTCACTGAGTTTTGAGGTGATTTACTATGCAGGGTAATTATGTCAAGAATCAATGTTTTCTATGCTTTCATATAGTGCTTTCATAAGAAAGAGCTCATACTATAAATACAATTTTGTAGACTGATTTTAGGACTCAATAAATTCTGTTTATCTTTTCACTTGGTTACTTCATTTGAATGTTATAACATTTGTAACTTTAAAACAAATTATACAGCTATACTTCTTTAGTTTAAGAGTGAGCTACAAGTGGAAGAAAATGAAAATTCATTTGATTAAACAAAATGGAAGTTTCTTCCCTACATTCATAAAATAAATTATTGGCTTATATGATTCCACATGATGTAGAATCTCTGAGACTGATTTTTTCTTAATCCTTGGAAGGATATAATTATGTATATAGAAGGAAAGAACAGTGTCTACAAGTTATAAATACCATTTTTGCTTATAACACATGGATAGACTTAGTCATATGGTCATGCTTAGCTGTAAAAGACTCTGAGATAAAAGGTTTTTGCATCAGGTAACTTATATTCTTTCTCAACCAAGAAGTGGAGAACAAGCAGTGGACTATAACTGATGGTGAATGCTATTGACATCCATATTTTCCAGTCTTTATTATAATAAGTAGCAGTGTGATTATCCTCGTAACTTTTGACAGGCAGACATGGAGAAGTGATTCATTACAGAATAGAATAGATATGGAAAACCTAGAGACATGGGGTTGTATTTAGAAACAACAAATTATATAATATTGTAGGAGTAAAAAATACATAAGACTGGATAGAAGGAAAATACAGATAATTTTTAAAGATATGTTTATTCTCTTACACCTAGAGAAGTAAAAAATCCTGAGGTTGAAGATCGATAATGCTAGATCCTCATTTTCAGATGGTTTTATCTAATTGGCATGTGATGCTCACGTGAAGTTTACTGAGTGAACTTAATAATCTAATAAATAAAGCCAGCCCTGAGAGTCCAACTTCCTCTTGGCTTTTATCAGGATGTAATTTTTTTTCATTTTTAATACTAAAACAGAAATATTTTCTTGGAGCTATCAGTTATTATAGAATAAATATGAGAAACACTCTATGTTATATAGATTTTTAAAATTATTCACCATGAATTGGACTTCTGGGAAGATGGAAAAGTGATGAGCAGCAGCAAAACAGGATCATTGAGATTTGGAGTCCTGATGCTGAAATATAGCAATGTGTGGAAGAGAAGAAGGAGGGCAGTGAGTCCCTGAGATGCAGCAAGAATCTGAAGTGAGAAATAGAGTCCACAGGGAGAGCAAAAACAGATACCTCAACACAGAAGAGGGAGGTGGCAAGTGGTGCTTCCTTTCTAAGTCCAAGCTCTCAGCATGGGAGGACTTGCTCAAACCTGCCTGCCGAAGCATGATGACTCCAGAGACCTTCATGGAGATATGCATCAGTGGGGTGGAGCAATGGATGCTTCAGACTGCAGTAGTTGATGAGTTATTCCAATTCAGTTGACCCCCCCCCCACCCAGGAAAGTGCAATTGGCCAGTCACAATTTTGGAAAGGGGTCAACTGAACCTGGGACTCAGAGTAACCATAGGTTGGCTCCATCTCAGCTTTCGCAGTGTGAGGGTGAGGCACAGCCATGGGAGACACCCTGGATCATGGAGCTGAATTCAAACAGGTAGGAGGCACTGGAATGTGGTGGTTGAACAACTTGAATCGCAGTCTCATAGCCATAAACCAGAAGCAGCCTGAACTTCAGTGGAGCAAAAAAAGCAGGTTTTCTGGGATTATCCATGACCTTACCATAATACTACTGCATGCTTCTTGGGGTCAACCAACGCAGATGTGAGATCTCTGTCTGCTCCCTTTATCTACCAGTGACAGCAGAGAAAAAAATGGACATATTTTTTTCTTCCTTTTTTTGCTTTTTTTTGGTTTTGTTTTGTATTGTTTTGTTTTTCTTGATTGTATATTCTTTTTATATATGAATGTGAACATTGTTTCTAGTTTTCTGTTGCTTTTTGTTTTGTTCTTCTTACTTTTTCTTCTTTCTTTGTTTCCCTCATGTCTTCACCAGTTTCCCAAAGCTTGTGTAATCTTCCTTTGTCCTTCAGCCTTGCTTCTAATCTCTATTTTTTACCTAGCCTCTTTTAAATTTTCTCTACTGAGGGTAAAATTGCCATATTGAGGGAATAGTTACTGTATATAATTTTTGGGTTTGTATTAGACTTTGTTTTATAACTACAAATCTTGTTCCTATGGTTAAAGGTAGCAAATTAACATTTGCCACAGATCATCCTTTTCTAGGCTGTGCTTGATGCTGCTATTATTACTGATCATACTACTTTAGCCAAAGTGACATAGTTGTTCTAATAAGTTGTTCTTTCTTCTATGTCAAGACTGAGATTGCCTGAGTATCATAAACAATAATATAGGCCAGTACCAAACAACCAGGGCCTAGGTGAAATAAGCATCAATGTCTCATCCACAATAAATAGAAGAGGCAAGATCTTGCAATATACTCAAAAGCCAGCTATACCTATAAGGCATCTCTGAAAATTAGTAACTTCCTAAAAGTTCTTGATACCAGCAGTAACCCTACCTACCATAAGCAATTTAGAAACATCAATGCAAAAGTTAAACTTAAAAAAATAAAAAATGAGAAGACACAGAAACAAGATGCAACCCTTGACTTCCAGCTCACCAAAGGCATACCCAGGGGACAATGAGGTAAAAACTTTTGAAACCACACACCTGAACTCTCTGAAATAATGACAGCAGAAGTAACAGAAGAAGATGAATGAGGCTATAGAAAAAAAATCAAATTAGAAATAATTTCTCAGATAACAAAAGAGATAATGACCATAATGAAGGGCATTGTTAGTGAATCTAGAGTAGATACAGATGAAAAATAGAGGAGCATAGGAAAGTGATGGAAACCATAAGTTCACAACATAGTGAAGAAATGGAATCTATGAAACAGATTCAATCAGGTATCTAGAAGATCTATTGGGAGTATATACAGCAGAATGAATCAATGTGAGGACAGAATATCAGATCTAGAAGATATGTTTGTGGTTAGTGATTATGAAAAGAAAGATAGGGAAAGGAATAAATATGAGAAAAGGAAAAAATGAAATGAAAGTCTTTGTAAATAGGGAGAGGTGGAGGGGTGGAACGGAGGGCAGGGAAATGAGGAATAAAAGAACCACGATATATCATGTAAAGGTACAAATTCCCAATGATGAATGCCATCATATTGTATATCTAAAATGTAACAATAAACTTAATGAAAAAAAATAGCAAGAGACTACAAAAAAATCAAAACAACAGCCACTAGACGATACAAAGAAGAATAACATAAGTTTGATTGGAATCAATTAAAAAGTAGGACATAGTGTAAATGATATTAAAAAAAAACTTGTTCACAGAAGTAATGGCAGAAAACTTCCCAAGCATGGAAAAAAAGTTCAACATACAGATAAGTGAGGTAACAAGCCACTATAAAAAAAAAAAACTACACCAAGGTATATAATATTCAAATTCAACACAAGACTGGAACATTAAAAGTTATTAGAGAAAAGAAATAAATCATCTAAAAAGAAAAGCCCACCAGAATCACAGCAGGCTTCTCTCCACAAACCCTTAAGTCAAGAAGAGTTTGGAAGTATATAATACTCAAGATTTCAGAAATTAAACAAAAGATCAGAAGATTAAAAGCTATTAGAGAAAAAAAATAAATCATCTAAATAGGAAAGCCCACCAGAATCACAGCAGTCTTCTTTACACAAACCCTTAAGTCAAGGAGAGGTTGGAGTGAAATATTTCAAGGCCTAAAATAAAACAATCCCCAATCCAGATTGATGTATCCCACAAACTATCTTTGAGAATTGATTGACAAATAAGATACTTCCATGACAAAGAACACCAGATGAAATTTATGAACACCAAAACTAGCAGTCCAAAATGTTCTGAAGGTTGTTTTAGAAAGAAATAATAAATACTACAAGCCTATGAACCCCAACAGAATGAATTCACTAATCAAAGCAAGAAATTAAACAGAAGGGAAAGAAAAGGAACTAACAAGAAAATAAAGTGACAATGATAAGTCAATAAATATCAGTTATAATCATCAGTGTAAATAGTCTCAGTTCACCAATCAAAAGAAAGAGACTGGCAGAATGGATGAAATAACAAGATCAACAGAATTCTGCATATAAGAAACATATCTGACTAAAAAAGAAATTCATAAACTGACAGTTGAAGGATGAAAAACAATACTTTATGGAACATGAACCCAGAGAAAAAGCAGGAGTAGCCACTCTATTTGTAGAAAAGTGGATTTCAAGGCAAGGCTGATCGAGAGAGATGAAGTTCACTACATATATGCTAAGGGAATAATTCAAGAGGAACACATAACAACCATAAATACATATACCCCAACTACCAGCACACTCACTCATATAAACAGATATCAACAGACATGAAGAATCAAATAAGACCTAATACAATTGTAATGGAGAACTTCAATACTATACTGTCACAAACAGATGGATCAACTTGACAAAAAAAAAAATCAACAAAGAAACATCAGAACTGAACCAATCTTTTGAACAAATGGTCTTAGTAGATGTCTACAGAGTATCCCATCCCACAACAACAGAATACACATTCTTCTCAGCTGGGCATGGGATGTTTTCCAAAACATGACATACTAGTCATAGAACATGCTTAAATAAATGCAAAGGAATTGAAATTATCCCATGCATTATCAGAACATAGTGCAATGAAATTGGAAATCAATGGCAAAATAAACCACAAAAACTGGATAAGCACATGGAAATTAAATATCACTCTCCTCAATAACCAATGAGTCACAGATGAAATTAAAGAATATGTTTGTCAGTTTCTGTAATTAAATGACAATGCCAATATAATGCACCAGAACTTATGGGATACAATGAAAGCAGTCTTATAAGGGAAATTTATAACATTGAATCCCCATATCAGAAAAACAGAGTGAGCTCAAATAAACAACCTAATGTTGAACTTCAAGCTTCTCAAAAAAGAAGAGTAAGTTAAGCCCAAAGCTTGTATGAGGGAGGAAATTATAAAAAACAGAGCACAAATTAATGTAATTGAGACCAAGAAAACAATACAAAGAATCAATTAATTGAAGAGTTGGTTTGACAAACCTTTAGCCAACCTCATCAAAAAAAAGGAAAGACAGGTGCGAAACATGCCGAATCAGCCTGCTGCAGACAGGCAGGTCTGCACATGCCCTACCGAGGTCCTGAGTCACGTGGAACACGCAGAATCAGCCCATGCCCTGGCAACAATCCACTGGACCCCCACCTCACTCCTCTTTACAGCTACCTGATTCCACACTACAAAGACGTAGAGGACATGGACCACCAGACCATGGTACTGAGTCCCGCTGCTCCCAGCCCAGAGGTAAGGACTTCGAGCCACCGTCCCACTGCTCCTGGTCCAGAGGAAGGTGCTACCCGGCCACCATCCCTCCTGCTGCTCCCAGCCCAGAGGATAGGGCTTTTGGGCCACCTTCTGTCCTGCTGCTCCTGGCCCAGAAGAAGGGGCTTCTGGACCACCACCCCTCCCATGGTTCCCGGCCCAGAGGTACAGGCAGCTGAGCCACAATCCCACTGCTCCTGGTCCAGAGGAAGGGGCTTCCTGGCCACCATCCCTCTCACTGCTCCCAGCCCACAGGAAAGGGCTTTTAGGCCACCATCCCTACCACTGTTCCCGGCCCCTGTCCCACCTCACCCAGCTCAGAGAAGGTAATCCATGCAGGCGCCAACAGTCCCCACCCCAGTTGAAATGAGAAAACACATAAATAAGTCTCAAAATCAAACTTCCAGATCACCTACAGCAACCCCAAAGGGAAATGACATGGAACACTCTGATACTCAATCACCTGGACCCACGGAACTGGCAACAAAAGGGGAT
>NW_004624850.1:2218709-2280466 GCF_000247695.1 Heterocephalus glaber | reverse complement strand
GAAGGGAGGGCTAGGAATGGGGAAAAAATAAGAACCAAGATGCATTACGTAAAGGTACAATTCCCAGTGAGAAATGTAATTGTGTTGTATACCTACAATGTACCAATGAAAGAATTTAATTAAAAAAAGGAAAGATGAGACTCAAATCAATGCAATTAGGAATGAAAAGGGTGAAATCACAACAGAGCCTGTAGACATTGAGATCATCAGTACCTACTTTGAGAACTTGTACTGTAATAAGATGGAAAACAAAGAAGAAATTGACAGATTTCTAGGTACATATGAATGACCAAAACTGAATCAAGAAGACATAAAAATTATAATCCAATATCAGTTAATGAAACTGAAGAATTAATTGAAAACCTGCCAACACAATAAAGCCCAAGTCCTGATGGATTCACTACTGAATTCTACAAGGAATTTAGAGAAGACCAAATGCCACTACTCCTCAAACTCTTCAGTGAAATTGAAAGGGAAGCAATACTCCCAAACTCATTCCTGGAAGCAAACATTATCCTGATACTAAAACCAGAGCAGGATCCAACCAAAAAAGACAATTGCAGGCCAATCTCCCTAATGAACATAGATGCAGAAATCCTTAACAGAATATTGGCAAACAGAATGCAACAAATCATCAAAAAGATTATACACCCTGACCAAGTAGGATTCATCCCAGGGATGCCGGATTAGTTCAACAAATGCATAATTTTAATACACCATATTAACAGAACCAAGGACAAAAATGACATAATTATGTTAATAAATGTTAAAAAAGCATTCAACAAAGTCCAACACCCATTCATAATAAAAACCCTACAGAAAATTGGAATATATGGTCTTTATCTCAATCTGATAAAAGCCATTTATGACAAACCAACAGCCAACATCATACCAAATGGTCAAAACCTGAAAGCTTTCAGTTGAAAATCAATATCAAGATAAGGAACATTATCACCATTTTATATATATTCCACAATATAGTTCTGGAAACATTAGCTGGAGCAATTAGACAAGAGAAAGAAATAAAACTAATTCGGATAGGAAAGGAAAAAGTTAAATTATTGTTTATGGATGACATGATGCTCTATACAGAAGACCCCAAAAACTCCACCAAAAGACTTCTACAGGTAGTATCCAAATTCAGTAGTGTAGCTGAACAAAAAGTCAACACTGAAAGACCAATAGCATTCCAGAACTCAAATAACAAACACAATGAGTGAGAAATTAGGGAAACCACACCTTTCACAATAGCATAAAAAATAAAATATTTAGGAATCAATCTAACAAAGGAAGTAAAAGACCTTTACATTGAAAACTACAGTACTGTGAAAAAGGAAATGGAAGAGGATATCATAAAAATGGAAAGATATCCCCTGTTGTTGGGTAAGAAGGACCAACACAATGAAAATGGCAATACTTCCAAAATTGTCATACAGATTTATTGCAATCCCCATCAAAATACCAATAGCATACCTCACAGAATTAGAGAAAACAATCCTAAAATTTATTTGAAACCAGAAGAGACATAGAATAGCAAAAGCAGTCCTGGGCAATAGAAGCAAGACAGGGGGCATCACAATCCCAGACTTGAAATTACACTAGAAAGCTACTATGATAAAAACAGCACAGTATTGGTACAAAAACAGACCCAAAGATCAGCAGAACAGATTAAAGGACACAGATACAACTCCAAAAATACTCAACCACCTTATCTCTGACAAAGGGGCCAAATGTCTTCACTGGAAGAAAGACAGCCTCTTTTATAAATGGTGCTGGAAAAGCTGGCTTTCTATATCCAAAGTTTAAATCTAGACCCATGTCTCTCACCATGAGCTAAACTAAAGTTGAAATTGATCAAAGATCTAAATATTAAAATAGAAATACTAAATCTCCTGGAGACAGAATAGGTAGAACTCTTGAAAACATAGCTATAGGCAAAAACTTTATGAACAAATTCTCTATCCCACAGAGGAAATGTTACAAAGAATCAACAACTGGGATCACATCATATTAAAAAGCTTTTACACAACAAAAGGAATTGCCAACAAGAGTGAAGAAATAACCCAGAGTGGAAAAAAAATTTTCTGCCAGCTGTTCCTCAGAGAAAGGACTAATGTTTAGAAGCTATAAAGAACTCAAAAAAAAAAAAAATTAGACCCCCCACCACACTTTAAAGACCCAATCCAAAAATGATCATCTGAAAAATAGACACTTCTCAAATAAAGAATTAGAAATGAAAAATGAATACATAGAATATTAAAGATCTCTGGTCATTTGAAAGATGCAAATTAAAACAACACTGAGATTTCATCTCATTCCAGAAAGAATGGCCATTATCAAGAAATCAACCAATAGCAAATGCTGGAGGGGGTGTGGGGAAAAAGAACCCTTTTTCACTGTTGTTAGGAGTGTAGAGTGGTACAACCACTGTATAAATCAGTGTGGAGAGTCCTTAAAAAAATAAAGCTAGAGGTTCCATTTGACCCAGCTATAACCTCTCTTGGTATCTTCCCAAAAGAATTAAAAGCATTATACTACACTGATAAATGCACACCCATGTTTATAGCAGCACAGTTTGTACTAGCTAAATCTTGGAAACAGCCTGAACATCCATCAACCAGTGAATGAAGAAGATGTGGTTTTTCTATAAAATGGATACTACTCTGCCATTAATAAGAATCAACTTGAGAAATTTCTAGGTAAATGGATACACCTTGAGACCATACTCTTAAGTGAAATAAAGCAGTCACACATGTTTAAATATTGCATTGTTTCTCTGGTATGAGAAATCCAAAGAGTAAATATGGCCCAAAATGTATAGCTGACATTATACATTTTAGGACAAAAATGTTTAACTGGGAAGGGAACAAGGGAGGGGGAGTCAAAAAGGAAAGAAGAAAAAGAAAGAGAATAGAAGGAAAAAATGGAAACAAAATTTTTGTAAATGAGGAGAAGAGGGGTTGCAGGAGAGGAGGGGTTTTGGGAAAAAAGAATCAAGATATATCCTGTATAGGAACAAATTTCTAATGACGAATGCGATCACTCACTATTTATATCAAAAAATCATTATGTATATCTAAAATTTTATATACCAATTAAATTAATCAAAAATTCTCAGCACAATAATACAAATAATGACATATTTATAGTGTGCAGTAGTTTACAAAACCTTTTCACATAATGACCTTAAATCATATTCAAAATAAATCTGTAAAATGGAAATTGAGGTATTAAATTTTAGAAATGAGGAATCAAAATCTCAAGAAATCTTAACCACCTTGCCAAATATCATATAGTTAATAAGGATAAAACATTGGGATTTAAACTAGTAGGTAGGGCTTCTGACACATGTTATATCATATTATACAACTTTTTAAACTATAAATTATTAATCTTAATGTAAATAAATTTAACATGATTTACTCAATGACATTAATAACAGTAGCATCTAAATTATAAATTATTGAAATTTAAAATTATTACTCAAAATACTATTTATATTTTACTGGTATTACTCCATTTCCCATTATTATCTTGTTATAAGATCTTAATTCAAGAAGATAATCAGTATCTCTTAGTAAGATGTATATCCCTTTAATACTTTCTTAGCATGCTCTCTCAAATTACGTATAGTTAATTAGTGCAAAGAAAAATCCCTTTAATGACCAAGTACTGAGGGGATCCAGGAAGCTCGGTGGGTCACTTTTGTCTCAGGTTCAAGATCCACTTTGAGATCTCTAGAGAGCCCACGATGAGTAAGAATCAGGAGTTTCCGGTAAATATCAGTCAGCTCATCACACCAGTGAGTCTTTTCTGTTCCTTTGTCTCGGCCCAACATATGGCAGCATTTTAGTAATGATACTTTCTATCTTCCGACATAATTAGTAATTGCTCCTCTCTTCCTACATAAATTATCTTATTTGTTTCCATATATGCCATACTCTGGGTCCAGCTCAGAACTTGGATTGGATTGTCAACCTTTCAGGTCCTTCGAATTGTATCCCATGGAGGAAAAGAGACATTGATGTAACAAATGAATATCAGTAAAAGTGAAAGTAACCCATAGGGTAAAGTAGCAAGATAACGGGGCCTTTCAGAGCAATGAGAATAAAATCTTGTTACCCAATTACTTTATCACAAATAACCACCTTTCTGGACTATTTGTACTTTATTTTATTTTTAAATTTTTAATTTTTATTACAATGTCTTTGCACTACAGAATGACAACAGGCATCATGAGGAGTTGGTACATGTATGTAACACATATTAATTACTTTTTCATTCCCTACCCTCTCGAACTTCTCTTCTCCCTCAATATTTTGATCCTCTTATCATTTGCTAAAGATTTATCTCATTGTTTTCTATTACCTATCTTTTATTTTGTTCCTTAATTTATTTGTACTTTGGGTTTCTCATCTAAGAGAAACGGTGATATTTATGCTTGTGTGTCTGATTTATTTCACTTAACATTATGGTCTCAAAGTGCCTTCATTTTACTAAAAATGACTTAAGTTCATCGTTCTATATAACAGAGTAGCCCTCCATTGTGTATAAATACCACATTTTCTTTATCCATTCATTTGTCAAAGAATATATAGGTTACTTCCAACTTTTAGCTATTATAAATTGTGCTGCTATAAACATGAATATGCATGTATCATTGTAATATATCATTACCTCTTGGGGAAGATACCTAGAAGGGTGATAGCTGGGTTGAATGGAATTTCTATTTTTAGAATTTTGAGGAATCTCTATACCAACTTCTATACTGGTTGTACTAGTTTACATACTCAACAGCAATGTAGAAGTGAGTGTACTTTTTCTTCCAAAGCCTACCTAGCATTTGTTGTTATCTAATTTCTTGACGATAGCTATTCTTTCTGGAGTAAGACGGAATCTCAATGTTGTTGTAATTTGAATTCCTGTAATGACTGAAAATGTTGACTATTTTTTGTGTATTTATTGGTCACATCTATATCTGAAAAGTATCTATTCTTTCACTTGCCCATTTCTCAATTATATCTTTTTTTTTTTGGTTGGCTGGGTAATTGTTTGAGTTATTTTTATATATATATATATATATTCTAAATGTTAGTCCTTTGTCCAAGGTGTAGCTGACAAACTTTTAAAAATCATTCTATGGGTTGTCTGTTTGCTCTTTTGGTTGTTTTGCTGCTGCACAGAATCTCTTTAATTTGGGGGAATCCTATTGATTCTTCATGCTATTTCCTGTGCAATTGAAGTTCTGATTAGAAAGTTTTTACTTATACCCATGTCTTCAAAGTCTTACCTCTGGGCCAGGGATTTAACTCAGTGTTTCCGCTGCCTGCCTTGCAAGCACAAGGTCCAGAGTTCAGTCCCTTATGTATATATATATATATTATATATATATATAATATATATAGTCTTACCTCTTTTATCTTCCAGCAGATTGTTTCTGTTTTAATATTTGTAGTTTTTGTCCATTTTGATATTTTACTACATTGTGAGATACATGGGTCTAGATTTAATATTCTGCATGTGGCTAGAGAGTTTTCCCAGCAATATATTCTAAAGAGATTATCTTGCCTCCAGCATATGGTTCTAGTCCCTTTGTCAAAGATCTCATGGGACTGTTCTAGAGATTGTTTATGAATTCTCTATTCTATTCCATTGATCTATATGTCTCTTTTTGTGTCATGGTGATGTTGTTTTTAGCACTGTAGCTTTGTAATATAACTTGAAATCTGAGATTGTAGATACTTACTGCTTTTTTGCTGTTGCCCATAATTGCTATTGCTATTCTGGGTCTCTTCTTGTTTCATATGATTTTTTAAGAATGTTTTCCCTAGTTCTGTGAGGAATGGTGTTATTCTAATTGGGATTGTATTAAATTTATGTATCAATTTTTGTAGTATCGCCATTTTGACAATATTTGTTTTTCCTATTCAGGAATAAGGATATTTTTCCATATTCTGATGTTGTCTTTGAACTCCTTTTTAAGAGTACTGTAGTTTTCATTGTAGAAGTCTTCATTTCCTTAATTAGTTTAATATCTACGTATTTAATTTTCCTATATGCTGTTGTGAATGGTATTGTTTTCCTAATTTCTTATTATATTGTTTTCCTAATTTCTTATTATATTGTGCAGGAATGCTATTGATTTTTTATATTGATTTTCTGTCTTGCTATATTGCTGAATTTGGTTATTAATTCTAGAAATCTATTGGTGGAATATTTAAAAGGTGTCTCTGATTATATGGTCACCTGTCTCTTCTAGTTCTGGTACTGAGTTCTCACATTGGTCATTTCTGCTGCCCATACTTTCAATAGAATTTTTATCTCACAGTGCATTTTAATGGAGTCATTCTTTACTAAACTGTTCAT
The DNA here is from genome assembly GCF_000247695.1 of Heterocephalus glaber. The sequence continues at coordinate 2,274,100 of NW_004624850.1, read as the reverse complement.
TCATGTTTCATATTATTTTGTTTTGTTCAGCTAACTTTTTGTTTGTGTCTTCTGTAAGGTCACTAATCATTTTGTTTATTAATTCTATTATCTGTTTAGTTATATAATCTTTGTGCTCACCAAGCACCTTATTAATCTGGTTTTTGGTTGTTTTGTTTTGTTTTTGGTCTCCTCTTTTATCATTTCATATAATTTAGCTCTTTGGCTTTCTATTTCCTCCCCTGATGCCCAAGGGATCAACTTTAGGGGACTTGGGATCAACTTTGGGGGACCTGGGAGTTTTGGGAAGCATTTTTTTGCCCTGTACCAAGATCCAAATACTTCTATTAATTTAAGAGGGGAGGATGTAGTGAAATTGGCCCAGCACATAGTTCTCTAGAAATGAACAACAGTACTTTAAAGGCATAAAAATATATTGGCATACAGATAAAATATTGGCATACAGTAAAAGCAAAATAATAGCAGCTACTATATCACCTTGACAAGAGCAATAAAATCAGCAACAATAATAGAGTTAAAGACAACTGGATATTGACATAACATGAGAATCAATAAAAGCTACCTTTGTACTATGCTTAACCATAGAAAAAAGATGCATAATTCTAATAGACACAAAAACAAATGATATATTGCTAAATGCTTCAATTGTACCACCACTAACAATAGAAAACATTCAGCAGTAATAGCATAGAGTTAACTAAATATTAATCACTAATGAAGCTTATTAGCAATACAAGTAAGGATGGAAGAGAGTGGGGAAGGGGAAAGTGAAAGAAGTAAAATTTGAAAAATGCAGGAAATGAAGATGAGAAAAAGATGAGAAAGGGGTGATAAAGGATCCTTTTAAAGAGTAAAAGAAAATTAATAGAATTAGATAAAAGTAACAGAAAAGAACAAACAAGAGAAGCAAGAAAACCAAAAGCAGAGTAAAATTTTTAAAGAGGATAAAAAAGTAAAGAAAAACCTCAAGACCCCCGAAAACTAATGACAAAATAAACGAATTCAAAAATAATTTCTCTCTCTCTTTTTTAATTAGTGGTTTCTCTCCAGGGGCTGCAGTATTGAAATCTACTGGATGTGGGGAAGGGTAAGCGAGTCACTGGTAAGACCTGTTTTCTTTTCACACTCAGGTTTTTGTTCGTGAATGCCAAACCCTTCCCTACCTCTCCTGTTCAGTCAGCGGCATCCACCCAAGAGCTGTAGCCACTCCAGCAGCTCCAGTTTCCTTTTTCTCTGTGCGCCCAAAGCCACCACTTTCTCTACCTAGCTTTACCGCCTGTGGGTTTGTGAGGTGTCCCCCATGGAAGCCCCTCCCCCAGGCTGTGGCTCCTGCTGGTGAACGGGAAACAACACTAATCAGGTCACTGTGCTCTGTGTTGACTGTAGGCAGTGAGCTGGGGATCTAGCAGACGACTAATGCCAGCACCTTCACACTCAGCCTCGTCTGAAAGCCACACACAAGCAACCTGGCATCTCATCATGGAGGACTGGGCCTTTGTGTCCTTTCTAGCCTGAGCTTAAACTTCTCAAGGTGGTGGTGGTGGGGTCTATGTAACCCTCATCCTGTTCATTAATGTCTCTTATGCCCATCTCCCACCCAGTCACTTTGTTTGTTTATTGTTGTTGTTTTTTTCTTTTGGTACTGGGGATCGAACTCGGGACCTTGCACTTGCTAGGCAGGTGGCAGAACCACTGAGCTAAATCCCTGGCCCCCACCCAGTCACTTTAGTAAGGTGCCACCGGAAGCCCTGAAGTATATTTATTCTGTGGTTGTTCTTGGCATAGCCTTAAACAATTTATCCCTTCTCCAAATAGCTTCTTTTTAAGCCCTAATATGGCAGCACTCTACTGGGTTTCTTCTCCACTCTAGTCTGCTTTGTGAAAGGAGTCACTAGAAGAGTAAACCTCCATGCTGTTTTTGCAGTTAACAGTAGTGGTGGCTTCCTTGGGGCTGGTGCCGCTGACCTGCTGCACTGTTTCTCCCTGGAGCTGCTGAGCTTCTTTGGGACCGCCCTCCTCAGCAGCAAGGTCAGCTTTCCAGGGTGCTTTGTACTTTCCTCTGTGTTGGCTCAGTTTCTCTAGCTTCTCTGTAGTTTGGGTTTTCTTGTCAATTCTCTCCCAATTCCCAGAGATCTACTTCTTTTTTTCTCTTCACCAAGTTGTTATTTTCCAAGTGTCTCAATTCTAGGTCCTTGAGAAACTATATTTTGCTGCCAGTCTCTACTCTGCTATTTTCCACCCTTATTTGAATTTTAAAAGCCTATATATTGTCCAGAATTATGGGTAGAGCCTCTAGTTTAGTTGGGTTGGAAAAGAACAAGAACAAAACAAAAACAAAAAACGTATTTACAAGGAATATGGAGGAAATTGAACATTGCAACACAACTGATAAATATATTTTACCTTCATTGATACTGTTTCTAAGGATATTATGAATATAGTTGATGAAAACATCTATGTTAGTGCATATTATCATCATTTTATAATTTTATTGCTTCTACAGGAAAGCATCCTGACTTCTGCACAGATGTTTTATAGGCATAATTCATATTTATAATGCCATGTTTCTTGAAGGTGATATGAAAGTCACTTGCAGATTGGCTATGGAATATTTGTTCTTATTGAAGTACAATGTCTCAGTTCAAATGAATCAAAATGTCTTCAAAATCTGAGCTTTAACAAAGTCTGACTTGTGCATATTGACATTTATGAATCTCTTCTGCCTCTTACATATGTAAATATAATATATATTAGTAGGTAAAGATTGTGTGTATTCCTATGATTACAAGTCTACAGAAATTCATCTATGTTGCTGTCTTACTAAATTCAAATAAGAGATTCTCATACTTGAAGCATTGTAACCATATTTTTTTCACATGATGTGATTCGTTAGTAATGAAATTGACAAAAATTGTGTATTGATTACTGTGGCAGAGATCTCCTTGTTGAATGATAATTCTTATTCAGTAAATTTCTTTTATATATGGGCCAATAAGTGTGACTTGCTAATACTTGGCTGGGGTAAAAAGTCAGGTAAGAGGAAAGTTCCATTAAAAAGTTAATGATACGTATCAATGTTACTGAGAAGAGGTGATAAATAATGGCCTGAATTGCTACTTCTATTTTATGGAACAAATGAGCCAATACTTTTAGAATTATGCAAGTGTATGTGAACAACCATTATGTATTATTCAATGCCTTACTTTCAATTATATATTTGATATCCTTATCAACTTCAACCTCTTTAAATGAAATCAATAACAAATATATAGTAGACAAGTAAAGGTATAAATGTGTAATTTTTTATGAGTTTAAAATATACTCAGGTATCTATGCTTCAAGTTAACATTCTTTTTTTTTTTTTGGTAAGTAGTACATGGTTGCAGTACATAACGATTAACTTGATTTTCCTACTCTTTAAATCCATTTCTGGTGAAAGCTTTTATAAAATTCATGTCAGATATTGTTTTAGGTCTTTTCCTTAAATTATAATTTGAGGAATCAATATCAATTTTCATATATTTACTGACAGGTACACCTAACAGGTATAGTTAAATTATTAAGTATTTGTGCAATATTAGTATTAGTAAGAAATTTGACATTGCCAGCAATAGGTAAATCTTTCAGGAAATTTCTATATTTATTATTTAATCGATCTACTTTTCTTAAGAATAACTGCTAAAATATTGTAAAATGATGTACAGATTTTAAAAAATATACATGAGAATATTGGAAAACAGGTAAAATGACCCTAGAAAAAAATAATACAAAACCCATGAAGTCTCAGGAACTAGTTGAGTTGCCCAGGATGGTCTTGAACTTGAGATCCTCTTGATTGTCTTGCATCAGATCCCCAGAGTGCTGAGATTACAGATGGGGACCACTGTGCCAGTTTTACATATATTCTTTCAAGGGACACATTACACAATTTCACCTATGATTGTTTTCTTTTTATTTATCTATTTTTCAGTGCTGAGGATCAAACCAAGGGCCTCCTGCATGCCAGGCAATTGCTCTCCCACTCAGCTACATTCCCAGTCCTAATCTAACTTTCTAAGAAGTAAATGCAAAGAGAAAAATAAAATCTCTCATGACTTCTGAGAGATTCAAACACAGTAGGGAGATATAAGTAGAAATGACCCGAGAGGCTTTTCTCATAGAATGTAAGACAACTTTTTTTAATAGCCAGGATAATGTCTTCATTAAAAATCTTACGAAAACTACTGCATCAAATTTTTCGTGGTGGGAAGGGTGAAGTGTCACCTGGATTGGCTTTAGGATCTGCCCCAGGGATTGGTGGAGTGCACTTCAAGATGTCTCTGTGTGGTCCCTTCCATTCTGGAACTCTTCCTGTTCTGTTTCAGACAACCACAGACTTAGCTGTTTTGCTTAGCCACCTCTTCTACCATGATGTTTTTCCTTTGAAGCCAGTTGATCATGGACTAAAACTATGAGAAAATTAAACCTCTCCATCTTTGAGCTGTAGGTGTTGAGTACTGTGTCTGTGCCCAAGAGAGCTGCCTAATACACTTACTGAGACATTTTCCCATACCAAGTATTAGTCAAATTCCCATTGCTGAGACAAAGTATCGAGCACCTTTAACTTAAAGGAGGAGAGAGGTTTTTAGGTTCACAATTTCAGAGGGTTCAGCCCTCAGCTGGCTGGTTCAAAGCTATAAATGGCATGGTGGAATGGCATGGCTAAGGAGAGATGATTGACCCATGGCAGCCAGGAAGAAGGAAAAAAAGAAAGAAAGGAGGAGGGGAGGAGAGAGAGAAAGAGAGAGAGACAGAGCGAGCATGATCACATGACCATGATCACAAACTCCATGATCACAAACCCCATGTCTAAACACATAATATTTTGGGGGTCATTTTAGGTATAATCCACAACATAGGCAGCTCAATATAGGAATATTCTAAAAGTGTATTAAACATAATTAACAAAGAATCAAGCACTATAATTTTGGAGTTAGGTTCACAAATTTAACAAATAAAAATGTAGGCTTCAGCCAGGTGTTGTGATACATCTCTGTAATCCCAGCACTCTGGGAAATTGAGGCAGGAGGATCACAAGTTTGAGCCTAACCTGGACAAATTAACAACATACTAACACTGTCTCAAAAAAAAAAGATAAATAAAACAAGGTAGCATACAGCTCACTGTGAAGGACCTAGGTACCACACAAAAAAAGAATTCACAGTTCAATTTGAATTTCAGATAAGCAACAAATGATTTTTAATAAAATATGATCCAAATATTCCACAGGAATACTTATAAATGCTAAAAAATTTATTTATCTTAAGTTCAAATTTAACTGGGTTTTTTGTATTTTATCTAGCATTTCCACTGAGCATCAAGTTCTCAGCTGGCCAAGTTTAATCCAAATAAGTGTTTTTGAGTGTTGAAGGAATGGCTGATGGACTGGGTGGATTTATTTAAAGCCAGCTCCCAGGATATGGAGAAGCCTATTTGGCTCCAATCCCCATCTCCCCGTGTACAGGCAGGCAAGGGTCTTTGTTACGCATAGTTGGGAACAGAGAAGAGGGGAGCACAGTCAGATAATGCATATCTTCAGCTTGTCCACCTCTTTTTAGGGAAAGGAAACCAGGTTCCTGGCATCTTAATATAGGCTGGCATCTGCATAGTCTGTTGCTTCTTTGTGGCAGAGGAGAGGACAAGGAGTTGGCTCTGTGCTCAGCAGGAGAAAGTTTAAAAAGAGTCTTAACTTCTAAAGTGCCATTTTGCAGTGCTGGTTACAGAGTCATGCCTTTCCTTTTCGTCCCTGGTACCTGGAACTGCACCTTTGCAAATGGCAGGTGCTGAAAGGAATCATGGGATGAGCACAGTGAATGAATGTGTATAAATCAGGAATCTAGGTGTCTGGACTTAACTGTCTTTAAAGCTTCAGAAATATCCACTCTAAACATGTATTTAAATAGATGTACAACAATCTCCTCGAACTTAAAATATCATAAATTAACTTTTGGAATTCTGTCAGCGATTTGGGAGTTTCTTGGGAAAAAATAACTTGATTTTTCTTTGATTTCTCTCTCTTCTTTGATGCTCAGAGGAAATAATGTAAAATCTCGACACACAACCATAAATAAAAATTAATAAAATACAAAGAGATTAAATTTAATTCCTAAAGTATTATTTCAAATCATTATGGAAATAGAGTAGAGAAAACAATTGTGTTCTGAAGTATTCAGGGTAAGATTTAAAGGAAGGGATGGTTAAATAGGCTCTTAGTTAAAAGTATGATTTTACTGGCAGAAATGGGAAGAAAGTTACACTTAGGAGACTGAGCTCAGTGACTGAAATCATAGCAGTCAACTTAAAATCTTTCTAGAACTTTGAGGAAGTGACTGTAGCCAGAATAGAAGTATGCATGCTTATGGTAGGGATGGGGGAATGCAGTGGTCACAGATGGGACTGAACATGGGGCTGGAATAACATTTCAAATTTTCATTGATACTTATTACAATCTAAAATAACTTATTTTCCAGATTATAAAGGCAATGCCAATTCACAGCAGAAGTCTATTCTCTGGCAGCTGGGCTCACAGCAGCCTCCTTCATAGTCTCAGCCGCCTCTAAACATGATGACCCTCAATCACCTTGCTGAAGCTTTTATGTGGTTCTCTCCAGTTTAATGTTACAGATAGGGTAGGCACCGTGGAACAAACTACTTACAATAAATTTTCCTTAGCTATGTGATTCATGATCATGGTGTTTAATAAAAACACAGTGGACCCTTGATTTATGAATTGGTTTCCGAAAGCTGGTTGTAACTCAAGTTGGTTGTAAGTCAATACAGCTGAGATCTGGATGTTTTCTCTGGTACATGCTATAGATATCAAGAGGCAGATGAATCCTCCCAAAACCATATTAACCCAAATTGTTCCTTTGTCAGGCCAGTCATAACTTGAGGGTCCACTGTACCAATGCCCACAGATTTTACCACCCTAGGGTCTACTAAATTAATGTGAGGTGGGGCCCTGATGTTACTATAACTTTGAAAAACCTTCAGGTGATACTGATATGTAAATCGGGTGAAAATCACTGGATAAGTCGATGGCTCCTCATAAACAACTGATTCTCCATCTGAATGATCAAATCAAGCTATTTTTCAGCCAATTCTATAAAATATTTCATACACAAAGATAAAATTGCCATTTTCTTTCTTTTACAGAACTATTTCTATCCTGTGGCACAAGAATATTTATACTTTTCCACATCATAGTCTGTTAATTACTTGAACATTTGCTAATGTAGACTCCTGAGAATTTGCTTCCCCAAGGTAAATATATAGAATTAAAGAAAACAAACTGATGTTTTGTTAGTGTTAGCCCATCTCTGTTTGGACACTGAACCTGTCAAATTCCACAGCTTAGAAAAATTTACACTTCTAAATGCCTTACATTCTTGAATGACATTTTATAAACAAATTCAGAGAGCTTTGCGCCTTGTTAAAAACCAGAAAATTCCTTTTTCTTGTTATCAAACACAGGAACAACTGGTCTATATCAAAGTGGCTGAAATGTTATCCAACTGGAATGTTTGACTTTAAGAATTTGATGCAGAAATAAAGTAGAAGTAATCCAATGTACTGCACTGTAAACTGCAGTAAATATAACATACAATGTTTATGCTATTACAGCATAAATACCAAAATGTTCCTCTGTTTTGGGACACTTGTTATTCTCATACCTGAATTCTCTCACAATATGCAGTACATAATCATCAGAGGAAACAAAGTCTTGAGGTAGCTATCAAACAACATATATGAAAGTTTTCTTTGACAACTTTTCTTTCCACTGACTTTTAGATGACAAGTTTTCTATGCTAGTAATTACAGGTTTAGTCTTTTGTGGACATGCCTCCTACTTCAGTATGCCATATTCAGGGAACAATAGAATGAGACTCCCACTTCTATAGCTGGGGATAAAGTGTCTGACTATTTTTGTAGGCTAGATCTTTGATAAGCTGTTAAAAATGCCAGGGCTGAGGAACAGCCCTAAAGACTATAACCACAACTGTTCTCTGGTTAACACAAGCTCGTTAATCATAACCCAACCCAATATCAATTATCTACAGGGGGAAAAAAAAACAACAAAAAACCCCTAAGGGCTGACAGATGCCCAGGATTATCTATGATCAGATCCCAATTTACATTTACTCCTTTACTGCCCACTCCTGAGATGGATTCTTATTAGGCCAGTAGCATATGGCTCACTTTAAAAGACATCAGGGATGTTCTGCCTGCATACCTTTCCTTTTTATGAAATGAAGAAGCCGCCTTCCACCCACAGAATCCTCTCTGCATACACAATATACTGAACATTCAAACACCAGTGCAAGCCCTGGTTCTTGTCTGAGCCTCTCCCAGAGTTCTAAAAGTCACAGAAACTTTCTTTGGACACCTGTTACCTTATTTTCTATCACATTAGCAGTAATAGAACAACAATATACAACTAATAACAGTTACCATTTTACTGAATACTCTAGTAGGGTTATATTACCTACTTTAGAGACGAAGAAACTAAGGTTCAAGCAGGTTAATCGGTTTGCCTAATATGATAAAGCTAGTAAGCCTACATTTCCTGGTCAGTCTGATATTATCAGACTAGGTCACTTTGTCTCTGTGGCCTGCTTGACTCTGAATAGATCCATTTCTGTTACTGTTTAACTTTTGCTGTGTTACATGTAGTTTAATTTTAACCTTTAAAACAGCAATTTATCTAACAATCAGCTTCCTGTTAACATACATTAAATTTAACAATATAAAACTCAAGACTCTTTAGAAAGCCTAACCTTAAGGATGCTGAGAAGTCTGCTATCTAAAGTCAATTTACAGTGGACCCCTGACTTACAAACTCAACCAGTTCCTGAGGGCTGGCTGTAACTCAAGGTGGTTGTAAGTCAATACAGTTGAGATCTAGATGTTTACCTGGGTACACGCCATACATAACAAGAGGCAGATGAATCTTTCATTAACCTAATTAACTCAAGTTGTTCGTATGTCAGGCTAGTCATAACCTGAGGGTCCACTGTACCGCTGTTCCTATACAACTGGTTTCTTTCATTGCTGGAATTTAATTACATACATTGTAATTAAGGAATTGGTCTGCACCCTTGGGAAAGTGAGAATTTGACACATGTGTGGTATGTGAGTTGGCATAATTCTCCAGGTGATTCCCTAACAAGTTCTCTCTAGAGCCTTCTCTGCATGGTTTGGCTCTAGTCTCCCTGACCCTTACCATGGCCAACCTCTGTTGTGGATCTGGGTGCTTTGTCTTTTCTAAGCAGTGCTCTATGCAACGGAACATCCAGTTGTAATTCTGTGTCACATACACACGGGGCTCTGTTCTTTTTCAAAGTTGTGATTAAAATGCATGGTCTCTCTGAAGACTTCTCATCTGTACCAGGACTTCTTGAATGAATTTTCTAGAAGCCAGGTGGAAAGAGGGCCTGGGCAAAAGAGGTGACCTAAATGCTTGCATTTCTGGCACTATAAAAGGATTTCTGGCAGCAGAAATACTGGCTCTTAAATCAAACAGGATCTCTAGCCCCTACCATGGATTCTTCTACTCAGTGACTCACACTCTTGGTTCTTGATAACAAGCAGAGAAAGAAGAGCACATCTCAGCCATGCTAAAGATGGGCTGAAAATAAGAGTGACACCAAAGTTAGATTTGGCTTTAGCATTAGAGTTTTCCACTCAATGCAATGCAGTGGATGTAGAGAAATTAACTAGTTCTCCTCTAATCGCCTATAAGACAAAGTACAAGATATTGATAATAATATTGATGTATAATATTTATGTATAAATATTATATGTAAATATATTAAACTAGTAGTTTTTATGTAGTTTCTAAAATATGTTGTGCTCATAACCTCTTTTGATTACAATTTTATGTGTATTTTGTGGTAATTACTTAATCCTCAAGAATTTCCATTATACAGTGCTATACATATTATTAACCTCATTTTTCCAAAGACAGACTTACTTGACATAGCCTTTAGACCTATAGAAAGACCATGAAGGATGGTAGAATTAGAAGTTCAATGTAATATTTCCATTAATATTAGTGCTTATGTTTTCTTTGAATAAATAGTAGATTGAAATTTGTTGGCAAATCAGGATGGGACATCAGCATTTAGAATTTGTTTCATAAATATAAGACCAATGAAGTGCTTGAATAAATTACGATCTCCAGATATTAACTTAACTATTACAAGTTCCTGTATGAGCCAATGATGTTATCTTCCAGAATAACATCCTTCTGGAATAGAATAGACACATTTTCACTCTATTTAACTTTTACAATTCATAATCCAGGTTTACTTTTATTGTTGTCCACAATTTAAGAGAAGGGTGATAATTTAGGGTGCACCAATCTTATTATTTTAATTTAATGCGTACAGTTAAATCAAAAGCATGACAAAAATCAGCCCCTCAATTCCAATAAACTATTGATTAATGTTACTTCCTTTTAAAATATAAGCTTTATTCAAAGTGGTATTTATATACCATGGAGGATTACCCTCCCATAAAGATAAACTTAAAGGATGCATAGGTAAACGGATACAACTTGAAAACATAATGTTATATCAAATAAGTCAGATATACAAGGTTATATATCACAATGGTGTCTCAAACAAGAAACACAAACTCTATATATATATATAAATAAAGTGTAAAAAGAAGAGCGCTAAATAGGAAGCAGGGAGAAGTTCATATACTTTCCCAAATTACCTATTATGTTGTTTAAAAAATATTTTAATGTATATGATAATTTGTTTCATTTATACTGCTAGTTGATCTTAGTTCATGGAAAAACTTTTGTGTTATTATCCGTTTGTTTCTTCTTTGTAAGAATCTTTTTCAAATATGTCTTGTACTCTGAGTAACTACTTTGAAGATAATGATACACCGTGTATTAATGATTGTTATTATCTTATTAGTTTGTATTAAATTTTGTTTTATTTTTTCATAAAAATGTTTTAGTACAGTGAACTTATTAACATGAACAATATGCAATATATATGAAATATGTATGCTCAGAAACATTCAGCCATGAAAAAGAAATATTTTGAGTAAATGACTCATCAATAGCCCTGCCTGCTTGATCTATTATGGACTACTGGTATGAGTCATAAGACCCAAAGCTCATTTATAGGGACATGACATCATGATAAAACACGGCTGTGCTGGCCGCCGAGCTTCATGAGCACTCATGTCATAATTAGCCCATTCAGGATAAGGCAGATCAGCTGTAAATGGTTATAAGGTTCTCTGAAAAAACCTGGAGATACATGAAATATTTTATTGGTGATGAGACTCTAGTGAGTATAGACCATGTAAGGCAATAATTCAATGCTGAAGGGACTATCACTAAACTATTAAGTTACTAAGATTATGATAATAGTGTGTTCGTTTTAGCTCATATGCTTTCTGTTTCACACTGGCTGACATTCCAACAGAGAGTTACATTCTAGTAACTTTCCATTTGGAAAATTTAGATACTTCTAGTGATACTAATGGACAAAGAGGGTTTTAAATTTTACCCACATTGTATGTACTGCACAAGCACATCAGTTGATTGATTAATCGATGTGCCTGGGGAGACAACTAGCACATTTTCTCACTGAGTTGGATGCATTGGACTGACAAGTTAGGCAATTCCTTTGTTTATAGTACATGACTGTGGATTTCCTAGAAATACAGATATTTTAAATGGTATGTAAATTAATATTTTAATAATTTTAACTTGTATGTTATAATAATTGGTTTTTTGTCTGTTTTATTCTTCCTCAATTGTTTTGATCAATTGTCTGTACCAAATGGAGCAAACTGATGATATGGATAATCTGACACAAGAGATAATTTTTGAATATATGTTTATATATTAGTGATTAATTCTGAAATTGAAGAATTGCCTGTCTCACATTGTGCTCCACTGTAAGTCTTCTGGGAAGGACCTGTCTCCTTGGGCTATATCTCTGTGTATAACTCAATGTCTGGCATTCAGCAGATATTTAAATATACAGAGAACCAAGAATAAAAATTCCTTATAACTGTTAAAAGCCATACTAACAAGGTCTCTGTTGGCATAGCAGGGAAGTTGCTCATTCTACATTCTTCAGCTACTAGCTTCTCTGTGGTTCTCAATATGCTACGAACAGAACAGTAAGTACTGGAAATTCATTACTGTTGTTATTAGTATGCTTTGATTATTTTACTTTTAAATTTTCAACTAGAGATGAGAAAAATATGAATTGGCTCCTAATGTCTTCCCATTCACTGCATTTTATAGGATTAAAGCTCCCTTTAGTTATATAGCAATTTTCATAGAACAGTTTTGGTTTAAATATTTTGTCATTTTGATTCACAGAGATTCTTACTTTGGAAGATCTGCTATTTATTGTACTTATCTGTGAACCTGAATATTATCCAAACTCAGTCCCTACACATAAAGCTAATTGATTTATTGATTCTGATAATGAACTCCTTAGCCCAGGTATGCCTTCATTTTCTCTCTGTCTTTATCAGATGTACTTTAAGCACTCATAAGTTATATCTAATCCTCTGTTCTAGATACAATCGATGAATGGTAAGCAAAAGTATAACGAAACAATGCTGTGATATTTACTGGACTGTAATTTTATGAATAAATATCTCTACCCATTGATAAATCAAACTGCTTGTGTGGCTTTGCTGGTTCACTGTGTTGTTATATTTTGGTCATCCTCTAGATTATTTGTTTTGCATCTCTTTCAAACCTGGAGTAGGAACCCTTTCTTCTATCCAGCAGAAAAGGAGTCTATGACCTGATGGCCATACATTGGGTGAGACAGAACTAAGGGCTTGTTTTTGTGAGTCATTTTTTTCCTAATCAGCAGCTGTACCCACCAATTAAGTTCGAGTAAAAGGGCTTGTGAGTATCAATGGATTAAGGAGTGTTCATACTTCACTTTCATAAACAAGGTAGCTTGAGAAGAACAAAGAGTAGAAAATAAGGAAGGAAAATTTTCATTCTGATATAATCTAGTATTGGAAATCAAATAAAAAAAAGATGGGCCAAACTAGTAGACTGTTCAAAATCATAGTACATGAAGGTGGTGGCTGGTTTGTTTTGTATTTGAAAAAATTTGATGCTATGAAATAATAGCATTAAGGATGCAAATATTTTAAGTTAGATCTGTCAAACTTTGGTCCAGACCAAATAAGCTTTATTGCCCAGATGGTAAGGAAATAAGATAATAATTTAGAAAATACAGGCATGTTGAATTGCAGTTTCATAATTATAATGTTAAGCCAGGGGAGAGTTATGTTTGCTAATGTGAAAGGAACTTGGCTAGTGAAAAGAAAGTATAAGGGAATAGAAAGAGTCAGACCAAAACCCAGCAGGGTAAAGAGTATGTCCTATAGCTCCATATCTGGCATCTAGAGCACATGGTGATAAAATATAAGTTCTGAAGGGCTTGAGTCTCCCCACTTCTATAGTTGCAGCCCCCAATGTCTCTCTTTTGGATAGACTCCATTCATGGACTATAGCATTTGAAAACTTGGTAGAAGGCTTGCTGACCCTACAACTCTTGCACTCTGTATGCAAGTAAAACCAGCATTATGTGGCAATTCCAAAGTCACCTGCCAGTGTTAGTGGCCAGGACCCCTTGGAATATGGTTTCAGTGGCCTCTCAGCACCATTATGGTTGGGCGTAGTAAGTGAATCATGGAGAACTTTCTTCTCAGAAGAAATGTTGACACTTTCATTTCCTTGAACTTGCACTAGGTAAGGTCTTGCTCATTTCTGAGATGCCCTCCAGCCATCTTTCTTTTCTTCCTTCTACAAAGTACTTGGTTTCATTTTATTGGTGCTAATATCTTTAGCAGTCACACCTCCTTTGTTATCAAATTTACACATATGGGTCTTTCTGAGCCAAAATTTAAGTTGTTGAAAATTTTCTGTTCTGCCTTTACCTCTGATTCTCACTAAATATGGATAGAAGCAGACAGAAGTACCCATGCCACAGTCTGAATATTAGACTGTCTTGACATTTCCTACAACAAATTAATTAATTCATTATCCTTAATATCTGTCTCCCACTGAGACACAAAACATTGGGAAAATGGAGACCAATTTTCTTCCAGGCCATAATTTACATGGCCTTTTGGCTAGCTGTCAATGGTTGACAAACTGAAACCTCTTGAGCCTGACCTTTACTGTCCACATTTCTATCAGCATCCTAATCTTCTGAGCTCCAACCAGAATTGCCCATTAGGCTATTTTTATATGATTCTAGGACTTCTCTAATCTGCATCTCTAAACCTTTCCAATCTCCTCTGAAAATGTGTTCCAAAGGCTTCTGAACCACGTGGTCAGGTATAGTCACAGCAAAAACTGTCTTCTCTGGTACCAATTTTTTGTATTGAGGTACAATACCCAATATCCACAATTTACAGAAGAGGAGGTTTAATTTTCTCATTGTTTTAGTTTATGATTGACTGGCTCCTAGGCAGAGACATAACAGTGAAAGGTTATGGCAGAGCAAAGCTTCCTTAGTACATTGCACTGAAAGCCAAGTAGGGAAACAGTGGTGAAGTAGTTGAGGTGAAGAATTATTTATATGTAGACACTAAGATCAACTTCCATGACCTACCCAGAAACATCTGGAAGTGCACTTCACCAATCCCCATGGTGGATCCTAAAGCCAATCAAGTTGAAACTCTACCCTAACTACCACAGGAGACTTGAAAAACAGAAGATCTGGGGAATCACCATGGTGTCTTCAGTAAAGAAATTCAACTCATCTATGCAATAATTGCACAGGTGTGGAGAGTGATCATTTGAAGTTCAGCCATTCATTTTTGCATTTGGTCTTATACTCTTCAGGTGCTAGAGCAGAAATAGAAGAAACAAGTTTTAGAATGATCTAGGTCTGGGATTTCTATGATTGAGATTGACAGTACTGACCTGAAAGGCAAGAAGGACGTTACCTGGGTTATTGGAAGGGCATCACTAAGGGATGTGTAGGACTGCTGCTGCTCTTGGTCTGTGTGTGTGTGTGTGTGTGTGTGTGTGTGTTCGTGTGCGCATGCTTGTGTGAGGGGGTCCAGCATGAATGCTGTGGCTCCTTATTTATCAGCAAGGCTAATCAACAGCTACTTGTTACATTTTTTCTTTTTTATTAAAATATAAAAAATGACTAATTTCTTCTCGCCTAAGCATAATAAACAGGTTTATCAGGGCCTCTTACTTCTTTCATTCAAATATTTGGCAGTTATCATATTAATACCTTTATATATAAACATCACAGATAAAATATTGTAGCAGAATTCTGTCTAGTAAATTATAGCATACAGAAAAACATCTATCTTATACCTATGGGATCAGAATAGACAGTTTAGGTATGAACGCTGATGCAACACTATGGAATACCTAAGAAACAGTACTCTCAAGGGACTAATTCCAGAGAAGAGGTTATTTCATGAAAAATCAGAGGCTTAGGATATTATTCTGATTTAGGCACATGATAAATTGCTGTTTGATATGAAAGAGATAATGCTCAACAAGTTTGAATTTTCACAAATTTTGTGAATATATAATGCTGACTTCCCAGTAACGTGGAAAATTTTCAGCAAAATGTTAACTTGAAATGATGACAGGATTCATACATTACTGGAGCATGTTGCTTGAAATTTGGTCTTTCTTCAATGGCAGCTACCCTGAAAGCTTCCTATAACAATGTACCTGAAAATAAATTTATACTTGACTATACAACAATGACAAGTCTTCTGTAGTGAATATCACTATCATAAATAAATATCTAAATAAGTATATGTTGTTATCATTACAGAATATTATTTTTGAACCTCAATATAATTGAGAAAAGGAGAAAATTAATAGGTTTCTTATATTATTTGAATGTTGATATATTAATATATACATTAAAGGTAATCATAGTCAATACAACATCAGATGCATTCTAGCACTTTTATATTTTAAAAGTAAATGGAAATTGCAAAGCCTTATTTCCTTCAAATTTAGCCTGCAGAGTTTTCATCATTCTTTTTGGGGATAGTGTCATAAGAAAAATTCCACTTGGAGCCAGATTACCTGGATTCAATTCTGATAACTACCAACTACTCTAAACTTGAGCAAATTATTTTCAGCTTTTCTTCTTTCATGTATTCATCGTCAAAGTAAGTAAAACACCATTTGCACTTCTGACTACCTGTGGATGTTTGGAATATCATATAAGTTAATGGAAAGAAAGAACCACAATCTGCTCTCACTTTTCAGTATTATCAACCAAAAAGAAATAAAGAAAAAAAACCCAGTAAAAATGTATTTCACAGATGAGTTGCCCTAAATACAGTTACAAGAAAAATGCCTTACATACATGAACTCCCCAGGGAATACAAAGGCTACAGAAATACTTTTGTTTTTGGTAAACTATTTTTTTAGTTCTAGTGCAAAAAAAAAAAATACATAGAGGCTAGTAGGCTTAGTGGAAAAATATTTACATATTTATCTTGTAGAATCCAGCACTTCCAGGCATATAGGAATTCTCAGTAATTTCTTAATGAATAAAATGTTAGTCTAAGACATTTTCTCATAATGCTTAAGACAAGGAGTCATAGAAGTGTTGCTTTTTTATTAGTACATGTTTGCAGTACACAATGATTGCATTTACCATGGGGCTGATATAAGATATAAGATATAATGCATCTTAACTCTTAACATCTTAACTTTTTCTCTGTCCCTAACCCTCCCAACCCTCCCTACTCCTTCCACCTCTTACTCCCTTTCCTAATTTGCAAGAGCTCTATTTCCATTTTCTTCCTCTAATTCTTCTTTTAAAATTCCTTTTCCATCCCCTTCCTCCCCCTTCCATCTATTGATCCTTTATGCATTTTAAAAAGATCCTCCTACTTTCCATTATCTATCTTTTATTTTCTTCTTTATTTATATTTGGGTTTCTCATATAAGAGAATGTATGTTGGATATTGTCAAAGGCTTTTTCTTCATCTATTGAGATGATCATGTGATTTTTTGGAGGGTTGTTCTTGCTTCTGTTTACATGATGAATTACATTTATTGATTTTTACATTGAAGTATCCTTGCATCCCTGGGATAAAGCCTACTTGGTCATGATGTATGATCTTTTTGATGATTTGTTTCATTCTGCTTGGCAGTATCTTGTTGAGGATTTTTGCACTAATATTTGTTAGAGAGATTGGCCTGTAGTTATCTTTTTTGTTGGATTCTTGCCTGGCTTTGGGATCAAGGTAATGCTGGCTTTTAAGAATGTCTTGAGTAGTACTCTTTCCCTTTTGATTTCATGAAAGAGTTTGAGAAGTATTGACATTAGATCTTCCTTGAAGTTCTCGTAGAATTCAGCAGTGAATCCATCAGGTCCTGGGCTTTTCTTAGTTGATAGATTTATTTTTATTGCTTCTTCAATTTTGTTGCTTACTATTGGGTTATAGAGGAGTTTTTAGTCTTCTTGGTTCAATTTTGGTAATTCCAATGTACCTAGGAATCTCTCCTTTTCTCCTGAGTTCTTCAGTTTATTGGTGTATGGATTTATGAAATGTTTGCTATGAATGTTCTAGATTTTAGTGGTGTCCATTATGATTTCATCTTTTTCATTTCTAATTGCATTGATTTGTGTCTTTTTCCTTCTGTAGTAAGACTGGCTAAGGGGTTGTCTAATTTGTTTATTCCTTCAAAGAACCACCTCTTCAATTCATTGATTTTTTTTTCTTACATTGCTTTTTAAATCTCCATTTTCTTAGTTTCTGCTCTGAGTTTTACAATTTCCTTCCATATACTAGCTCTGTATTTGCACTGTTTTTGTCTTTGTAGGAACTTGAGGTGCATAGTTAGATTATTTATTTGGGCCCACTCTTTTTCTGATGTGGGCATTAACAGCTATAAACTTTTCCTTTAAGATTGTTTTCCTTGTGTCTCAAAAATTCTGGTATGTTGTACTGGCATTATCATTTAATACTAGGAAGTGTTTTATTTCTTTCTTGATTTTTTTCTGTGACCCACTGATTATTCAAGAATATGTCGTTTACTTTCAGTGAAATTGTGTAATTTCTGTAGTTTCTTTTGAGACTTATTTCTGGTTTCATTGCACCATTCTCTAATAATATGCGTGGTACAATTTCAATTTTTTTGCATTTACCTAACTATGCTTTATTGGCTAGCATGTAGTCATTTTGTGGAAAGTTCCATGTGCTGCTGAAAAAGAAGGTTGTTATGTTATTGTATGAAACATGCTCTATGTGTCTATTGAATCCATTTAGTTGATGATTTGGTTAACTCTGTTTTCTTTTTTTGTTTGGTTGATCTGTCTTTTTATGATGGGGTATTGAGGGCCCCCTCTTTAATTTTATTGAAGTCTATCTGATTTTTTATATATAGTGGGGGTTTTTTATGGACTTAGGTGCACCATTGTTTGTTGCATATATGTTTATAATTATTACATCTTTCTATTGAATTGTTGCCTTAACCAATATGTAGTGTCCTTCTTTTCTCCTTC
Organism: Heterocephalus glaber; assembly: GCF_000247695.1. The sequence continues at coordinate 2,255,537 of NW_004624850.1, read as the reverse complement.
TAATTAGTTTTGGCTTAAAGTCCACTTTGTCTGAAAATAGAATAGCTACTCCTGCATGTTTTTTGCATTTCCAGTGCATGGAATAGTGTTTTCCATCCTTTGATTTTAGTTTATTAATTACTTTTTTATTAAATGTATTGATTGAATATAGCATACCATTAGATTTTATTTCTTGATCTATTCTGCTAATCTGTGTCTTTTGATTGGCAAAATGAGACCATTCTCATTGATAAGTATAACTGGTAGAAATTGGCTTACTCTTGTCTTTACATAATTTTCCTGCTACTGATTGGCTTACTTTCTCTTCCACTTAATTTCTTACCCTACCTATGCAGACATTCTATAGAACCTTGTGGTATTGTTAAATTCATTGTCTCTTTCCAGAATATCCTTTAGAGTTTTTGGAGTGCTAGTAGTTATGAATTTCTTTAGGTGCTTTTTATCATGGAAATATCTTATATCTCCATCAATTTTGAAAGTCATTTTACAGTATATTTTAGTGTGGGTTGGAATTGTTTTCTTTTAGAGCTTGAAACACTTCACTTCAAGATCTCTTTCCCTTTAAGGTTTGTGTTGAGCAGTCTTTTGTAATGCTGATGAATTTCCCTTTACAAGTAATTTATTGCTTTTCTTTAACAGCTTTAAGATTCTGCTTTTGTGTTGAATTTGGTATTTTAACTAGATGTGTGGTAAAGTGTTCTGTTTTCTGATTATGGTTATTGGGAGTCTATCAGAAACATTAACTGTATGTTAAATTTGTTTTCCATGTTTGGGAAAAGTAAGCAGATTTTTTTTCCTTTGTGCTGTCTTCTGAGTTTTTACTAATTCCAGTTACTCTTAGATTAGTCTTCTTTGTGACAGTTGATAGAGCCATTTTTTTATGTTCTCTTTTATTTCTTAAGGTATCTTTCATTATTGATTGCCAACGCTACCCTATCTTTTAGATTTGACAATCTGTCTTCATGTTGGTCACTTCTGTGGTTCATACTTTCAATAGAATTTTTAATCTCCTGGATTTCTCTTTGGAACTCTTTTATGAACTCTAATTCTTGTCTATTCTGGGAATTCATGTTTTGCATCTCTTTCTTTAGCTCCACAGGATTTTTATTAGTCTTATGTAGAACTGCCAATCATTCATCTCATTAGGATCATTATCTGTTTAGTTATACCTTCTTTGATTTTATCAAGCACCATACTGATCTGTGTTGTTAGTTCCACTGTTATCTTGTGGCTTTGCCACCCCCCAGCCCCACCCCATCCCTGCTCCTGAATTGAATTTGAGGGAGTTGGGAGTTTTCAGAGGTATCTTGTTATCTTGTTTTTCTCATGTTTCTACTTTTTTTTCTCCTCTGGTGAGCTTTGAAGGGTGATTATAATGGATAGATTTATTACTAGTATGGAGACAACTTTATTTAATGTATGTTTCTCAGAGATAGCCTCTGGATGTGGCTAACTATTGCCCTTTGCCTCTGTCCCAGAATCTGACCACTTCCACTTATTTGGGAGGGAGCTTGGAGCTTACTTGGCCTAGTACCCATTCTTCTAGAATTGGCTGCAGTATTGTTTACAACCCCTGGGCAATCCAGATATTGGTATACAGAGAAAACCAATTGACAGCAACACTTATGTCACCTTGGCTATAGTAATAAAATAAGCAACAAGAATAGTGTCAAAAACAAACTGCATATTGACAGAACCTAAAAACCAATAATGTACCATGCTTATTCATTGAAAAGAGATCTATGATTATATTATAAACACTAAAGCAAACCAGCTATTGACCTATAGTAAATAACTTTTTAAGTGAACAATTATCTCTGTAATAATAATAGAAGAGTGTTCAACCTTAGCAAGATATAGGTAACTATCTATAGATTCATAAAGCTTAGTGGTTATACTATGTAGTAAGGATAGAGGTTTTAGGGAATGGGAGAATGAAAAAAGTAAAATTTGAAAAATTAATGATGGAAGATAGCATTCCATTAAGGAGCAAAAGGAAATTAGTAGTATTAGATTTACAAAAGAAGAAAAACAAGCAAAAGGAGAAATAAGAAAAATAGGGAGAAAACTAAAGGAGAAAATAAAGAAACAAATTAAAAGAGAGCAAGGAAAGATAAGAAAAAGAAAAAAAAGAGACCAAATCAAACAAATAAATAAAGATAATAATAAGATGAAGAAGAAGGAGGGGGGAGGGGGAGGGGAGGAGGAGAAGGAGAAAATAGGAGCTAAAATTAGAGACACCACCAAGGGCAGGGAGGAACCAATAGAGGAGAAAAAATAAGTCAAAAGAAAAAATTTTCTCTATATTTCCAAATAACTGGTTTCCTTCCAGGACCTGGAGTCTTTGGAGTATAGCAATTCATCTTCCTCTCCACCCCACATTATAGCCTGTGGGTTTGTGAGGTAGCTCCTCTGCTCAAGAGGCCCCCACTCTCTAAACCTCACACTGTGGCAACTGGCCAAACCAAGACAGTTCCTGATCATGTTAATCAGACCACTGGTCTCTGCCTAATGAAGCCAGTGGGGCAAGGACTCAAACAGATTGCTGGACTCAATGCCATCACCGTCAGATCCAGCTACGTCTGGAACCTGGCCTCTCACCACAAAACACAGTGCCTTTGTCCTTCCTGGTGTAAGCTTGAACATGTCAGGTGATCTCTGGGGATCTATGTTTAGGCCTTCCCATAATTAAAGTGATATGATAACCGATAGATATCTAATTAATTCAAATGATATAAATGCTGTTAGCTTTATTTTCTACTTTGAGTTTTACCAAAAATTTGAGATAACCAAGATATCTTTCAATAGTTGAATTGATAAAAAAAATCTGTGATAAATCCATAAAATAGAACAGTGTTCTGCAATGATAGTGAACTACTGAGCCATGAATAGACATGGAGAAACCGTAAAAGCATATTGCTAATTAAAAGAAACCCATCTGAAATGTTGCATACTATATGATACCAAATACATGATAGAAAAGGTAAAAATATGAACAGTGTAAAAATTTCAGTAGTCACTAGCATTTTGAGGAAGAGGGAAGGAGGTATTAGCAGGTAAAACACAGAGGAATTTTAGAGCAGTAGAATTATTCTGTATAATTAGTAATGGTTTATATATGTCATACATTTGCCAAAAAACATGAGTATACAAAACAGAGTGAATTTTAATATGAACTACAGATTTTAGTAAATAATAATCTATTAATATCAGCACATCAGTTATACCAAGAATACTTGACTAATGGACAATGTCAATAAGGGAAATTATGTATCAAGGGAGAGCCATAAGGGTATACAGGAGGAAATATCACACTGTTTTCCATAAGGACTGTACTAATATATATTCCCAGTAATAGAGGGAAAGGGTTTCCTATTTACCGTATCCTTACCAATGCTTACTTTTCATTTTTATGTAATAACCATACACTATAGTTTATATCTAAATGTCTTCCTGAAACCTCATACAATCATAGGAAGGATCTTATGGAAGGTGGATTGGATTATGGGAATGGTATAGGTGGCACTTGTGGGAAGTGGGGTTTGGTCTAAGGAAATGGGTCACTAAAGGTGGGCCCTGGAAGAGTTTATCTCCCTCCCAGTTCTTCCTTTCATGGTCTCTCTTCTTCCTCTCTGCCATGCCATGAGCAGCTCTTCTCTGCCATGCCTCTCTGCCATGATATCCTGTCTTAGAGTCAGTGGAATATGGACTGAAATCTCTACAGACTGTGAGCACAAATTAACCTCTCCTCCATCTTGGGTATTGTGTCTCACTAACCAGAAAGAAATGAAGACACTATCTCATCAGGTGAACAAACAGAGATACCCCATTGTGACTTTAACTTGTATTTCCTTGTTGAGTATTGATATTCAACATCTTTTAATATACCTTCTGTACATGAGGTGATCAAGAAACACAGTGACTATTTAGTTTTTAAAAATTATTACAATAATAGATATGCTGTCATGAACTCCTTCAAAATATTCTCCCTTCTTTAAACACTTTTATCCCACCCAAACTTGTTAGCAATTCTGCAAGTCTGGAGTGTTTTTTCAAAATGTGATTAAAAAATAGGGTGAATGCAGCTGCCAAATGCCATAGAATAGAATGAGAGGCTCATAAAAAACATTACAGTGTGCCCTCATCCATTTTATTAACTGGGTCTGGCACTCTGCACCTTCTGGCTCTTCTCCAGAGTCAAAGTGAACACTTTGAATCAATTTGGGACATCACGGCAGCCAGTACAGTGCAACTGAAGACATTAACAAAGGGGAATTCCTTAACTGCTTCAGAAAGTGGTGAGAATGATGGGATAAATGTGTTTGACTTGAGAAAGAGTATTTTGAAGGGAAATAATGGCAATGTGTCTTTTACTGTAATACATTTAAAAAAAAAATTAAGTATATACTTTTGTGGGTTTTTTTAGCATATCTCATATGTCTTCCTTTGGGAAATGTCTTCAAATCCTTTCCCCATTTTTAAATAGAGTTTATTTGTTTACTTGCTATTGAGTTGTTTGAGTTGCTTATGTATTTTGAACATTAACCCATTTATTTAACCCATTATCAAATGTATGGCTGACCATTAGTTTTTCTACTTTGTGAATTTTCCAGTTGTTGCACAGAGCTTTTTATTTTGCTGTAGTCTCCCATTAGTCTATTTTTTTTTTGTTGTTGTTGTTGCCTCTGGTTTCTGGTTCACAGCCAAAAAAAAAAAAAATCAGAGTAGTGACATGGAGTTTTTCCTTTGTTTTCTTCTGGCAGTTTTGTGGTTTCAGAGCTTACATTTAAGTCTTTAATCCATTTTTAGTTGATTTTTATATGGTGTGAGAAAAGGATCTAATATTTTGCTGTGTATGGGTATTCAATTTTCCTAATATCATTTATTAAAAAGGTTGTCTTTTCCCTATTGGACACTTGAAATCAGGTATGCCTCCAGCTTTGCTCATTTTGATTAAGATTTCTTTATCTGTTGATGTCTTTTGTGATTCCATATGAATTGTAGGTGTTAGATGGCTATTACTAGCAACATCACTTTAGAGTTTTGAAGAGACAAGAAACTTGACCAAGTTCATGGAGCTAATAAGTGATGGTTTTGTAGCCTGCCTCAATATCTAAACTCTGTTGCTAAGATTTTCTGCATAAAATCAACACATAAATCTGATTGGTTAGTGGCTTGAGACTCATTTTCTAAAACCAAAGTAACAAACTTAGGAACATTTCAATATATGCAGTTAAGGGTTCAAAAAATATAAAATGTTTAAATTCTTTGCACTGAAATGATAATACTTATTTTCCTAATACACCAAAATAACAAAATAATAACTAATACTATCTGCAAGAAACGTTAAGTTTGGCTATGTTGTTATAATGACTCATGTCACAGACTCTTATACAATAAATGTATTACGCAGAAAAAACAAGAAGGGCTATGTGCCCAGGAAGATGTGTTCAACAGCAACTGGGGCGTTCCCTGCCTTTCTGGGTCCAGTCTAGAAGGGATTGGAAAAAACAAGTGTGTGTGTGATCATTGAACAGCATAGTTTTACAATGAATAATCAAGGTTACTTTCTCCTCTTCAATATCTATGAGAAATGTTATAAAATTTCCTTTGAATAAAAATGCATTTGGCAATAATTAGCTTTTACATTGTGCATGGTATAGCTTTATTTGGTGGTTAAATTTATTTTTGTTTGTTTTTTGAGAGAGGATATTGCTATATCTTTCCAGATGATCTTAAACTCACTGTGCAGCCCAGGCTGGTCTCAAACTTGGCAGTGATCCACCTGATTCAGCTTTCCAAGTGCTGGGATTATGGACATGTACTACCACACCCACTAAATTTCACTGATAGACAGCATATGTTTCTTACACTGATTAATGATAGCTATTCAAATTGAGACTCTAAATTCTAGTTATAGTCATTATTCTAAAGTTTCTGGAATGTTTTTAATATCATGTTCCCATGTTGTCAAAATTCTTCATATCTGTATGGAGAAAGGAATGAAATGATTGCGATTTCTTTAGTCATCTGTGATAATAAAGGCAAAGATAGCATCATATGTTTTGGTTTAGGTTACTATTTATTAACTTTTAGAAAAATGTTTATTTTCCTAGACAAAATATAGACCAAGCATTAATTATATCCTTACCTATCTTTAAAACTCTACAAAGAAGGGAAGATGTATCAAAAATGTGGTCAGATTGATTTTTTTTATAGATACATCTCTAAGGGATCCATTGAAAACTTTAAAAAATTATTAAGTACATTTAGATATCATTTACAGTTACAATTTGTACAAATAAAAGATATTTCAGCATGACATAAAATTTAGTCTTAAACATTTTAACCTATGTGTGTCTTAATTAATCTAAGACATTAATCAACATTCATTAACATTGTTGGATTTGAAATTTAATTTCAAAATTCTATATTTCATTATTAAGTAGATTTATAGTTGAGTTTAGAAGTTTGTTCAGAGTAAGTTTTGTTGTGCAAGTAGAACCACATTTAATCATTATGTTAATTAAATCAGCAGAAAACAATGTGATTTATGATAGTAATATTTTTCTTGGAGCATCTTTCTGTAATCACCAGAGTACCTATTATGACATAATGTATTCATTTGTGTTTACTTTTTGTTATGTCCTTGGGAGAATTTAAGTTATTCTTGAGAATTTTTCTACAGAGGAATACCAGTACTACTACATGAATCATATACATGATTAAGTTTCAAAGAAACAAGCATCTGAATAATTTCAAAGGCACAAACTTTTTCAGCCCAAACTGCATCTTTATTGAGCATTTATCAGGTGCCAGCCTTATAAGCACAGAAGAAACCGTGTTAAGAATCTTAGCTCAGCTCTCACCCTAGATAAACACTGTTGTGGAAGACAATCGAGTTTATTTAGTTCCAAGTCCATGTTTTTATTGTCCACATTTCTTGTATGTTTTCCTGAATATTTTCCAATAAATATACACACATGGAAATCTATATTTTTCCTATTTTTGTCCTTTATGATTACATGTAAGGAAGAAATATTTTCCATTTTTCAGGAGGCACACTGCCATTCAGGACTATACCCCAGATTGCCAGGGAAATCTTGGATAAGGCAGAAATACTACAATAAATAATTTCTTAGGAGCCTGAATATCTTATTCACATGTGAAATGAGTGTCAAAGAGAGGATGAAGGAGCTCTGGGCCAGGAGTCACAAAGGCATCCCTAGGTCATGCGTCATCTGCTGTGGCCCTTGGCTGGTGAGTTCCAGTAGGACTTCAGTAGCCTTGCTTATGAAAAGAGGGCCTTTAGTTGGAAATCCTCAGTCATCCACCAACTTCATATTCTATGATATATTGACTTGAAATATATACAGAAAGAAATGCATTGAGAAATTCTATGTGAACCATTGGGAAAATCTTGAAATAAACATATTTATTATCCACCATTTTTGGAGAATGAAAAGGAAGCTTTCTTACATAAATTTTTCCATTGAAGAGTTGGCTTTTCCACACTGTGAAACATATGGACACTACTTTTCCACACTGTGAAACATGAACACTGCTGTACTTTTAGTGATAATGCAATTTGAATTTGGACTAATTACTTTTTTATTTACATACTACCTCCAAGTTAACTTATAGAAACTGTGGAATAAGTGGACTAAAAATATTGCTGTTGTATACTCACACTGTTTCATACTCTATAAGCATATTTTGAAGATTAAAATGGGGAGAGACTATAGAAAGGTATATGTCAGACAAAAGAATATGTGATTTCAAGACAAATTAATTATGCATATAGATAGATGCATTAAATCCAGTGCACACAAAGTAGTCTTTTTATATTAAATTCATTAGAATGGCTTTAATTTCCAGTTACTTGGATTTTCTTGGTCTAAATAGGTAAATACTAGCATGCATAAAAAGGGTCTTCAGGCTTCTAATCAGGATGAAGTATTAAACTCAAATGTGAATTTTTGGGCAAATATTCAAATATTTTTTAGTTTTCTCTTCCCTTATCTGAATTCTTTGTCTTCTTGTTTCATTGTGATTGTTCAATTTATTTTATAGACTTTAAAAAAAGATAAAAATATAAGAATTCTGTTGGGTACATACATTGATCTTGTTGTGGACATTTACCTCACGCTATAATATTTTTACCCAATGTGAATGACATCATATTCTCATTATGTTTTAAATATACAAGGAAAGAGAATGAATAATCATATATTAAACTGAAACTATTTTGTTGTCTTTTCTAGTTAAACTGTTCCTTATTGTGCACATTAAAAAAAACAAATCTCAGACACTCCTCAAGTAACAAGCCTAGACTGGCATTGATATCCTAAACATGCAATCCACACCCTTCCACAAAGGATTTCAAAACTAGGAACTAGTTTTATATATTAAACAAATAAGGATATGATTTTGTTTCTTTCTTTTAGATTAATAAACTTTATATAAATACAGCTAGGTCATATTAATTTTGATATTAATATCCTAATAGTAAAGGTAAATCAAAGTATCATACAGAATATCTTCTCGCTCAAGTAATAATTTTTTTTTCTTTTTTTTTTTTGGTACCGGGGATCGAACTTGGGACCTTGTGCTTGCGAGGCAGGTGGTGGAACCACTGAGCTAAATCCCAGGACCCCTCAAGTAATAATTTTTATGAGCAGATCATGCCATACAAGAATCTGATTAGTATGCTATGCTATTTGAATGTTTTAGTAATATTAATTATTTTGACATATTTCTGCTACAGTACTTAACATGCTCACAAACTTTACGTCTTTCTCTCTCCTCCTGTGCCCAATGGCTGAACCCTTGAGCTCAGGCCCCTTCCTATTCGGACCTATCTGTTTCATCAGATATCTCCAATGCTGTACCTCCACGGTGGTCCTGCCAGACTCTTTATGTTCTCCATTTCTTACTTGACATAAACAGATGGGCTCTGGCCACTGTCCATCATTGCCCTCTGTATTTTGTTCATATTCTCTCTCTCCTCTGGTACTATGCTGAAGTGAACTTCTCTTAACACTGCCATTCTGTTCCCCCGTAGGAATCTGTGTGGACCATACTGACCGCCATTATTTGCTCCTTTTTATTAATAAGATGTTGGAATTATAAAACTTGGATCCACTTAATTCTATGTATTTTGTTTTTCAAATTATTAGGAATAAAATTCTGACAGGATCAGTGATAGCGTTTCCAATTGTCATGGTATATTATAACAAATAATCTCAACTCTCCAACTGGATGGGGAAAACCTTGTGCATAGCTCTTCCATCATACATTCATTAAACAACAGTGCTTAGGGAATGAGGATAAAAATTAAAAGACGTAATCCCTACCTCAATCTATTTTTATTCAGTGTTTACTATGAAAGTGAACTTGCACAAAGCATGTTAGGTATACAAATTTATCAGTTGATAAGGAAGAGGAAGACTCTTAGCCTAGAGGAAAAAAAGCACAAATCACCCGCATAAAGTTAGAAAGACATGAATGGATTTTTTATTTTGTATAGGTAATAATTCCTCAGTAATGCGTGTGTGTGTGTGTGTGTGTGTGTGTGCGCGCGTGCGCGTGTGTGTTAGCCAGCTTTCCATTACTGTAAAAATAACCTGGAATGAATTAACAAGAGAAAAGGTTTATTTTAGCTCACAGTTTTGGAGGTTTAAATAATGACTGCTTGTTCCATTGCTTTGAGCATGTACATCATGGAAGAAACATGGTGGAGGAGGCCATCTCAACTTATGGTTAAGTACAGAAAAGAGACAGCAAAGATGGAGGGTTCCATTATCCACTTAGAAGACACATCCCCAAGAACCTACATACTCCCGCTAGACCACCTCTTCAAGGTTCACCCAACTGTCATAGCTCCAGTTTGTTAATACGTGGGTCTTTGGGGGACATTCCTTTTCTAAATAATAGCAATGTATATGTGCATGTGCATGGGTATACACATGTGTTGTATCTGGTATTATCTTTGGTATCTGGCATAAACGATATAGCTTGGCTTCTCTGTATATATTCTTTGGATGGCTCAGACCAAAATCATCATTTTCCCTTGGAAAATTGTCATAAATACATAATCTTTGGCCACATCCAAGACATACTGAATCAGAATTATCATTTTTAACAGGATCTTTCTCTCCTTTCTTCCTCAATCTGATGATTCATAGACATACTCAAGTTGGCAAACCTCTGATCTGTGGTGTATGTAGTGAAATGTGTCTGGTGTAGGTCATGTGGTAGTTACTGCAAATAAATCTAGAAATGAAATTGGACCAGGACATAAAGACACATATGTGCTCTATTAAGCATGTCAATAAAGACCTGGACAAGTGCATTAAATCAACACAATTTGACATAAAATGGAAAGCAGTTTTGCAGCTCTCCTTGAACCCAGAAATGGAGCATGATTGTTGGTTTTCAAGGAAGGAAATGGCAAGGTTAGATCTGTATTGTATAAAACGAGAAGCAGTTTGAAAAAAAAGGAAAAAACAGAAGCAGACAGACTAGTTGGAGATGACTTGCAGGATCTAAAATGAAATCCATAATTTCCAAACATAGTACTTTAGTATGTGAAATCCAGGAAACAACAGTCAGATGTTGGGTTGTAAAAGCAAATGCTAAATATTCAAATAATGACTGATGCTCAAAAGAATGAAGCTGTCCACAAAGTAACAACATGCTTATTTAATCTATTCCCTTTAATTAAATGTATTTATTTATTTATCCCTAGACCCCTATTTATCCCTATTCATCCCTTATTTACTTTGTACCCTAGAGATTTGCTGCTTGTCTTGGTACAAAATCCTTTACAGCTACTTTTATATCACAGACAACAACTCTATGAGTTCCCCTCTGTCGTAGGCTCTTCATTTGGACATCTGGTCACCTCTGTTATGGCTCCCTCTCCCTCTTGCAGGAGGAAGAAACTGCCTTTCCAATTGACTGCAGTGGGCTTTCCTTACTGTCCTAAAAGATAGGACCATTCAATTTACTTTTTTTTTTTTTCTGAAAAGTTTCTAACTGCTGCACCTTAAGAAAATTTTACATGAGCTCTTTCCACCCCTTCCTTTATAGCTACCCCAATCTGATTCAGGAGAAAAAAAAATCTTTTAAATAAAAATATAAAGTAACTCCTGAAAGTTGCAATTGCAATATTCTCTCCTCAAGCGATTCTACTGCAGTTGCCATTTCTATCTCCCATCTTACTTGTGGTTGACTCTAAACCTAAATTTAGAAATGGCTTTTAGTGTGTACTCATGGTCTTAAGTACTTGGCATATTCTTCTGAAATACTTCAGTAGATTTGCTCCTTTGGTGCTGGCAACAAATCTAATAGACACAATTGCTGTCTCCAGGTTACAGGGTGCAACAGAAAGTAAAAAGATCCCTGACAACTTGTTTCAACAACCAGGTGTTAATGAAAGCTGCTGGCTCCAGAGCCCATAGCTTGTCCATCACACACAGAACCTACGAGGGCTGTGTAAAGCCGCACCGCCCATCTTGGTATCTTCCCACAGCACCCCCAACAGCTCTACTCTTCTTTCTAGATTTCCCTTTCTCCTAATGACATCACTATCCATGTTTTCATCCAAACTAAAAAGCATAGAATCATCAGCTCCTCCCTCTCCTTCACAACTCCTTTCATCTCTGAGCAACATTTATTGTATCTAATAAAAGTTATGGAAATTTATTTTAATTATATTGATCTTTTGATACAAGAAGCCTACCATTCAGGACAAAGAAAATAGGTAAAAATTTTATAGTAGCTTTTAATTCCTCATCCTTTTAACAAGTAACTTCTTATAAATAGTGAATGAAAATATTAAAAATGAATAACATGGCTCATGAGATTTTTTTTTCCATGTCTGTTGGATGAGTAAAAAATGATAGCCACATTCTACTTCCTGGAGTCTTCTTAATGATAATTAAGGTCAGCATGAGGAATTTGGTTTTTGCAAGTGGCAATACTTTCAACTTCTCAAAGTAAGGTACCTGATGCTGATATCATTATGTAGGAATTTATGGTGCAGGAAAACGTCAAGCACTAAGATTTTATTGAAAGAAACAAGCAAACTTCAGTAGATCTTAACATTAGGGAATGTATTAAATAGAAGATCATGCTTGTCCTTGTACTCTGTTCCTAAATAACAGTGTAGTGGAAAATCATCTGCACATTAGAATAACACTGTGAATCTCGTTTAAGTTTCAGGTCAGTGGTGCTGTGAAGCACCCATCTCCTGTCAGGTTGTCAGCATTTGAGGAGTCTCCAGAGAATAAAGAATATTCTGCTGGAAATAGTCTCTTCTAATTTTCTCTTTCAATAATGGTCTGAGTCAAAATTATCCTTGCTAGGTCACTGCTAAACAATATTTCTGATTTGTTTGACATGTTGCTCTGCTTTACATCAAAGCAGATTTTGGCCACAGTTTATAAGATTCCTGCTATATCTAATGCAATGGCTTCTTCTCAGTGAGCACTCAAATGTGGTAGTTAATGGTATTCAGGACATAATGTCCATCATTTGCTTTGAATTTTCATTTGCTAAAAGATATTTATTTTGGACCTTGAAATTATCCCACCACTCACTAGTTACTGTAATCATTTACTTAGTTTCCAACTTAGTAAAGTGGTAATGAAATAGTGTCTGTATTACTGAGTTATTTTGAAAATTAAATTTGTAAGTGTAAAGGTTTATGACAATATTATTATTAAAATATGGGATTAAACAAATTGTTTCCCTGAATAGAGTGGAAATGCTAATGAGGGGTTAAATGTTTACATACTTTTATTTACACATGGCAAGATAACACAATTTAATTCACAAACATGTATACTTCCCCAAGAATATTCATGGACTCATGAATGTACTCAGCTTTTTAAATGTGTTTTTACTTGTTTATAGTTTTTTTCTATATTCATATATTGATTTGTATTATTTCACATTATACTTTCGCCTTGTGCATTAAAAATGTAAATCTTTTACTCTTTCAAGCAATCAAGTCCAACAAAGCTCTTAAATATGGAAAATAAATAGGTAAGAATTCAAACACCTATGTGCAAAGCTAGCATACAATTCTAGTAACACATCATCCACCTAACAGTCTCTGTCCCCAAGTGGGAGAAGTAATCAATACTTTTCTGAATCTCATCTTCCTCTTTTAATAGCACAGTATTCTAGAGCATATCAGTCTAGTTTGTTACTCTGATTTCCATCTGGAACATAATCAATCCTCATGGAAACCTAGAGAGATGACATCATGGAAATAAATTGCATTAATCTGACATAATTGTTTTCAATGAGAGCTTTGCATTTGTGGGAGAAAGGATATCTTTCATTAGTGCACTAACCCTGGCTCTCTTCCTCCCCTTAAGGTAAAGAGCAGCAAATTGACAGGCTACATTACTGTTGGTAGTTGTATGACTTACTGTCAAGGATATAGTTCTTACTTAGCCTTCTTTGCCTTATTAAATGAAAGCACCATGCTGCTTCAACTAGAGTGGTTTCTAAGTCAAATCAGATCATGTTATTTGTCTTTCTGCTGCTAGCATGCAAGGTGAAATTTCCTGAAGTAGCAATATAGACTACGGAGCCTGCCTCAGCTCACCTCTCCTGGTCGCACATGCTCAACTCCACTGAGCATGATGCATAATATTCTGGACTCAACCACATTTTCTCTGCAATTTCCCTTGGCTTCCTGAAGAAGGAGTACAGAAACTGCAGTTATTAACTCTCTTTGAGTACATAATGTCACTGACCTTTCAAGCCAGGGAAAGTTACTATTTTGTTGCAGCATTTTTTTACCACTGGTTTGTGTTTTTTTTTTCTCCTCTTTACCACTAACTGTGCATTCCCTCAGATATGGCTTTAGTTCTCTATTCAAACTGGCAAATTATTGCTTACTTCAAAGAACAAAAGGGTTTTAAAATTTTTTTTTAAGTATAAGAAAAGTATTTATGAATTTTGGTTATACTATTGAATAGGTCAAAAATACTAATGAGCGTATTTGAGGGAATATTAAGGTAAATTATGATGGGATTTAAGGAGGTTACTTGAATAACATTTATTGGGCAATTCTTACATGTCAGAAATTTTGCTGAATTCTTTTTATATGTCAACTCACATAATTAGACTTGTAAAGAACTTGGTGGGAGAGATAAAAAAATGAAGATGTGTTATGTAGATGTACTAACCCTATAAAAGGAATGTAAACAGTATGTATTTTAAACATGTATTAATAAAAAAGGAATAATGTTCAAAGCTTGACTATAAAAGAGAAGACATATAGTTCTAATTGTTGATATTTCAAATGGTAAAACTTGAGACTTTTGTCAGTATTCATGAGATATTCAAATTAATAAAACAGGAATAAATAAATAACTCTGATGTTTAATTTCATTCTCAGGACATGGTCTAAGAGTTGAGGACTGTGTGTTGAGCTGTATGGAGGAGCAGAAGTGATTCCAATGACTATGGGTTTTGGAATTGTAAATTACAATAAAGTAACATATTATGGTTGGACTCTTATTGAATAAGTTTAGTTTGAATGACTGACATTTTGATGCCTCTTTAAAATATTATGATCACGTGTTAGAAATTATTGATTAGTTTTGGGTTTTGTATCTTTTGTGTGAAAAAAGGAAGACATAAACAATAATTTTTTTTTTTGGTACTGGGGATCGAACTCCGGTCCTTGCGCTGGTGCAGCAGGCGGCGATACCACTGAGCTACATCCCCAACCCTAAACAATAATTTTTGAATACAATATTTTTATCGAAATCCAATTTCATCAACTAATATCTGAGTGCAAAACTCATGCTTATTTTGTGCATATATACTATTCGAATGTAATTGTGACTACAACTCAATTTTGAACTGACCTGTATAGGTAATTGGGCTTGATATTAGATAATATGCAGAAATTTTACAAATACCTCTGTGTGTATATGTGTGTGTGTGCAAAGAATTTGCCTAACATTCAGCAGTTTAAGCTGTGGATACTTACGCGGTAAGGTTACTTAAAAGAATGGACAACTTTATATGAAAGTGTCGTCATTTAGAAGATCAGAAAAATAGGTATCTGTTTAGATTACCTGAAATTTAAGTTTTGTGTTAAAAGCTAAAAGAGAATTACGTAATTACAATACACCATATATTCAAAGTCAAGCAGTCTTTCCAGGTAGAACTCATTTGAAAACCAGTTACTTACATGTAGAAACTAATGAGATCTCATTTGGGACATTGTGACTTGGGTTTTTAATATAATATGTAAAGAAGTTTAGTGATGAATTGTTCAAAAGGATGTCAAAATGGCTGTCCTTCAGAGTTCTTGTTTGTATAGTGCTAAGTAATAGAACTTTTACTGTATAGAAATTAAGCTACTCTATTTTGTCACCCTCAGAGCCTGAGTATCTGTTATGCTTTTTTTTTTCTGTATCGGGGATCCAACTCAGGACCTTGCACTTGCTAGGCAGGTGCAGTACCACTGAGCTACATCCCCGGCCTTTGTTATGTTTTATAATAAGAATACGTGAAAAATTTCCAAATAGTTTTATCTCTAACTCTCTTGTAAACATCATACACACTTAATATGTCATTTTAAGACCCTATACATAAACTGTAGTATTAATAAGCAATAAAATATTTTACCTAATGAAATAAAAATTATTTATAAAATTAAGTACTTTGAATATTGAAAAGATTTAGGTTCTTACTTGATGTATAAAATCATTTGTATTTCAAACCAATTATATGTAAAAATTGAAGAATTTTAAACTAAATAACATTATCTCAATTTATCTGAGATTTGACACATTAGCAATCAGTTTATTTTTCCCCTTTGCCTCATTATCTTCACTGTAGCAAGATACAATTAAAGCAAATTGTATACAGCATAAAACTAGTGAATGCTATAATTTATTTATCATTTTAGAATGCATTTTGAAGACACTACTAACAAAGGATTTGTCATTAGAATTTGATTGTTCCAAGAATATTGTAGAAAAACACATATTTGAAGTAGGCCAGAATGTACAATAAAGCTCTGCCAATGTTTAATTGTCTATGTTTATGTTGACTTGCACAGTAAGGAAATTAATGAATCTATTAATTGTAACTGATAGTATTCTAAAATGTTCACACTGTTTCTAAAATTTTGAGTGGATAAAGTAGTGACATTTCAGGTTTACTTCATATTTCTGTATGAATAAGACAGGTATTTTACAACTTCACTGCTGGAGCTTACTCCATCCAAACTTTTGTTTTAGCTTCTTCATTCAAATTGTGCAACTGACCTCATCTGGATTGCCCATTCCTCCCATCTCTATATGCTCATCTTTGCCATCATGATGCCTTCTCTGAAATTCCAAGATTGATGTAATCTTTCTTCCCTAATCTTTCAGCAGTGTATCTGCACCTCTCTTTTGGCAATTTCTAATTTTTTTACTAACAACAGAAAATATGTGTATGACAATTGGTCTGATAATGTTGGTTGACTGTTTTCAAGCCTGTGAAAGTACATATTTATACTTGTTTATTTATATCCACCGATTTTTAAAAAAATATTGATAGTAGCAGAGAACTGTTATAATGGTTAATTAGACATCATGATTGAATTAAACTAAGCTTCTGAGTAAAAACTGATAGGTTACATAATTCATTTTGTTGTGGCAAAATGGAACAGCTCAGTGCTATATCCAAGTGTTAAAACTCAGTGTCACAACTCTGGGTTGCAGCTATCACAGTTTGAAGACTCAAGAATCCAAAGGTCAACTCCAATTGGTGGAGAAAAACCTTTTATTATGCCGGCGGGCTCAGGGGAGTTTGCACTCCGAGGTCTGAGTGCTTGACTAGAAATAGGAGCCTCCTTATATAGGGGTATAGGGGTTAGACGAGCATGCTCACAGAAGCAGAAGGGTGGATTTAACAGAACATTCTTGAGAGGTCAAGGAGTTCAAACAGCTACAAAACATTTTGATACATTTGGCAGAGGGCAGCCCAGCCCCACAGGCTGTTACATTTCTGGAACAGAACATTTTGTGGAAAAAAAGAACATGGAGGCAAGGAAAGGTCCTGTCTTATTGTGTATTATTACTCTATCAATTTCAGAAAGGAAGATGCATCATGCTCCTCAAGGGAAAAAACTTTCATTGCTTTATAAAGTGGAGGAAATTTTAACATGGAATACCATATAAAATTTTTCAAGGGAAAGTCACATTTGTTTTTACTACAAATGTAGCTATTTGTTATTATTCTATAATTTAAAAACCTTGGACTTGCATTTGACTTCTAGTAATGACATTTCTAAATACCATACTTTTGTGAAAAATTCTTAATCTTTTTTGCCTCTGTTTCTTTAATTATAAAATAGGGATGTTAATAATTACCCAAAGAGCTTAGATTAAAATGAGGCAGTGTATATGAAGCATCTGTCATATAGTAGATTTAGCAAATAGTCACACAAATTTTCTTTTATAGTTATTTTCAGTAAAAAGTCAAGGGATTACCATCTAGACTACTCAGTGAAGATAATCCAACAAAGGGCAAGCAGATCTCTTCAAGGACCCTACACTTCTGCAAGTCTGGCATAAGCCAATGAGAGCACTTAAGTAGCTAGAAGTAAATGCATGAAAAAAATACCTTAAAATTATCTTCCTTTAACATTGTTCTTAGTGATATCGTGCTAATGTCTGGATAGGAGTGTAAAAGACTTGTGTTGGGTTCCTAGGACTCTCATAGCAAACCACCATAGATCAAGTGGTGTAATCGGCAGAAATTTATATTTTCAAAATTCTACAGGATCTCTCCTTGGCTTAGGGATGGATTTTTGCTATGGTTGTATAGACCTTGTCTACTCCAAAGACTTATGCTGAAATTTATTCTGAACATGAGCTGCTGAAACAGTGGAATTTTCATCCACTTATAGTGTATGGGGGCAGGGGTTTGGCAACGTGATTAAAATTGTTGGAAGTGATCCACATGAAACACCATGACCAAACACTGGTGGCTTTGTAAGGAGAGGGGGACTGAGCAGAGGCTACATGCTGTGCTCCTGACTCTCCCACATGATGCCTCACATCACCTCAGGCCCTCTGCCAGTATAAGGGCCATCACTAGATGAGTTCCTGACCTTGGATAAGAACTAAAAGTTTAAAAAAGCCTCAGTTCTTTACAACTCACCCTGTCTCTTTATTGCATGAATAGTAACAGAAAATGAACCTATACAGATGTTTTCTTCCTGTGCCCCACATGATCCTCCCTGTATGCCTGTACATTTCCTAATCTCTTCTCATGAGAACAGTAGTCATATTAGACTATGGTCGACTTATATGACCTCATTTTACCTTAATTACGTTTTTAAAGACCCTATCTTCAAACACAACCACCTTCTGAGATACTAGACGTTAGGACTTCAATACATTAAATTTGTGAGAAGACAAGTCAGCCCCTAATAGGATGATATAGACTAATAATTACAGATCATATCCAATCTATGTGTAAACACTAGTATTACATGTAGGTTATATAGCATAGCTTCCTATGCAAAAATACTAACATTTTCTCTACTATAGATATGGGGAAACAGATCCAGTAAAGCTTTTAACTTAGTTACTAAGTGTAAAAGTCAGGAGTTTGATTCCAGAAATCTATTTCTCATAACAAAAAAGGTTTATTACCACTTAGTTAGAGCCCATGATGTTGGAATTTCCTTGAGGGGAGGATTTTGATCTTTTAACGTCTACTATTTTCATATAATTTATAATATGTAATTTATTTTTATATTAATTCCTATCCATTCATTCATTGACAAATATACTGAGCAAATACATAAATACACTTCCATAGCACTCTTGAAATATATTCCATAAATTAATGAGTAATCAGCATATAAACATGTGGTTTTATCTGATTGATATAGGACTTTATGTCATCCAGAGAGCAACTTCCGAGACAACAAAGGCCAACTGAGCACCTCCTACTTTGTTTGATGTGACAATGAGAAAAATTAACTTAATCCTTCATTTCAGGTGAGCTTATGATTCAAGGGGTGACATAGACATTAATTAAAAGATTATATTAATGCATGAATAATCTCAAAATAGAAAAAAATAAATAACTCATGAGAGATTCTAACAAATAAATGTAACTTATACTGGTGATTCGGGAATCTATTATGAAAAGATTAACAGCTAATTTAAGCCCAGAGAGGAGACAGGACTGTGGCTTCAATTTTTTGTACATACTGATAAAAAATATGTACTAAAACCGAGGATCAATTTTGAGAATGTTAAGAAGGTTACTATGGGGCTAGAGAGCAGAGTGTGGGAATACATATTTGCATGGTGAGTTTAGAAAACTAGAATTTTTATGGTATTTTCCTTTTGTCAAATTCTAGGAACTGTGGGAGAGTTTTAGAATTTCAATGGAGATGAAATGATAGTACCGGTATTTGCCTTTTTAAAGATCATTGTGCTATGTGCTGGGGATTTAGCTCAGTGGTGCTGCTGCCTGCCTCACAAGCGCAAGGTCCTGAGTTTGATCCCCGGTACAAAAGAAAAAGAAGATCTTTGTGCTACAGACTGTACATAGAAGATGGGTAAGAAGAATAAAACAAAAATAGTTAAAAGAGTCTTGCAGGAATCTAGGTAAGACATGCCTGTAGTTTGGACTTTGATGGCAGTGAAAAATGAATATATATGAAATGAATGTATTGCAGGTAAGATTTAGGGGGTAAAATGGCAAATTTTGATGGGTTGTGAAAAAGAGATACTTCAAAGACACTTAGACATCTTTAAAGATGTTTTGGCTATTATAACTCCATGGATACCTGGGCTACTAAATGAGAAAGGAGATTCTGGTAAAGGACCAGGTAAGGAACAGAAAGTAGTGAACTTGACCTTGAGTACATAAAATTTGCAGTGATTTTGATATTACATTAGTGGGTTGCATGATTTTTCTACATTACAGTGGTAGAACTGTAGTTACTGAAGCTATTATGTCCTATGTTTGTTTGATATTCCCTAGGCAAAGAGTATAGGGAAGTAGTAATAAAAGAAGAGAGATTAGGGGGATCAAAGTCTGAGATCTTAACTATATAATGGCTGAAATATAAATTTGCTTAGGACACTATGAAAAAAGAAACAGAGGAATGAGGAAAAAGAGGTGTTGTAGATGCTGAGATAACATTGTACTGCAAGAAGCAGGACAACTTCCCCTGGGCCAAAAGCAATAGATTGGAGAGGTAGGACTGAGATACAAGTAAACACTAACAAAGAGTGTATCTTAAAATGAACATTTCCATCTTTGCTAGTAGAGAACAAATTTTGAAATCAGGGGCCTAATCTCTACCCCTAAAGAAAAGGCAGGTTTTTAGAATTATAAATAGAACATAAAGACTGGCTTTGAAAATAAGTCATAGAGCCACAATAGAATGTTAAAAACTTTGCTCTTGCCCATAACCATTGATAATAACATATTAACTGTTGTTAGAAGGAAGTAAAATTTGCTAATCCCAGTAACAGTGAACATTTTGGGAAATACATTAAGAAGTAGACACTGTCTTTGGATAGATGCCCTTCATTCAGGCATTGGTAAGTGTTTAGAGCATAGATGTAAGATTCAGCTCCCAGAGAATGGGCTGACCAGCGCTGGGTTGCATGGTAATGGAAAGGCTACCAGTCCAGAGGCTGGTGTGGAAATAAAGATACTTTTTTGGTATTCAACTGTTCACTACTCAAGTATTCTTGAAATTCACTCCTTCTTTGGTTCTCATAGAGATATTTGGTTTGCCTGTTTTTTTAGTCTGTTTCCAACTATTAAAGCTTACAATTGTATATCCATCACTCTGCCTGATTTTTCCTCCAATATTTCCCAGAAAACTAAAACTCACTATGTCCAACTTAACTGAATCCAACTGTTCATCTTATTTTCTCTAAACAGCACATACCAGTTAGTTGGATTGAAAAAAGAATCTTATCTCCTCCATGAATATTCACCCAGCATGGGCTCAATTTACTTTTCAGTCCCACTAAACAAAAACTCTATAACAAATATGAAAACTGAGTTGTACAAAAACTAGACTGAATATAGTGGAAGATAGCTGTGTGAAATTAACTAGGAAGATAAGTAAATTTTGACCCCTTTCCTTTATCTCTCTGAAGCTGTCCTTATTCTCCCTATTTTTTGCCATATCTCTTATATGTGACACCCCATGGTCTCCCATTTCACCTCCCCTACTGATATCTTATCAGCTATTCTTCTCCCATTACTTCCCAAAACTTCTGGTCCTCTCCTTGTTTCCAAATGCAGCCTATATCTGTGAAGACTGATAAGAAACCTTCATATCTTGTACAAATGGGAAAATAGCCCCCACACCTGCCCAAGTCAAAGTGCATATGGTCATCAGGATTTTTTTCATCTCTATTGTTGTCACGTGAATCAAATTTTGCAGACATTGTCCTCTGCGTCATCAGAAACAAAGTATTGTTCCAGTAGCATTGACAAAGATATTTATATCCATTTCTGAATCATGCTTTAAAAACAAAGCTAAAATTTCAAGTTAATCAGACATTTCATGTACTTTATTTCCTCACAGAAATTTTTAAGGAGAATAAGCCCAGCAATCTATTAAATGAAAGAAACAAAAGTGCTTTCATCTCCATTGTTCATGGATATTTTATTGCTATTTCATTGTGCTTTTGTTGACCTAATAAATTTTCCCTTTTCAAAAAGCTGGAATGGAGCAATTACTTTTAGTTTGAATAATGTCAAGAAACCACAAGAGAACAGAAAATGCAGATACCCTTGTTGGTTCTTAATGCCCTGGCACACACGCTGGTGGCCAAGGGGTACCCTACTCAGGGGCCTGCTTTGAAAAGACCTCGAGTACATTGAGCCAAAACCTCACTTCTGAACATGTGAGACTTTGGAGCATTTTAGATCTGAACATAGCACTAACAACTCTCCCTAACTGGTGCAGATCTCAGACATGATGTCATCAAAATAGAATGAGTTTGCATCTTTAATAACTTTTACCCTCCTGCCCTCTTTTATCTTTACTAATACCGACTTTTTAAGTTCATCATTTTTCACCTGAAGATTTCAAAATTTCATAAATGTTCTCTGCACATCTTATCTTGTCCTTATATAGTTGATTCTTCATACTGCCTTGTCAAATTGATCTTTCCAAAATGTACACTACATCAATCTCTTCTATCTTCTTAAGACCTTGTAATGGGTTCACAGTGTTTGGAAAATAAAATTCAAACTCCATTTCAGGATCCAGAAATCTATTATTGAAATCCACACTCTCCAAAGTCACCTTTTATTTTCCCCTCCCCCAACATATTACTTTCTTTTTGCCAAATTGTTTTGTTGTCACGTCATTTTTGAAATTTTTGCCCTTACCTCTTTTCTGCAAATTTGTGTTCATCATTTCAGATAAAACTCCGTTATTGTATTCTCAGTGAAGCATGTAAGATCCTTACAGTTTTATATTTTATCCTTTGTGCCACCATGGACCATTGCACATGTTATTAAATACTGTAATTATATGCACTTGATTCCCATTTTTAAATCCAGAATATGCAAAGGAAACATCTCAAGTGAACCTGACACAAAATCAGTACTCACTAAGTTATCCCATGATCATTTCAAACTCAATTTATCCAAATCAGAACTCTCCATCTTCCACCCAGTGTTCTCCAATATCCTGTGCTTGTCAGGGGTACTATCATTCTTGTCATTTAGAATTACAGTCATGTAACCTGCTATGGCTCAGCCTTTTCCTTAATTTGGGCATCCAATCAAGAAATGTTCTCATTCTAGTAAACAGAATTCCAAGGCTTTCTGTCAAAGGAGAGTCTCCTGATGAAGTCCCTCAGGAACTCTGAGTTTTCCTTTCCCTTGCTTCAGTTTCCACCGAGACAAAATGCTGCTTCCCACAGACAGGCATGTCTGTTCCCATTTAATTCTGTGGACTATTCATTAGTGGATAATCTCCCAGATCCAATTAGGGCAGATAAAATAAATTAAAACTTTTGAAAGGTTTAACACGTTGCTAGCATTTTAAAAAATACACTCAATAATTAGAAAGACAAGTATAGTATAATTTTCACAGCATATATTTCTGATGCTTCTCAACTTACTTTCTCTTTAGAGTTATTGGTTCTGTCATTTTTTTATGTTTCATCCTAAGACATCTAAATCAGCCCAAAAGGTTCTATCTCTTTGGAAGCAATTTGCCTGTGTTGCTTGTTTTTGAGTTCTAGCCACCACTTTGTATAGGGTGCTATCTCACCCCTGCTCTCTAGGAGCTGTTGTTTGTTATTGTGACTAAGGTGATATCCCTCTGGTGCATGTATGTCTTTCACTCTACTTCCCATCCGAGAGAAGCCTGACCTCCAGGGGCTGTAAATGTACCTGTGTCTAATCCCATGGCTCTACAGCCCTCATTCTTGCTCACAGTCCATTGATCTATATGCAGTCATATGGTCTCCTATTGCAGGAGGAAAAGGGTGTCTGCTCTGTCTGTGAGCTCAGGAGATGGAGAAACGTTAGACAGACTCTACAGTATGATTTTCCTAATATATTTCTTTGGCTTAGTGGGCCTTAACATATGGCTTCAGAAAACTATTATTTTTCTAATTGTATCTGTATGATTAAAAAATGCATTTTGAGCTCCAAATAATCGACTTATTTAACCTTTAGACTTATTTAGTCTTTTTATGATAGAGCATTGGTGTATTATTTTATCCAATGCAATGTCTTATAAGAGACAAACTCCCATTATGTAGCGAGTTCTTGTTCAGCATGAGAGATGATCAATTATTAAATAATTAAATAGATTGTGAATATACAACTGTCTGACAAGATTTGTATATGAGAAGAATTTCCTGCTTTTTAAATGTATTTCATTTATAAAACTCTGTATTTGCAAATAATTGTACAAAGATGTAGAAAAATGTAACAATAACAGAGTTAGATACTCTTCTTTGAATAAACTTTAGCATTAATTAGATTCTTTCAGTGATTTTTGTTATGTGTGTATAGTCAATGATTGACTCCCCCCATGAACATGTTTTTAAGTCCAAATAGTGTTATTAGATATTACTCACAGATCATTATGAAGCCCAACTCAGCCATGGTTCAACCTGAGGCAAAAGGAAACATCAGTAATACTGATCCTACCTTTTGAAAATATTTTGATATTGTGATCATCCTGTTTTTTTTTCTTCTAATTTTGATTCTTTAAAATATTGCATTGACTGTTTGGAGCAACATGAATGGAACTATAGATTATTATGTTAAGTGAATTAAGCCAGGTACAGAAAGGCAAGCACTATTTGATCTCAATCACAGAGGGAATAAAAACATGGATCTCATAGAAGCTGAAAGTAGAATGGTGGTTGCTAGAGGCTGAGGACTGTGGGACGGTGGTTAAGAGAGTTGATAAACATGTATTGTTACACTTGAGATGTAAACTGTAACCCAAAAGTCTCATGTTTTCAGAGGTGGAGCTGTTTTGGAAGTGGGGCACTATACTCATAAGGGATTAAAATGTTGATGGATTCCTATCTAAAGGGGCCTGGTCAGAGGAGGCAGGTCACTGGGGCCATGACCTGAAAGGTTCTATTTATCTGCCCAGCTCTTCCCTTCTTTCTCTGCTACTTGGCTGCCATGGGTCAAGCAGCTTTTCTCCACCATGCCCTTCTGCCATGACATTTCTGCCTTGGAGCCAGCCAACTGTGGACTGAACCCTCTGCAACCATGCACAAACTTTTCTTCTTTTAAGCAGTGGGTGTTGGGTGTTTTATCCCAGCAACAGGAAAGTTTCAGGTATGAAGTAATAGATAAGAGAGAGAGTTCTGCCTTGCAATTGCACAGTAGGGTGACTATACATAACGATTTTTTACTGCACATTTTAAAAAGATAGAAGATTTAATTTTTAAAATTTCCTCTGTAAAGAAATGATAAATACTTCAGTAAATTAATTTATTTAATCTGATTTAAATAGAACACAATGTAGTTAGGTTTCGTGGTACACACCTGTAATCTCAGCACTCTGGAAGGCTGAGCCAGGAGAACCACAAGTTAGAGTCTTGGCAGAGCAGCTTGGCAAGTTACTGAGACCATCTCAAAGTAATCAAACAAAAAGGCTGTGAATGTACCTACGTGTGGGTTCAATTCTCAGTACCACAAAAACTACACAATATATACACATATCAAATTATTACATGGTACCTCATTAATATGTAACACTTCTGTGTATAAGTTAAAAATACATTTAAAAAAATGAAAGGAGAGTGCCTGGAGAGGAGGAGAAATTAAGGGTGAGCCAAATAATACTATTTTTTCCATGCCACCTGAAATCTATCAGAGATTGACTGAAGTATATAGCTAGCTCTTATTCTCCACCATTATTCATCCTAAGATTTTGTGTAGTTTGGGTCTTTTTGGTTCCTTTTTTGATCACGTTAAATTTAGAGTTTCCTTACAATTAAAATAAGCCTCATAAAAGTTTTGGGGAAAGTAAAAATAAAATAAGATAAAGTAAAATAAAAAGCTGATTGAGATATTTTTCTTAATTACTGAGTTTTTGGTACCATCAGAAATGAGCAGCTGACTCCCTCTCCCAGATCCAGTCCTAGAGCTAGGCCTAATTTTTAGAGGGTAGAGGTGTACACCTTAACCTTGTACACTAGAGAATAAAAAGTTATGAATGCTGCCGCAAATGAATGCATCCAGTTAACATAATAAGATATAACTTATTATTAGTTATTATTTCAATAACGTGGAATTAGCTGGTTATGGGGAAACAAAACAGTGAAATTCAGGTAATTATTTTATTCTTCCTCAAGTAATAAAATGTTCTTCATTAAATGATGAGAAAATTTAATTCTGCAGATATATGGTTTATAGCCTAATAATTATTAAACACATCTCTTTTCCCTAGAAGTCAGATGTTTTTTCCTTGATCCATTGAGACGTAGTCATTGCATTACTCTCTTTGATTTCAATTTAGGTACCCAAATGTTTGCCTTAGTTTGTTTTTAGAATTTATTATTATGCTATTTCTAATTTACAATGACTTTTCTCTGACTAACAAAAACCAACAGCCAGGGAACAGCAAGAAAAATAATGCATAAAATTTTAACATTGAGTTTTAAAAAACATAAAATCATTGAAATGATTCAGTTTCCTCTAGGATTGTATATTAGTACATGATAGAAAGAAATCATACTCCATAATAGCCACATAGTTTAGTTTTGTGAGAAAATAATTTGGGTAGTAAGATTTTCTTTTTTCAGCAGTGGTGACTATTAATAATTGGTTACCAAAACAATAATTTATAAAAGCTAACCAGTGTAGTGCTTAACCTATTTCATCAGCTTTATTAATGTGGCTATTCCATAAGAAACTTTATAGTATGATTTAGCTCTAATGATAGAAAAAAAAGGAACTCCTCTCAAGCAAGTCAGCTTTTTGTATAAACTTTCTTTGCTGCTTACCTGTGTTTCACAGGTCTCTCTTGGACTTATTCAGCAACCAGTAAAACCAGTTCTCACTAAACTGGAAAATATTAACTTCACCATAGCATTCATTTATATTCTTGGAGTCTGACACCAAAGTAGAAGCATGAATGTTCAACCATAATTGTGTAGCCTTTTCTATTTGGTAAAAGGCTCTAAGAGAGATGACACAAAGAGATTCTTTCTTTTGATTACTTTGAAGTTCCATGTTGTGGCAGGCAATAGTGTATTCTTCAGTCATCAAGAGAGTCACCCAAAGTAACTGTATTACAACTCAAATGCTTATTCTTTCTTGCACGGTACAATTTTAGAAGGATGTTGTGAATAAGATTCTCTTAAATTATTCAGAAAACATGTGAGGGGCTTCCTTTGTTTACTCAATTTACTATATAACTACAAATTAATAAGATCTACTGTGTGTAAGCTTGAGCTCATTTGTGACTATGTGGTCTCAGAATATCATATAAAATGTTTTGTCTGCAATATGTTGTTCTGAAAAATTATATTAACTCAGCATCATAAATTAGTATTTTCCCCCATGGTTCATTTTCTAAATGGAATACAGTGACCTTCCATCCTGGCAAGAGATCTAAAAGGCTATTGCCTCGCCTGAGAGTCACTGCTGGGTAGTACAAGTTTTACTGGGATTTATTTTATGGGCAGATAATAGTTCATGTATTTTTAATTAACTGGCGTGGTATATAGCGAAGGTAGGAGAAGTAATTTTTATTTTTCAATGCAAAATTTTGTGGATGTCATTTTTCAACATGAAAAACTAAATTATTAAAGGAAATGCTACAATAGTTAGGGTAAAATTTAAAAGTAACCAAGAATGACTTCAGTCTTAAAAGGGAGAATAAAATTCTACAACACATTGTGGTAGTAAATGACCATTTAGAGGGTATTTAAAAATTTTTTTGAAATATATGCTGCTTCACAGATTTATCTGTTAATGTGCAAAGAAAGATATTTGAAAGCTTAGGATAGACTTTTCTATAAAAATAGTCCTGGCAAATTATGCTTCAAATCATTTTTTAAACTTAGGAGACATATATAAAGTCCTTTCTGAAAAAAAAGGAATAAATCTAAGAAGGTGTTTACATTGGTATAGAAGAACATTTTCGTATTATTTTAGTGTAAAAATTTAGTGTAATTATAGCACTACTTTAAAATAAAATTCCTGTTGACAAAAGTTTTTATGCTCATCATAGCATGAATGTCACATTCAGGTAGAAATCCTTTACAGAAGAAAAAGAATGACTCAGAAGTTTTACTACAGTTACTATTTTTTATTTTTTAACCTGGGCCCTCATGCGTGCTAGGTAAGTGCTCTACCACTGAGTTACATCTCCAGCCTAGGTGATATCTAGTTCTTATAAATATACTCCCCTCTATTATTTATCAGATCTTTTTACCTAGATCTTGTTGACTATGATCAGCTACTAAGTGCTGCACTTGACAGTTTAAAGAACACTTTCTTTACACACATTCTGCCCTTGCATCTTCACAAAGACCTATGATTAAGTCTGTCTTGGTTACTTTTCTTTTGCTGAGACAAAATACCTGACATCCAAATTTAAAGCGGAAAGATTTATTTGACTTACAGTTTGTAGAGGTTTCAGTGCATAATCGTGTGGCTCCAAGGCAAGGTGGCAGAGGAGAAACAGTTCATGGTAGACAGGTGGTAGCAAAGCAGCAAGGGACCTTAACAGCATCTTTCTGCCCTTTTCATCCCATTTAGACTACTAGGATTAGGGTGATGCCAAATCAATCACTCACATGTAGTGGCTTAGTAATCCATCCCCTTAATCAGAGCATCACACATTCTATATTCAGCCACCTCTGAAAATGATTGCATGAGGGTTTAGGGGGACATCTAGGCATAAGCCACAACATTCTGCTTCTGGATCCCAAACACTCATGCATATTCCTTTATGACAAAGACATTTAGTCCATCTCCAAGAGTTGTTGAAGTCCTATCAGTTTTAGTATTGCAGAAAAGTTCAAGTCCAAAGTCTCCTCTGAGATTTAAGGTAAACTTAGCTGTGAGCCCCTGTACAAATGAAAAGAAAGTTAAACGCTTTTAACTTTCAATGGCACAAGATAGACATTTCCATTCCAAAAGTTACAAACAGGAGGATACAAAATAATGGGACTAAAGCAAGTCCAAAATCCAGCAGGGCAAACATTAAGTCCTATAGTTCCATGTCTGGTATCCAAGGCAGTCTATGACAAGTGATGAACTCTAAAGGACTTGGGTGGCTCTGCCCCTACAGCACTTCTGGTGGTTGTAGCTGCCATGGCTTTTCTCTTGGGACAGCTCTGCTCCCACCTTGCAGCTTTCCTCAGACAATCTATGGTCCTGGTTTCTCCAAACTTCTGGGGTCTCCGATTGCACCCTCAGCTTCATACTCACAGCTTTACACATTGTCCTCTCAGGGGCACACCACCTGGCCTCCCAGGCTTTCCTCTGAAATCTTGGTGGACGCCTTCCTGAGCCTACAACTCTTACATTTTTCATGCACCAAAACTAGCACCACGAGGTTGATGTCCAGGTCTGCTGCCAGTTGGAGCAGTAGCCAGCCTTCCCTCTCTCTTGGCTGTAGGGATTGAGTGCCTGGATTGCTGAGCACTCTAAACCCAATCCTGAGGAACAAATTCTCTAGGCCACCGCCATTCTGAAACATGGTGCTCTGGGAGTTTCTTCTCAAAGCAAATTCTTTCACTTTTGAAATTTTGAGGCTGCAAAGGGTAGAGTCCTGCTGCTTCTTGTGATGCCCTCAGGCTATCTTTTCTATTTTTTTTCTTTTCCCTCTCAGCTCTGTCTTTGCAGACTGAAATTTTACTGGAGCTTCCTTTCTGACCAAACTCAAAACATTTCAAATCATTCTGCTGAGCTCTTTGCTTTTAATTCTTAACATAGATCTGGCTATAACCCTCCAGCAGCAGCCATGCCATGGCCTCAACATTAGATTGCCTTGAAATTTCTTCTGTAAGATTAATTAGTCCACCACCCTTAATCTCTGTCTCAGACAGTCTCTGGACACAGGCACAATGCAGAAAAACTTTCTGCCAAGCCATAATATACATCGTCTGGAGTCCAACAGCCAATTCAGTCTTTCTGAACAGCAGAAACCCCCTGAGCCTGGTCTTTGCTGGCTTTCTGGCTTCCTGAGCTCTGATCAGAATCTCCCATACAGAACAGCTTAAGGCATTCCAGCTCTACTTCTTCAGCTGGCATCTCTAAATCTTTCCTAACTCTTCCCCTACCCACACACCAGTTCCAAAGGTGCTTGAGCCAGATAGCCAGGTAATACCATAGCAACTACCCCATTCTTGGTACCAAATTTCTGTTTTAGTTATTTTTCTCTCATTGCTGAGACAAAATACCTGACACCCCAAGTTAAAGAGAAAAGGTTTATTGGGTTTACAGTTTGTGGAGGTTTCAGTCCATAATCAGTTGGCTGCAAGCCAGGGTAGCAGAGGAGAAATAGTTCATGGCAGGCAGAGGGTAGCAAAGCAGCAAAGGACCTTATCAGCATCTTCCTTCTCCTTTTATCTTACAGACTACTGGGATTAAGGCCAAACCAATCACTCACATGTAGTGGTTTAGTAATCACATACCCTTAATCCCAGCATCACACATTCCAGATTCAGCCACCCCACAAAAAGACTGTATGAGGCTTTGGGGGTACAACTAGACACAAGCCACCACAAAATCTTACTACTTTCATTTTAAAAATTAAAAAACATGACACCCCCCCCCCCAAGGTCACATTTTCTTGCTCAGGGAGCTAAGCTGGAAGTTGGGAACTGTAGTAGCTCCAGGAACATATCCTTGGAGACCTGGGAGGGCAATGTATTTCCCACCAGCTCACCTCAGGATTCTCAGACTAGGATGAGGAAATACACAGGGCAGGGGAGGGGTGTCCTAAAACTCAGTAGGAGGATTGCATTTCAGTGAAAATGAATAAAATAAATGTAGCTCTTTGGAGCACATGCTGCTGGGATCAGGTCCTGTGTACACTGTGAAGGGAGGCTAGGTGTCAGGAAAGAAGCCCCAGCTGCTGGTTTGGAGCTTCACTGCACACTGAGATTCTGCCAGTTATTAAGGTGCTTTCAATTTGTAATTTTATTTTGATGTTATAACTGAACACTCACAACCAACAGATTTATTCTTTTTTATGTATGTGTAATTATATGTACTTCATACAATGCATAATGTATACAACAAAGATATAACAAATGTATTCATTTATTCTCTTTCCATACATACTGGGAAAGAGAAAGACAGACTAATTCTAAAAGCTTGAGCTTGTAAGTATTCAGTTATAACATGAAAATGAGTGAAAAAAGTCTTTACAAATATGGTGAATGCAGCTGCCTAGTGCCATCCAATGCCCTTAAAAGCAGAGCCATGTGTCCTCATCCACTGTACTCACCAGATCTGGCAGCAACACCAGAAATGAGTAATATTTGAATCAATTCAGGACATCATGGCAGCCATGACAGCACAACTGAAGACACTCCCAGAAGACTTTTAGAGTAATAATTTTTAAATTTTGAACACTATATTTTCCATCACATCTCATTCATACACACACACACACACATATATATATGAGTCCATCAAAAAAGTATGCACCAGGAAAAGAAAAACTTGTGTAAATATTTTAATACTAAATTTATTGAGACATCATGAGATTAATACAAGTTACCTTTGGCCTCTACAAAAGGCGCTCAAAGTGGTGGCCAAGAGTTTCTAGACATTTGTTAGTATGGAGAACTGCTGAAGTGTGTATACATTTTTTTAGCAGTTTCTCTCTCTCTCTCTACACACACACACACACACACACACACACACATACATATATATTTCTTACTTTAAGTCAAGTGTTCTTTCTAATACCAATTTCTTTACTTATAAATAGGAGTTTACAAAGAAAAAATAGAAAAATTAAGACCAAAGGAACACTAATTTTGCCTAAACTTTCTGACTTCAATTCAATGACCACTTCTGAGACCATTATATTCCACCTTCAATAACCACTGAGTCCTGAAGTATTGTATCTGTAGACGCACTGTCAGCTTAGAGGAGTCTAGTTTTCTGCTATTGTATTTGTAAGCTTTCCCTTGCTGGGCAAAATACTCAACACAATTTAGAGGAGAAAAGGTTTAAGTTAGCTTACAGTTTCTGGAGGTTCAGTACATAGTCTGCTGGCTTCAAGGTAGAAACATCATGGTGGAAGTGTGTGGCAGAGTAAAGCTGTTTAGTTAATGGAGGCCAGGAAGCAAAGCAGAGAAACAGTTCCAGAATAGAATCATATGGTATCCAAGACTATGCCTCTGTGACCGACGCAGATATACAGAGCAGTGTGCTTTACTAGTCCGCTGACATTACTTAATTCAGTGAATTTAATTTATGAGGATTAACAGTCAGGGGTATTCAGAAGTCTCAATTTACAGCAAGGTTGTTTCACTCTGTTGTTTAGCAGGACCTCTCACAAGCTTTACCTACCTCCTTAGAGAACAGTGCAGAAGAGCAGTCAGCGAGCAGGTGTTTGGTCCCCTGTGTTTTAACACAAGAGTATTACTGTGGGAGTTTGTGGCAGTCAGTATGAAGTTTCAACTTGATTGGGTTTGGTACACACTGCAGTGATTGGTGGAACATACTGAGAAGTGTGCCCCAGGGGGGTGTCATAGAGGTGTGTTCCTGGGGCCTGTGAGTGGCCCCTCATCCTTCCCCTGCCTTGCTTCCTAGCTGCCATGCAATGAGCAGCTTTGCTCCACCATGCCTTCCCTCCCTGATGTTTCTGTCTTAGAGTCAGCCAGTCATGGACTGAATCTGTAAGCAAATTAAACCTCTCTTCCTTTAAATTGTGGGTGTCTGGTACTGTGTCCAACAACAGGAAGCTAACTAATACAATGTTTATGCTATATTGACTTTACAGTTAAGATCTCATTTCATAAAAATATCCCGAAGCTTATTGATGTTTATGAAGTACTGCCTTAGGATATTACATTTGTAGAGACATTTTGAATGATGTAAAGACTCTCAGGTCACTCTATTTCTCACTTCATCATCAAATCCCTGTTGGATATTTGATATGTTGAAAAGTCAGTCTTGAATCTAGAGATGAGTCACAGTAAACTAATACTTTTGTTAAAATGTAAGGATAATCCAACTTTATGCACAAAGTAGTTGGGTAAAAGGAACTGAAGATATTGCCTTCTTTTAGTTTCTATTCCTCAGAATTTTCTTTCCTCAGAATATAACTTGAAAACTCTGTAGTTAATTGATAGTCAGATGAGCTAAAATGAAGAGCAAACCACATGACAGGCTGAGATAGAGAACAGTGCTAAACTAGGACCACACGAGCAGACTGCCTGGAACACCCACGACTGACCACAAGGGTCTCTATGCTGTAGTTAAGGAAGCAACCACGTAAACAGATTTTCAATTTCATTATTAATTTTAAAGGACTTCATTTCGTTTTTGTTTTGTTTAGGATAACATGAATCCTCAATAAACATTAAGCTCTTCATATAACATTATAAAAAATTGAGGAATAACCATTAACTTCATTAATCTAATTAATCTTTTATTAAAATATTGAGAAATAAAGGTGAGATCATATTTAGTATATGATACCATTATATATAAATCCCATAAGCTATGTATAGATATTACTTTTGTATATTTTGAAGAGTACTATCAAGCAATTTGTCCAAAAAATACAATGGAATAAACTAAATGTAAATTAATGAACAGACTGTTTTAAGAAAGGTTAATAGACTATATATCATCACTTGATAAGTTGAGTATTTCTCTGTTTAGGCCCTTTTGTTTAGAATTTTCCTATAAAAAGTTCCTGAGACCCAGTACAAATTAGCTGTTTGTTGGCATTCAAAATTATCTGGTGAGAACATCAGTTTAGGTGAACTGCAGGTGGCAATATCATTTATTACCATGACATGTGCTTTTATTGGAATATAATGATAACTCAAAGCCCATGGCTTCCAGACTATTTATTACATGTGCTGTATTTTTACACTGATCTCACTAGCTATGTAAATAGGGATGTGTATTCTTATTCCAAGTACATCTGCTATTTATCAATGTTAGAATATAAAAATATGACTAGATAAATAGCTCTGTAGTGTTCACTATTGATCAGTAATAAAATTTTAATATAATTAGTCAATTTTGTACAATTAGTGAAGTCATAGATTGAATAGGGTACATTTAAAACATGCATATATCAAGTATAAAGAAATATTTTCTCCTTCATGTATTGAAATACTAACATAGGTTAATACACAAATGATATTTTTTAGATGAAATAGTGATGGAAAGGACTGTGAGATAAAGTATATGTGACCAGTTTTGACTCGGGCACGATGAGCTGGTAGAAAAAAGGCCACTAAGTAACTCTTAATATAATTCACCAATTTTCACTCAAGAACTTTTCTCTCATTGAACATACATCCTGGAATTCTCCCCAGTGCCCTTGAGCTGCACATATGCTGTTACTATTGCTTTTCCATTTACACAGTTATCCCAAACTCCTGGATTTGTCCTTGACACTCAGGATAGCTGCTAATCAGGTGGACAATGGACAAAGCTGCTGTCACTGTGGGTTTTCCTCCATTTGGCTCATTCTTGTCATCACCACTCTTGCTAATGACATGTGCTCCTCTCTGTCATGCTCTCCTCTGCCTCTTGTGCCCTCTTCTGCCTGTTCATGGGGCAATGTTTCTCCATGATTAAGACCAACGAGACCAAAAACACCTAGGGGTAAGTTCATTCCATTACTCTTTGACCTCAAGCAAGTAACATGGTCTCTCTAAGGCTAAAAATGTGGAGTGTTAATACAATATCTTTTAACATTTAAAAGTTAAGTGAGATCACATATAATGACATCATGGCCCTGACTTGCAAATTGCAGGTGCTACATCAATGGTAGTTATGATTAGTATCATTACGGATAAAACCATACCTGACCTTGAGATGTCTATGTCCTTTTACTCTTCTAATGAGAGTTCTTAACTTCTTCTTCATTATAAATCCTTTCTCCAGGTCCCTTGGAAATAATGGGATTGGGCCAGAGAACATGAGAGAATTGTATCTCTGCTTGGCTCTCACCATTTTCTCAAGATTTGGACTCTCCATATGTACTCATAAATACTGTCTGCACTAAGTACAAACTGTTACTTTGGGCACCATGCCAGGCTCAGAAATCTTTTACTTGTTTTTCTCCTGAGGCTCCTAGGACCTTTATGTCTAGTTCGTGTATAATTAAGTGATCCTGACTGACATGAATTGAATTGTTTTACCACAAAATTCATATGCTGGCCTAATGTAATAGGGTGAGTGTCCTCATAGAAAGAAGATGAGAACAGAGCTCTTTTTCTCTACCTTGTCAAGACACCACAGCAAGAAGACATCCTCTAAAAGCCAGAAAATAGGATCTTTACAGGGAACCCAATCAGCAGGCCTCCAAACAGTAGAGTGTTATTTAAGCCCCCAGTGGATGTGACTTAGTTAGAGATGCCTGCGTGCACTAAGACACTGACCAGAGACCTCACTCACTCACTTTTCTATTTTAAATTTTACATATGAGCCCCTAGCTCTACTATATGCACAAATACGCAATAAGAAACTCAGATCACATGAAATACCTACAACTTTACCAAATTATTTTGCCAGGAACCCAAAAGCCATATATAGGTAAAGTCAAGCTTAATCAGCTTAAAAGCTTTCCTACTTTTCATATTTCTCTTCAGCTTCTCTGCACTCTTGACCACCCCGTAAACTATTGTGAGATTAATTTTTCCTAAGATATCATTTTGATTTTTCATGATTTTACCTCTAGTGAATCCCTAAGCTTCACATGGATAGTATCCAGAGCCTTCTTTCTGGCCCTCAATCTCTGACCTCAAATGATCTTTCATAAATAGCTAGCATTATTTATGGTGTTTTTCTCTGTACAGTTCTTCAATAAAATTGATGGCTTCTTCTATAAGATAATTACTTATCTTTACAATGTTGCTGTGAGGATTAAGTAAGATATTAAACAGAATGTTTATGAAGATGTTTGGGATATAATAAGTATTCAGTTAATATTTATTCTAATTATTCACACTAAAAGCTCTCCACATGTGTCATTTTCCCAATAACATATTTTTTGAACATTTAATATGTACTCAAATTTACTTTCAATTTTGATCATGTTAGAAGATAGATGATAGAGAGATAATATTTTGTTCTTACGTTGTACATTACAAAAATTGAGCTGAAGAAATTTATTTAATTTGCTCAAGGTTACAGGGGTAGAAAAGACCAAGAATCCAAGTCAATGCAATGTAGTTCCAGAGTCCACCTGCCCCTTCTTCTATCTACTAATTCTGTGTCCTGTCATATTTTTTCTGCCATATTGCTGAATGTTTCACTTTCCCTCAAATATAAATTAAA
Source organism: Heterocephalus glaber (assembly GCF_000247695.1). The sequence goes on along the minus strand of NW_004624850.1, from coordinate 2,219,516 downwards.
ATTTATCTTTCATGATATCTCAACACTAGATTTCCACTCTGTTTTATTTTGCATACAAGCCCAAATGCTATCTATCTATCTATCTATCATCTATCTATCTTCCTAACTAAATACCTGCCTATCTATATCATCAAAGTTTCCTTGATTTGAATGTAAGCACCTAGAAGCATAGGCTATTTTATGTTTTTTTAGATAGTAATTAAGAGAATAAAGAAACAGCAATATGGGAGAAAAGAGTTTCAACACATAACATTGACAAAGAAACTGCCTACAATATATAAGAACAATAAAAACTGATGCCGAATCAGCCCGCTGCAGACAGGCAAGTCTGTGCACGTCCTACCGAGGTCCTGAGTTGCTCGGAAGATGCCTAATCACCCCGCTGCAGACAGGCAGGTCTGCCCATGCCCTATCTAGGTCCTGAGCCGCACAGAACACTCCGAATCACCCCGCTGCAGACAGGCAGGTCTGCCCATGCCCTACCTAGGTCCTGAGTCTCACAGAACACGCCGAATCAGCCCTCTGCAGGCAGGCAGGTCTGTGCACACCCTACTGAGGTCCCCAGTCATGTGGAAGACACCAAATCACACCGCTGAAGACAGGCAGCCACCTGATTCCACACTGCAAAGATGCAGAGGACACCAGACCACCAGACCAAGGTACTGAGTCCCAGTGTTCCCGGCCCAGAGGTAGGGGCTTCTGAGCCATCGTCCCACTGCTCCTGGTCCAGAGGAAGGGGCTTCCCAGTCACCATCCCTCCCGCTGCTCCTGGCCCAGAGGGAGGGGCTGCTGAGCCACCATCCCACT
>NW_004624850.1:2163475-2195508 GCF_000247695.1 Heterocephalus glaber | reverse complement strand
GAAAAGAAAAAATATGAGAAAAGAAAAAAAATGGAAACAAAATCTTTGCAAATAGGGAAGGGTGGAGGGGGTAAAGGGAGGGCAGGGGACAGGGAAAAAAATAAGAACCAAGATACTCAGGTAATGGTGCAAGATCCCATTGATGAATGTAACTGTATTTTATACCTAAAGTGTGCCAATAAACTTAATGGGGAAAAAAAGTCCTGAAGTTCTTTAAGATATTTAGAGAAGATATTAATAGAAAATAGCTGAAAAGATCTTTCATACAAAACACTAAGTGATAACATGGCATTTTCTAAAGGTAGAGACAAAAATCACATCATGTTTATCAACAGTATTATAGAAATAACTGGCTCAGTGGTTGAGTCCTTACTTATAAATAATATAAAATTAAAATAGGATTATAAACAATTTAACTTCATTTGTCAACATAATTGTGAGTATGTAATGAATCAAAAATAAAAGGTGGTGACTATAAATAATCCAATGAATATAAAAAGAGAGATAATGAGGAAAATAAATATATCCCAATGTAACTAGCATTTATTAAAACCTATAATGTATACAAATGGCTATGATCACTGTATGCATATTTTATCATTTTATTTTCATAATAACACTAAGGATAGGAAACATTCCCTACCACTTTAATATATGGAAACTGAGACATAGGCAAGCAATGCATTAGTTGTTGAAAAATCACTTGATGAAGCTGACATTCATAGTTTTGCTTTGTTTTGTTAGTTCTGCTAGCTCCAAATCCTTGTGTCCCTGACTTCCATTAGATCTTTTAATTTACCCACTGGAATCTTAGAACATCCACCCAAAAGCTACCCTTGATTTTGCTCACTGCCTTTCAGTCTCATCACATGGTCCCTCTTCACATTTCTTCACTTCAAAAGACTGGACTGGACTTCCTCATCCACTGTCCTTGGATAACTGAGCAACTCTCTTCCACTAGGTGGATCTCCAGGAAGTCCTGTATTAGAGAGAACTTACAGGGATCCTCACATTCTCCCACTTCAAGAAATTTTTAGATAATCATCCTCAGATAGATGAAAATTAATTCACTCTGGTATTATCACTTAAAAGAGCAGTTATAGATTTGCAGAACCCAGAGCCCACTTCTGCAGACTTTTCAGTCTTGTCATTCCTTTCTGAAGCAGCAATGATATTCTTTTACTTGTCAGTAGTATATAATATGTTCTGTGCATTATTTACTGAAAAAATCCAGTCATTTATGGTAAACTTTGAGTTCATACTTGGACACAAATTTCTCTATTTCATCAGTTTCATTAAGAGTCGCAGGTTGAAGTCCCAGATTTCCTGCCTGCTTTTCTGGATTTCATTTTGTTCATGCCTAATGCAGTTTGATCCTCTGTTAGTTACGAAACTTCACTATTTATGAATATTTCAGAAACATATTATGAGTTATCCCAAAAATGAATGAAGTTTATTTGAAAATATATCTGAAAGAAAAAGAAAATTAAACTTAGACAGGTTTTATGACTACCCAAGTTCATGCCACTAATAAATTGATACCCAATATCAAACCATAGATTTCTAATATGTATTTCTAACTTAAAATAACTCAAACTTGTTTAGTTCTATAGTTTCATCAATATAGTTACATAAAATAAACACATTCTTTTATTCTCTTTGGAAATTTTGGCTAGTGAAAAGGCTGCAACCCACAGTTTATTAAATGACACAAAGGTATTGAGTCAAAGATTTCCCTTTTTTATACATGTCCTTGTGCATATTTTCAGTTTCATATGTAAATACCTATCAGCATCTGGACAAAGCAGGTAAACTCCTTGTAGCTGAGCAAGAGGTTCCAGTATAGAATAACCTAATGCAGCTAGGATGACTGGTTTTACTGCATTTGAAATAAAATTTTAAACATGTCTCTGCAGATCTTACCTATTAATGCTCATCCTGTAAAGTAATTACTTGCCCCATCTTCTGAGTCAAGAATCTCTCATGTAAATACTTGTTTGAACAATTCTATGAATAGTGAAATGAATCAGACACAGAATCTTAAATACCACATGTTTTCTATTATATGAGAGACACAAAGTCAATAAAGAGCAAAATAAAAGACAGATAACAGGAAGTAGGGAGAAAGATGTTTCTCAGAGGGTAAGGGGATCAAGAGATGGAGGGAGGGGCAGGAAAGGGATGAAAAAGAGAATTAAGATGTGTTACATATGTGTACCAACTCCTCACAAGGAATGTGAACATGTTTCCAAAACCTGTGCAAAAAAAGGAAAGGGGGTCAAGAGATGCATAGAGTCGGGGAGGAAGGGAATGGGAAAGTGATAAAAATAAGGAATTAAGATGAATAATGTACATGTATCAATTCCTCACAAGGAATGTAAATGTCACATACTACAAACATATAATGGTATACAAAAATAAAGTAGGATATGCCCAGGAGAAAAAAATAGACATTATTGGTTCAGTGTCATAGGATGGTATTCTAAGGTTACGCCTGATTATGAGTATTAGGTTGAAGCTGATGTAATATATATATATATATCCCCTAACTTAGGTCAGCAGGAAGGATACTGTGAGACTGTTGTTATTCTGTAGATGCTCTATCAGCAGTTACCTGGGAAAGATGCTGTGCTCAGTTTTCTTTGGTGTTTGAAAGGCAGGTGTTCAGAACTGGCAGGAACAACTTTATGACAGTCAGGAATGAGAGTGTAAAGATTATATAAATGTAGAAACTCAGAAATTGCTGAAGGAGGCTTGCTATGGATTTGGTTTGAGACACCTCTATAAGAGAGTGACAGAGGCTTGGCTACAGCTATGCATGCTGGGCTTGTGTTATGGAAAAGAACTTCAGCATTCAATACATCTATTTAATGCCAGCCACAATCATCCTGCAAAGCTTGTGAAAAGCAGAGCTTTGATTCAAACGATGTGAGAAAGCTTTTAAAGGAGTTTAACGTAGTTACTATTTTCTATTAGTGTGCCAAGCTCAATTTTAAACAGAGGAAAAGGGAGAAGGCAAAACTGTGCTGTGGATTGGTAGCTGGCACTAGCTTCATTTACTCATAAAAGAAGAAATAATAAGTTTTGCTATCTACACATAAATCTTGACCATTCTTAGAAATGAGTGCAGAGAATCCTGTGATGAAAATATTTGACAAAATTCAATTCATACCAAAGATATACAGAAAACAAGAACATCGAACAATTGGCAGTCTTTTTCCTTGAAAAATATTTAGTATAAATGACTCTGATTGACCTGAAAAGAATGCCTTTAGAAATTTCCTATTCCAACTTTTCATAACAGTTCTGAGAAAATAAGGTTAGTTTTCCTAAGTTTGTGAAACTAAAATTAATATGTTAGCATATACTACAAAAGATGCTCCTAAAATAAAGCAAGCATTTGTGGTATTTTAAGAGTCCTGGAGCTTAAATTCAATGAACTTGGCACCTGTCCCTCATTCCTTTATAAGCAGGCAAGAAAGCCAACTTACAATGCTATGCTTCTCTCTATCTTGGCTCCAAACTTCAGAAATCATCAAAACCACACCCAGATCACTTGTGTAGTCTTGAAGAGAATAACTTGAAAAGGAGGGCTGTGAGACATGTTGATTCCCATATTGTGCTCCAAAGAACCAAGATGAAACTTCCAAATCCCCACTCACACATATTATGTTGATATGAGCTTCAAGGTTCCCAGCTCATGCATGGACATATCTCCTAAAAATTGAATTTGAAGTCTTGATCCTTCTCAACAACAGAATGGGTGAAGAATCTTTTGGTGTTTTCAGCAATGCTAAGAAAAACCAGGTAGAGTATAAGTGTGCCAGTTTAGATCATGACTCCTCTGAGAAACCACCCAGCTCAAGGTCCTTCACAATAATAGTGATGTTTCCAAACAGTCATGTTTAAGTAATACTTTATTGATGGAAATAAGGTAGTTAGTTAATCATTAGTTTGGTTTTGTTGAGCCATTCTCATTCTTATAAAATCAATGTTCTGACATTTTACTTTAATTGCAGGAGGTGTTGGGAAGTGAGAAGACACTTTCTGCTCATTTTGTCTGACTTAAGGACAAGAATAATGGATATTTCCTCTCCTGTATCTCAGTTTTGAAGACATTAGGGAAAGCAATATGATGAAATAAGGATATCATGCTGGAGGACAATAAAGTGACAGTGTGACTTAGTAAGAAAACGACAAACTTTAAGTAGCTACTGCTGCTAATGCATTTTAATTTAGTTTACTAGTTTTATAATTTTTGATTACTTAACCTTTTTTATTTTATGAAAACATGAAACAAAATTTTATAACAAAATAATAAGAGAATAATAATACTTAATACACTTGTTGTAGCTAGGGTTTTGGCAAGGGAATACATTTAATACAGGACACATAGTTTATAGGATTATTTTATGACATTTACCCAAAATGTCTAATACAAAGAACTGCAAGAGATTAGCCACACACGAGAGGCCCAAAGAATCCAGCTGAGGGCCTGGATCCCACAGCAATGTCCCACGCAAGTCCAGCTAAAGGCTTAGAGTCCAAGACAGTATCCTCCATGAGTCCGTCCAGTGGCCTAGGCCCACAGCAGTGTCTCAAGCTTGCCTGTATTGAGGATCTGGACCTGGAAGGCCCAAAGGCCAGTGGTGGAAGCCAGAAAACCTACTCCAGTGGAATGAAGGATTTGTGCCACTGAGGGATCTCAGCTGAGGGATCTACATTGGAGCCAGGAAGTGATGCTCACGGTGAAGATCAGAGCTCCCCTGATGAAAACAGCAGCCATTCCCAGTGACAGTAAGGCCCAGAGCCCTTCCTCAGATGAACAGCCTAGTTCACAACAGGAAAACCATCCACAGCAAGCTTCTTCTAGAAAATTAACAGGCACAGTCTTCCCCTCCAGTTCTTTTTATGGCTATTGACAACAATCCTTAGGTGGATCTTCCACGCCCAGACCAAGCTGACTCAGTTCACTTGAGCATTATAAGTTGACCATTAGTTCATCCACTACAACTGTGTATCATTATCGTCAACGTAGTTATTCAGAACTCAAGACATAAACTAAAACAATTCTCTCTTACAAAGAACAAACAAATAATAACACAAAACTTTTTTTCAATGAACTATGAGAAACTAGTAGTATAAATGAAATTATCACATGGTTATATGAGAAGCTCTCTCTATATATAGAAGATAAATAGGAAGTAGGGAGATGTTGAAATGATTCCCCAAATTATCTATTCCTTGTTTCAATTACTGAAACTCTTAAGCCCCTGTTTTTTCACATGAAAGATGGAAGTTAATATACTTACCTTGCCATGTTGTGAGAATTAGAGATAATATATGGCCAGCCTAATAGAGGGCTGACCAAGAACAGACACTCAATAAATACTGATTATTTTCTACTTTAGTCTCATATTACTTTTAATAGCATATTCACAAATTATCTATAATAATCATAGCCAATCTTTATTGATCACTTTATTCAAGAAGAGAATAAGCAAAACATTTGTCACATTAGGTCTTACCATACTATCTGTATATTTGATATTATTATTTTTATTTTACCTATAAAAATTTTGGTCTTTCCAGGTCAAATGGCCTGTCTGAGTTAAATAACTGAAATGGGTGAGAGGGAATTCAAACTACAGTCTGATTCAAGCCCCTTGTGGCCCCTTTAAGGGCTTTCTGGGTAAGTATGTAACCCAAGATACTTGCTATAAATTTTCATCACCAAATCCCACCACATAACAAGAATAGGACGAAGCATTATGCATCTGTTGAAGATGATTGTTGATAAGGTTGAAATGAAGTTTTACAAAGACAGAGCGTACACAAGTGAGAGATGAAGAGTGAGTGAGAGTCCCTGAGGGCATCCTGTCTACCATAGAGAACCAAAGCTCGATTCAGTTGATGTCCTTTTCTTTCTAGCTCCAGGGAAGCCTAGTTTTGTCCTATTCTCACTTTGGAGTTTTCTTCAACTTTATTCTATGCTCCATAAAGTCATTCTTATTAATTCTCAGAAGATTTATTTGTGTTATATCCATGCCACTATTGATCACCTAGCAAGGTGGACCAAACTTCTGAGCCTGTTCTGACCTCTGTGGGCAGCAAGGAATTCTTGGCTGTAGAGGATTTTTCTAGGAGGGTCCACTTCTCGGGAAAAGTTCTGCATTCCACCTGCCTGGAAAACCTGGAGTATATGAGTTTGGTCTTTTCAAAAATGTATTCAATTGAACAAGTCCATATGATGTGCCTATGCAGTAATTTGTTTCCCTATCTTCACTTAGATCTTGCTCCAAATATTAAACCAGCATTTCTCAATTCATGGTTGTGCCCTTATTACAATGCAAAATCATGAGTCCCCAGAGAATCCCAATATCTGGGCGTGACACTCGGGGTTCTCAGTTTTGAGCAGACTCAGCAGATAATTTCTATATATTTCACAGTTTGAGAACAATTACCTCAGAACTGTAACTCCTCTGTCTAACTAAGGATCGATCATTACACTGTCCAGAGTCTCCCTCTGCTGAGACCTATTAGCTCAGGTCTCTGGTTCAGAATCTGGACACTCATCTGAACCAATCCTAAATCTGTGTACTCCTCAGTATAATCCCACATCCACTCTCCACCTACTGTTCCTCCTGGGCCAGCCCAGCTTCCTCCTGGTCTGGGCTACCAGAGCTTCTGTGTTCTAAATTCAGGATTCCCAAGTAACTTTTGATCCCATTTCCCCACCACACTTCCTCCTGTTTCTTTGTCATTCTGATCTTTTGAGTCTTGCTCTCTTTGGAGTCTATCCCACAGATATCAGCACCCAAGCTGTAGTACTTTTCTGCTACCCATTCCCAAAGGGAACCTGATGACATCTTGACATTTTCACAGGAAAATTCATATACAGTTAAGAAATATCATCATAGAGAATTTTCCTCATTTAATCATACATAGGAGAAGACATCAGCATAGCATTGGATAGTGTAATCCTACACCTATTTAGATCTTTGTATTACTTACCCTTTTGCTATACAAACAAACTTGCTTCTCCAAATGCTGGTTATACATTATACAATGCATACATTTTGAAACATCACATGGTACCCCATAAATATGTACTATTTTATTATGTGTTCTAAATTGTAAGAACATGCTGAGAAAAGGCAGGTTATAACCCATTGGTGGTTCATATAACCAGTTTTCATATCTCTACCAGCACTAAAGAGAATGACAGGAAGTGTTAGATTTTTTCACATGTGGTAAGAGTATTATCAAATGAGAATTCTTTTAGGAACATATATATTTTAATGTGGATTTTTTTTGTCATGATGTAAAGTATTTAACTTTTAGTTATAATTTATAGTTATAAAAATTTCAAAGTACTTCTAAACTTTAGAGGATTAAAATGATTTTCTGCCTGCTGTGGGGTCATAATATCTATATATGTATAAACTGTCTTTCCAGGGAATTAGACTTTTCTATTTTCTTCCCAGGTAAGGCCTGTATTTTTCCCACCTCTACAAATAAATCAGAAATTAAACTTTATTCTGATGGTACTTCATCTAACTTCATACAAATATAAAATGCTGCTATTTACTGTGTGTAGGCAACTATTCACGCATCTGAGTCAATGTCAGTTTGTTATCTATAAAACTAAAGATCACAATGTCAGAGTTATAAAACTCTTAATATAAAGTAAGATAACATACATTAAGTTATGTGGATAAGTGAAAATCAGTAAATTCCCCCCACCATTATTATCATATTCAATAATATAAACTAGCTACCATTTGTAGCATACATCAATGCAGATGGGAAAGGAAGAGAAAGCATATGGGTCCAAGATTTTTGAGACTAAAACTATTGCAAGTTTGTCCAAAGATTTCTGGAAAAGCTAGGTCTTATGAAGCTTCAGGTGGAGCTTTGAGAAAAGGTTTCTTTTCAAGATCTTGCCAGATTGTTTAAGACTAATTAGCTATCGAATGTCAACCCAAACAAATATGGATTTTCCCAAGAGTTAAGACTATAGAGTCCTAGAGATTGAATATTTGATGTTATTCTTCTGGCAAGCATGAACAAAAAAGAGGCAGAAAAATAGAAAGAGAGAGAGAGGAGAGAGAGGATGTCTATATAAACTTTTTAAAACAATTTTTATCATAAATCCTATATTGTGTATCTCTCTGTGTTTTCCTCTTCCAGTCAACCAACATAAGAAAAATGAGTTTTCACATGAAGGAATAAGCCAAAATTAGCCCTGTCAATGTTTGCCCACTTTAACTATGTTTGTCCACTTTAACTATGTTTGTTACAACCCAGCCATTGTACTGAAAGTGCTGATGAGTCCATTAAGCTTTGAGTACACCGAAGTGGGGGATGGAGTTAAAGAGCCATCTCCTCTCAGCTGTCCTGTGTTCTTGGCTACATCCAAATGTAGTCTGGATATGGGAGACCTCTGAGAGACTTGGGTTACTCCCAAGGCCTGGACTCTCAGAGGCAATGTTACTTTAAAGTAGTTCATTGGTTTTAGTTAATGTTTAGACAGTTTTACAGAACTAGATTTCAATACTGTCTATGAATGCCAAGTTGACTGATAGTTTCTGATTGCCCAGGTGTAAAGCTTCTTGAAGAATTGTCCCATTGTGTTCTCAACAAGGCCGTTAAACTGCCCAGGTATGTCCAAGTCAATTGAGAATCTCACTCAAATGCTTCTAGTTGAACTATTCATATGTAGAGTGTGAAAAATAATGGTCCTCACATAATCATCTGTTACATTTTAATTAGGTATTGATTTGGCTGTAAGGTAGGAGGAGGAGTTAGGGTTGTAAGAAAGACAGAGCTGAGGAAGATGTGCTAATTTAAAAATGGGCAGAGCTGTTGATGTAACAGAGTGGATGTAGGGGGTCCTGGTTCAATGTTCAGCACTTTAAAAACAACAAACAAAAACACATGTTGTACTCATAAAGATGAACAAAATCATATATTTCCAGGAAAATGGATGGAACTGGAGATCTACATGTTAAGTGAAAGAAGCCAGATTCAGAAAAACAAATACTACGTATTTGAAGAAACTAGGAGAGACAAAATGAGGGAGGGAGGGAGGGAGGGAGAGAGAATTTGAAAGAAAAAGGGAGAGTATTACAGAGAAAAAGGTGGGAAAGAAGATGAGGACACAGGGAGGAAAATGATCGAAATGTGTTCATGCACAAATATGCCGAAATGAAACCCACTACTCTGTAGAACTCATATTCACTACTAAAGATAGAACAAAGTGAGAGAAATACTGAAAACAGAAACTGGCAGAAAATAGCTTACTTCTGTTAACTTAAAGATAGTTCTAGCTGTGTTCCCAGTGTGGTTATGTGAGATGGGGCTGGGAAGCATATTGAAAAGACGCAGAGAGAAGTAGACATCAAAACAAAGAGAAATGCAGAAGGTGGGAATGGATCTCATAAGTGATAAAAGTTCCTATGAGATGATATAATTTGTCAAAAACACTACATTTAGGGGGGAAGTGATAAATATGGTTGTTCCAGAACATAGTGTCCTAGCTGAATAGGTACTTTGTGATTGCCATTACATTTATATTGAAAACTATGATAATTTTATGCATTTTGTTTAGGAAACAAAAGGTATGATAGGGTAACTGGATGTTTCTACGTTTGTGCGAGGTACCTGCAGGACTGGCTGACCAGCTAAAATTACCAATAGTGCCACCTAGCGTTGGTGCTGTGGCACTGCAGTTTGTATGGCGCGTGTACACGTCACACTGCTGACAGGTGACATACGTTTAGGTCACACAGCAGTCGGTAGGGAGAAAGCACTAAGTTTAAACGAGGGTTTCTTGGATCAGTGGAGCAATTTCTTTACCTCTTTCCTTGCCGTTTCAAATAACTGTGTTAAACCAATAAATACCAAATAAATATTCTAAACTATAAAAAATTAGATGAAGAATTAGCATATTCTAATTCACGAGTCTGAAGGCCATACATATCAGCCACATGTTTGTTCTATGCCTATTCTCAAAATTATAAACACAATCTGAAATTCCCTCCACTTTAATGGGATTTTTTGCTTTACAGGGAAAAAAGTAGAGAATTTGATTATTCAGCTTGAGGCAATTTACCACCAATAGATAACTAAACAAAGGAATATAGTGGGGCCGGGATTTAGCTGAGTGGTTTCGCCCCCTGCTGCGGAAGCTCAAGCACCGGTACCAAAACAAAGAAAACCAACAAAAAAGAAAAGAAAACAAAGGAATATAGTCAACATCCTTAAACATCTCAGCTAATAACATCAGTCTCATCTTGAGTAAGCAACTATCATTAACAATTTAGAAATAATATGTTACTTATTGCAAAATATAAGCACAATAAAAACAAAGAGCCAGGAAATGTAGAGTACTTATATACAATAGTAAAAAACTTCCCCTTTTTTTGTCGAATAACCTTTTCCTATGAATTGACCCTAGGTTTGTGAGATGCACCGAACGGGGCAGGTCCCCAGCATGTCCCCGTGAGCAGGTGCTGTGCTGACCTAGAGCGTGTGCCGACCTGCTCCTCACTCACGTGCCTCCTGTGTGCTCCCCGTACTTCTCGGGAGAAGACCTCGCTCCTGGGGCTGAAATACCATCCAGCTTGCTGTTCCTGGGAGAGCAGACAGAATGACGGACGTGGCTAAGCGGCTTCTCTCAGGCTGTGGAGAGATAGGCAGTGGCAGGCCTCGCAGACCCGCTCAGTGTGGAGGCTGTGTGCACCAAGAGGGAGCTGAGGGGAGGCTTGGAGAAGGGACAGCAGAAACGCTGGAGTGGAGAGCGGAGCTTCATCCTTCACAGCTGGAAGCCTGGAGAGCTCAGGGGTTGTTGTTTTAAGCCTAATTCACATGAATGTGCCATGTTTCAAGTTATTATTTTATAATTATAATTTATAATTATTAAGACGATATCTTTAATAGTTACAAACTCACGTTTAGTTCATATGGAATAATTTCAATTTTTAGGATTTTAATTTAACTGGGATATATACATAAAAGATTATTATTATTATTTTACTTAAATTCTTTTATTGATATATTTTAGGTATAATACAACACATTTACATTTCTCATTGGGAACTTGTACCTTTACATGATGCAACTTGGTTCTCATTTTTTCCCCATTCACATAAAAGATTATTTTTGAGCAAAGATATTTCATACATCTCTAACATGTCTAAATTGTATTTACCTAATTCAAGGGGAGGAAAGTCAAAATATTTCAGGATCTAGGAAGACTGAAATGATGTATGAAGGAGCTGGATGTGCAAACGTCAAGAACAAAGGGAAGAATATTTAACTGAGTCTGTTCCCTACTAAAGGTATTCGTGTTGCTTGAAAACAATACATTTCTATAAAATACCAGCAACAACAAAAACCCAATAGACTAGCAAAAAAAAAAAAAAAAAAAGTAAGAGTATTCTAACTGGCCAGTAACTGGCTGTGATCTGGCTGTCTCACTCCCAGGGTCAAAGCCTGGTTCATCTGCCTGCTGACCCTGGTGGCACTGACCTGATAACCCTGGTTCCTGGAAAGGAGTCCGAGTGCACTGGCAGCCTGAGCAGTGAGAAGCAGGGAGAGGCCTCCCGTTTCCAGACAGCCCCGGCCATCCCTGAGCGGAAACCACCAGCACAGCCAGGAGACCTTATTCTGCACATGTGTACACATTTCAAAGCGGATCTGAAACTTGGCAGTATTTAACTTAGTATTCCATTTAAAAATTAACGGAAGAAGGATGAACATAGTATCTCCACTTTCAGGAAATTTTTCTCTAGCTCTCACCTTTCTCATTCTCATTTCACCCAACTTCACAGTTCATTAGGGACAGAACTAGCCACTAAAACTGAATGAGCTCTTAGATAGACATACTGGGAAAACCTAGGCTTTCCCGCTTCATACGCTAATTGAGCAAAAGAAATATAGATGGAATTTAATCTACAAAATATGCCTTAAAAATCAAACCTTGTTTAAATGGACTAGATATTATGTCCTAAGGAGCAATATAAGGTCAAGTTCAGAGAAGAAGATTTGAGAAAGCAGGCACAAGAAGTAGCTCCAGCAGAGAGTATGTTTTAATTTGGTTTTGCGCTCCTTGGCTCCCTAAATAAGGAACTGTGGCACCTAATATCTCTTGCCTCAGTCTTTCTTGTTCAGTACTGTGTAGCTGTTCAAAATTATTTTACTGCAAGGTCCTTAATTAAGAATACTTTGAGGTGAACCATTTTTGGATGAATTTCTACCAAGGAGATTGGGATCTTCACTTTTCCCACAAAAGATATTGCGGCAGAAATTGCTTTTATGTTTCACCATAATTCTAGCATGGAAATTTGTACTGCAATATTTATTGCCTGCATCTAAATTCTAGTGCTTATCTACACCCCCCCCCTTTTGGTTTTGTTGTTTTCTTGGTACTGAGGACCAAAGCCACAGATTTCACACTGAGCCACAGAATCTCATGGAGTCACTCACTTGCCGAGACCAGACTCCAGCTTGTGATGCTCTACATCTTCTTTCCTTGAAGTATATTTATCAATGTTCTCTGATACAGTGTTGACTTTGAAAGGTTAGCAGACATGGACAAATTTCAATAAAGCAGACTGAATACCTTTTATCAGTTTTATCAAATAAAAACCTCTTGTACCACTTGCCTAGTTTTGCTCAGGCAGTCAGCTACACAGGCCTCTCACCACTCCAGTGCTGATAAAATGTCTGTCACAGTGGAAGTGCTCTGTTTGCACTGTCCATGTTGTCCCAGCCACATGTCCCTAATGAACATTTAAATGTGGCCAGTCTCAAAGAATAATTGAATCTTAATATTTACTTAACTTTAGTTAATTCAGATTTAAAGGGCTGCAGATGACCAGTGGTTAACATAGTGGACCACACAGCTGTAGACCAACAGCATCTCGAAGCATGACCCACAATTGTCCTTGAGTTTTTTGTTTGTTTGTTGCTAGAGATGTGCTATTTACATACAATAATGAATTATGGAAAAACTGCCACTGACCCTTGTTATCTTCTTGATTCTTCTTACATATTCTATCATTCAGCAGCACCTAGAATGGATAACATAGCAATCATGAAGCACACACAATTTGTATCAAATGGAGTTGGTTTCAGAGAGTGGGACCATTTCCTACATGTTTCACACTGGGACATTTACCAGGTGGTAACTGCATGGAATTGTGGGTTGCCCATTTGCAAAAGGAACTCAGCTATTGCAGTAATACATTGCAATGTGGCTAAATGAGATTGATTGTACTAGAGAGTTTATGCGGCCTTGTGCTATTACTGTCTTCATTGTTTGCTGCTGTTCCCCCTCATACAGAACATTGCTCTGCTGCATGAACATCACCTATACCAGGAACATGTTCATTGTAAATTCAGTGCTAGATGAAATTCAGTGAGATAGATTTTCAGAGGCTAGAAAAACTGCAGGGAGCCCTCATAAGTTCGCAGATTTACTTTGAGTTAATGTAATCATTAAAATGTTCAAAGGTATAATACTTAAAGAAAAAGGATAACTGTTTATTTTTCAAAGCAGTTGAAAATTTTATTTTGAGAGCTTTGTAAATGGCTCTTGAAACCGAAATGTAAGAATAATGTCTACCCCCTTCAAATTTCACTTGAAATTCTTTGTGAATAGCATTTCATCTCTTCAAACGTGCGTGTATCATTTTTAGTAGATCTAAGACAAAGTTTCAAATCAGAAGAGGTGGGAATCTTGCCTAACTGAAGCAATGCGATAGTATGTGTTTATAGCTTTTGAGCAAAAAAAAGTAAATCAACTAAAACAATACTTTTGAATCTCAGTTATAAAGCTGATAGAAGTTCTTTGGGTAGCTTCTGTCTCTATACTACGGGCACGACATTATTTCCTTTTCTGTGACTGTCATCCCATGATCTTAGATGTTAGCTTTGAGAGGCATATTGCATTAAAAGCACCGAGCATCCAGGGCTAACTCCCATATATCAGCCCCTTTGGTACAGACTCCGATGTGTTATTGACTAAATGTGTTGACAAAGCACCTTGCCTTTGAATTCTGTCTTGTGTTTAAAAGTGAAACTATGTGAGTATATGCACGGTACATTCACATGTATATTCACATGTATAATAAAATTGTTATAAAATCTACTTAACCAAAATACTGTCATAATATTTGATAAAACTATGTGTAGTGTAGTACTACATGTGGGTTCTTAGACATTATGTTTTTCCACACTGTAAGGTAGAAGTGTTGCATTATTCCTCTTACAAAATAATACATTTGGAGCATATATTATAGTAGAAAAATTTTTTATGTTGAGCCACTTATACTCTTATTTATACCTCCTCTTCTGCTCCCTAGTTCTATTCCATGGGCACTGTTGGGATCAATTTGTCATAACTTCAGGCCCTAAAACTACTCTATCAAGGGACTTGGCTTCACTTTTTTCCTGTCTTCAGCACCTTCATGTCCTTGCCAGTGCCTGGCCCATAGTAGCCATTCACTCCTACCCTCTGGAGGGTTTGTTATACTGCACCACCCCGAGAGTGTCTGCTTCAGTACATCCAGTGTGAAGCTCAAGAATTTAGCATTTCTGAAAAGATGCTGGGCTTCACTGAAGCTGGGAGCTGGAGAGCGTGCTTTCAGACTTCTTGCTTCATGCAGTGCCAAGTGGCTTGCGGCAGGCTGGTCTTTTCTGCTGTTACACGGTAATTGCCTGAGTGATGGGTGGCTCATCACAGGTCAGACACAAGCTCAACCCCCTGTCCCTACCAAGTATTTATAGGGTATAGGGTCGACCAACAGGATATTGAATTAAGAATAAAAGGGGAACCATCTGCGTTGGCATAAGCAGAAGGCACTGAGCAGCAGAATTTCTTATAACAAAGCTCAGTGAAGTCTGCTGAACAAAAGCAGGGGAAACAGTGAACGAGCACTGGTTGGACGCCAGGTCTTTCAATAAAGAGACACAACCTGTGCTGCAGCAACTGTCACAAGATGTCTCACTGCTGCACATGCCAAGCTCTGTGCCTACTGCTTCTCCATTAGACAGAGGGACGATACCTCTGGTACTGAGCACAAATTGACAATACAAAGAAAAGCTACATGATACATTTACAAAAAGAAGTTTGAACATTTGTTAAAATTAATTGGAAAACTTGAGTCCCTCAAATGCACTGGTCAGGTCAAACAGGGGGAGATGGCAGAACCATGCTCCTGTCATCTCACAGGAGTAGCAGCTCTTGATGTTCTGAGTCTGATTCCGAGTAATGGTATGGCTAGACACTGTTTCTAAAATAAAGTCCAATGATCCAAATGAATCTTTGGTGATGAGTTTAAGGCATTTTCCTTCTGTTTTCACTTGGATGAAAATACTGTTTTCATTCACAACATTTTTTTAAATCAGCAAAAACATTGTAATTATCTCCAAAATTAGTAGAAACATTTTTAGCCCACTTGTTTCCAACTAGGCCAACTTTATAATAAAAATATCATCCATGGTCAGAGCAAATGGGCAGCCAATATATGTGGAACTAAGCAGTGGTTTCTGTATCATTCACTATAGGCAGTAACTTGTCATTCAACTCTGCCATCATATTTATCAGATTGTTATCTGTGTCTAACTTTTCACCTTATTGACAAAGTAGCTATATGTGGGTAACAATATGAGATTGAAAAGATTGCAAAATTGTGGTCTTCACTTAGATTTTGACACTATTCTCATCTGCAAAATTGGATATGTCAATGAATACCAGGTACTATATTTTAGAGTTACCTAAAGAATATTTTATTTTAAAAATTCAGATTCTCATTTTCAGACTCTGTAATGAACCTTCTGCAGCAGAAGCAATGCTCAGGAGACTGGAGATTCTTAACTGGCCCAGGTGGGTAACTCTGCTTTGGATCAGATCTGCTTTGGATTCCTGTCATACAACAAAGAAGGTGCAAATTCTGTGAGTATTTGTTTATTAACCAATGTCTATGTCTTTCAAATTGTGTTAGACCTGTACAACTCATGGCTCTGGAATGTAAGGTGCTTTCATTTTGATCTTTTATATCAAAACTACATAAGATAATTAGATAACAGTTAAATGATGGTTTGTTATGAATTGAGCTAAAGATGGTAGAGCCTTCAGAGCTTTATGATGAAATTGGTAAGTGAGCTGTAGCATAGAAAGGGTGATGTTATAGCTTGTATCTAGATGTCCCCCCAAAGCCTCATGTGGCTGGATCTAGGGTGTGTGATGCTGAGATTAAGTGTGTGAAGGTAGGATTAAGGGTCTGTAATTACTAAATCAGTGCATTGATTGGTTTGGCATAGTTCTGAGTGTGAGTAATGGAAATGCCTACCCTGAGTGGATGGAACCATCCCAAAGCTGGGTAGCCTGGAAGGGATAAATAGGAGACTCAGGCTGCTGCTGTTGCTTCACTACTTTGGTGCTTGCTGCCTTGCTGCCTTCTGTCTGCCATGAACTGTTTCTCCTCTGCAATGCATCTCTGCTGTACCACCTTGCCTTAAAGCCAGCCAACTATGAACTGAAACCTCTAAAAACTGCGAGCTAACATAAACCCTTCCTCCTTTACTTTGAATGTTGGGTATTTGGTCTCAGCAATCAGAAAAGTAACTAAGACAGGTGGTTAGTTTTTATATACAATGTAAGAAAAAGAAGAGATTTTAAAAGAATTTTTTTAAAAAGAAATAATCACAAATAGAAAACCTAAGCAATATCATATCATGAAAACCAAGTGGAGAAAGCTTCCAGGAGAGAGTATTGAATATTGTTAAATATCAAAATAAGGTCAAGGAGCACAAATCTGAAAGAAGCCCTTTGAATATTGCAGGAATATGGGAAGTGAGACAATTATAAAATAAGCATCACTAACTTCTAAGAAAATTTTCACCATCAATTATCAGAATTAAGAAAAGTCAGGACTTCATGATAAGTATGCTTTAGAGGTCCAGGTTGTTCTGAGTAGCTATCAGTAACTTGTCTGCAGTGTTTACAAAGAGGTAAATGTATGGGATCATGACCAAATGTTTAAGCTGTTGTCACATTCTACTGAACAGAACAGAGAGTGGATTAATTTGTTCAATAAATATTTATTGAGCCCCTTGTTAATGCCAAGCATCCAAATAGAGCAATGAAAAAGAAATAGAATCATAACAGCTCCATCTTGGAAAGGACTGTTGGGATAATACAGTCCAAGAAATAGCTTGTCCATTTTTAGAGTGTGTACAAAAAGCCTGGAACTCATAAAAATGAAGGTTCTGACTTAGTTCTTCTAGAGCAGTGTCAGGCATTCCACATTCCCAGCAAGCTCCCAAGAAGTGTTACAGTGTTAGAAGCAGAGCCCACCTTAGAAAGGATGAGGCTCCAAGAAGAGAATCTTCGGATTTGTAGCACCTGACTCACTTTTGAATAGTGCAGATTTGTGGGCCCTGCTGCTACAGATTTTGATTCAGAAACATGAGTAATCCTAAAGCTCACTCAGGTTTGAAAACCACTGATTAATTCACCATCTCAGTTAACCAAGGAAGAAACTGAGCAAATCAAATCCTGAGCCAGGATTCATGTCTATTGACAACTGGTAATTATACCAACGTTGCCCAAATAACAGCATCATCTTTTCTACACACAATTTCTGAGCAAAATGTTCAATAAGACAGAAATTATTACTGATAACAATTAAATTGGAATATAGTGCTTATCAAGATGGATCCCATAACTTAGCCCAGAATTAGATGGGTGGAAGAAGCAAGTCCAAGGTTAGGGAGCGCTGGACCACAGCAGATCTCAATGTACCTTGCAGCCTGTCCTCTGAGGACAGAGACGAGCTCATGATCACTATGGCAGCCAACTTCCAAAAGAAAGACTACAGGAAATTAACTAAGAATTCCCATTTTTTCTTTCAAAATTAACCAATGGCTTTGTGTTACTCCCAGGATGGAATGGAGGGCAAAGAGGAAGCAAGAGAACCATTTCTGCACAATGAGAGAGATCAGACACAAGGAAGGCACATTCCAAGAGCATCATTTTAAGTGGCCCAGCAGCCTTCCTACCATGGATGGGCCCTGAAACTTGGGGGCCATGGTTAAGTGCAGTTGAGTTTCTTGAGTACAGTACTGGATACAAGCTATCACTTAGGGCAGTGTTTCTCGAACATTATGTTTTTTAAGTACTTGGAATTGAACCCAAGATCCTTGAACTAAGCTCCCCAGCCCCCCTTTTTTATTTTTTATTTTTTGAGACAGGGTCTCACTAAGTTTCCCAGGCTGGTCTTGACCTCACGATCATCTTGCCTCAGTCTCTAGAGCATTGGGATTTCAGACACTCACCATTCATGCTTGTTGGCAAATTCCTGTAATTTAGTCTTTAAATTACTCTTTACTATATAAGGCAGTCACCCAGAGATCTTGTTAGAATGAGTCCTTTAGTCTGTAAGTATAGGGAATCCCATTAGAACTTAGATTTCCAAGAAGCTTCCAAGATGCTGATGACCATTATGTACCATGAGAAAGGAATCCTTTATTTCAATTCTTAATTCTTCATCCTCCTCAGGTTTGAAAAGTAAGGATATCAGCTGATTGCGCCTATCACTTACTCACTAAGGGTTTCGATTTACAGTTATGCTGCTATGCATTGCCACCATTATGCAACATTCACAGGTAAAGGACCTGGGGCGCTAGTGACAAAGTAAATCTCAGTTACTCAAGTCCCTGCCCCAATGTTGTGTTAGAAATAAAGAAACCAAAAGTCAGAAGGGGAAATTCACTAGCCCATCATGTAAGTAACTGATGCCAAAGCCTGGAACAAAATCCAAGTCAAGCACCCTTTTTTGCTTTGTGCCCTGCCACTTGTCATTGTCAGACTGTGACCTGTTTCCAAATGTCGTCCCTGGTATTGCACTCATCTCATATAACCATGCTAAATTAGATTGCACGTGGATGTCTAGAGAATGAAGATGTGGTTGTTCTAATTATCTCACACATGGATACACAACTTAATTGTTAGAATATGTCATATCCATATTCAGGTCAGGATTATAGTTACTTTTTTTTTCCTTTTCACTATCTATGTATAAGAGAGCGATAGGCCAATACATAATGACATTTAACCTGGGCCTTCCATTTCACCTCTTTCTCAGTCTATCTCTGTACGTCTAAGCTGCTGGGCAACTGATCTCTGATAAATTACCAGCAAAGGTCAATGCCCACCAGCCAACAATGCTAGATATACCCATACCTTAGAAATCAAAGTTGAGTTTGTTATATTTGATGTACTGGGGAGAAGACACTAGTGTTTGTTCTCTGGGTTTCAGTACTAACAATCTAGGACAGTGATGGCAAACCTTTTAGAGCTTTCAATGATAACAAACATTCCACTGGGGGATGTGTGCCATCAGTTGGCCATCACTGATCTTACATAATTCTTGGAATCCTTCAGTTCCCTGAATACTAGTAAGTGTATGAAAGTTACATTTTAGTGACAAGGGGAATATTTCAGGGGGCAGAAGTTTTGCTGCAATATCTTCCAAACCAATTAAATAGGTACTTATTTAACCTGTTTGGCCTTCAGGATAATCGTACATTTGAATTTCAAGTCTTTGAAAGAAAACAACAATACGTGAGGTGTCCACTTTCTATTTTAATCAGCTTTTTGAGCACTGAACATAGAAAGAATATTGCTCAGTTAAAAGTAATTCTGTGTATTGTGGCACTGTTGATTACATTTAAATATAGAAATTTCATTTCTTATTGATGAAATGTTAATGTATAATATATACTGAATATTAATATATTAGAACAATTTTCTGCATTATCTTTTATAAGTTAATATTTAATCAAAAATCAAGTTGTAATATTAAGAAGTTCAATGAAGAATAATTCAATGTAAGAGGTAATATATTTGTATAGTATTTATATAATAGGGATCATTTGATTCAATGACTTGAAACTAGGTTCATGGAGTTTTAAATAAGGTTAGCTGTTAGAATAATAGGCTTCAAAACAGGTATTGCAAAACTCATGTCTTTCAGAAAGTTTGAATTACAATTTCAAATTTATGATATGTAAGATGTAAAGTGTTGGTCAGAGATAAATCATGTATTAAATGAGTTTCATATCTATGTAAAGGGCACTTATCTGTTTTCATTTCATCTATCTACATTCATTTATTATAAAAAGTGAGTAAATTGCAGGACATCCTGTCAAAGCCAAAGGATTATAGATCTATTTCTGGCCCTTCCTTTTAGCTGGCTCTCCACTTGTTAATGGTCAGGTTTTCAAACATTCACCACTCTAAACTGAAGTGAGAAGCTGTGATTTTTGGCACAGTCACAGCAATGGTTAGTGTCTCAGTTCCTTTTGTACCTTATGATTCTCATGTGTATTTTGCATTCCTAACTTTCCTCCAATGTCCATTTGAAAAAAAAAATCACAAACACTGTATTCAATATTAAAGGAAGTCAGGCAGATAAATAAGCATATATGGGGGCAAATCTTCACTTTTATAAACTGAAGTCTGGGCTCTGGACCGTAAGGTCCACTGTGGTCTGGCCTGACCACATCTCATCACTTTGGCCTGATCTAGAACTCCTCCCCTCAGGTGGTTCTATTTTTCCCTTAAGCCTAACAATGCAGCAGTTTGATCACTCTTGATTTACTGCTTCTTCACAAATTTTCTTCTTATTTACTTTCCACGTGTAAATTTGCTTTTATTTTGCATCACATTTTTATTATTAGAGTGACTTACATTTCAGCAAAGATTATGCATAAACTCATCATTTCTTACTTATATTTACAGAAAGGAAAATGAAAAGATTAACTACATCCCAATAATGAGAATTGACTGAAGGAAGATATAACCACAAAAAAAATTACATAGCCATAGAAGTCATACTTTTCTTTTTAAACTTCTATGTTTTATCCATTTTTGTCTTTTTTATTTTGAAATAATGTCATATTATTAAAATAAATTGTAAAAGTATCAAAATTTTCTGTATGCCCTGTCTTAGTGTTAATAATATTACTATTATCTAAACTAGGAAACTCATATTTATATGATACTGTTAAGCAATCTATAGATCATATTTAAATTTAACCAATTGTTCACTAATGTGCATTCCCTGATATGGAGTTTAATTCAAAATCTTTCCATGCAGTCAGTTTTCAGAAATCCTCGGTCTCTGAGAGGATATCAGGTCTTCTCAGTTTTCATGAACTTAGCATTTCAAATTGGTCAGTTTCACATACATTATAGGCTGCCCTTCAATTGAGGTCTCTGTGGCACTTTCCCATGATAAAACTGAGACTAAGTATTTGTACACAAATGATGTAGATGGGTGGTATTGGAGATTAAAAATAATAATTTATAGAAATAGCAAAGAAAAATATTTAGGGAATAATTTTAAATAAATTAAGAAAATGTAAAATGCTATGTTATGTACATCCATAACTTTTTTTTACAAAAACTTTGTGAATGCATCAAAATGCAAGTTTTTGAAATGTAGACAACAGTTATCATTGAGTGAAAATACTATCTCCAATTACTTTTCAAAATTTTGTGCATTTTCCAAAGTGTATCCAAGTGAACATACTTGGCTTTCATGATTAGAATGTAGCCACTTCTTGGACATCTCCAGATCCCCATCACTGAGGCTCTGTCTTCTTTGAGCCTCATCTGTGATCTATGTCACACATTTCCTATACCTCAGTGATTCCTGTGCTCCTTTAGTCTGTTAGAATGTAAGCTCCTTGAGGGGAGTACATGATTGCTCTACATTGCCTACACCATTTACACTTAAAAACATAGAGAACTATTAATTAAATATATTATACTAATGTGATTTCCATTTAGAGTACCTTCTGATACCTCACCACACTTAAAGAAAAATAATTGGGAAAGTTGCCTCCTCATTATTAAACTTATAGTCAGTATATTCCTTTCTATGCCAGCAACAGTTGTTATAAGATTTTTAAAAAATTCAATTAATTGGGCTGGGGATTTAGCTCAGTGGTTTTGCTGCCTGCCTCAAAAGCACAAGATCCTGAGTTCAAGCCCCCGTACCCCCCCAAAATTCAATGAATTAAGTGTTTTTATTTCTAGCCAGAGTAGATAGAACAGCAGAAGTTAAGCTAAAAACATGTGATTGTTAGCATCAGTAAAAAAGTCTAAGTCAGCATCAACTTCTCTATTCCTTTGAGACTTTTTCCCTTTCTTACCTCTGTCAACATAGACTTGATTTTAAATTTTGAACCAGATCAGAATTAAAACAAATAATTTTGTCCCAGAATTGGTTTATGTGCCTTAGATTGCAATGTAATTCAACTCAAGTTGCTTGAAATTTAACCTGTCAGAGGAATTTAAACTTTAAAGCTTTAAAACTTATTTAAAAACAATATAATTCAGTTGCATTGAAAACCTTATCCCTCCAAGTTAGTCTCTTTCATAAATCAAGTGACCAAAATTTGAGAATGAGAATAATTGGAGCTGGAAGCAATGGGAATTCAGGACAGTGAATTACATGCTAAAACCTCACAGGTGTTAATGACTTTACACATCAAATCACATTAAATCCTT
This sequence comes from Heterocephalus glaber, assembly GCF_000247695.1. Next base: position 2,172,917 of record NW_004624850.1, on the reverse strand, counting down.
ATAAAAAGCCCTACAAATTTGAGCTTATCAAAACTGAGGTCAGGAAAGTTAACTGTAAGTGAAATAATAAAAGGTGAAACTCTGTATTTATTAAATATACCACATTTTATATGTAAATTCATAGCAGAAAGATCGGAAGCAAAATACTTAGAGACTGTTGGCATGTGGAAAATTTAGGCATCAACATCTATCCAGCTAAACCCACAGCTATGGTTTTCTATAACATGATTTCTGCATAATATATCCTAAGGACAGCACTGTGTGAAAATTGCTACCATTGACATTTGTTGGGTTCACTGGAAGATCTACTGTGACAGTGCTGTAGTTGTCAGCTGGGGTTTCCTAGACGGGGCGCTGAGCAGAGAGAGCTTCCAGCAAGAGGATGGGGCGATTGGGCGGGGTGGTGACAGCTGAGAGCTAGCAGGGCCTGAGGGAGAATCCTCCACACTGTCTCAGCCACATCAGCACTTGGAATTATGGGCTCAAGGTTGCCTGTACTTCCTTCTGATTTTTTAAAAGGAAGCCAGAAATTAAGATCTTTATGATTAAAATATTATTTGTCAATTTTTGGAAACAGGTTCAAATAGTTTGAAAACGTTATGTAAGCCCAATAAAGCCTGTTTGTGGATCACATGTGATTGAACATTTTGTATCCTCTGTGAATAATATTTTAAAATGCTACTCTGAATTATTAAAAATCTAATTATTAAGATTAGCAGTCAAGCCTATATTAATTTAGTACAGTATGTTGTCTTGTGGTCATAAAGAAATCTAAACAGCTGTCTTGAATTTCTTGTCCCTTAACTGTTTGATAAGAACCATTTTATCTTCCCATCAGTGAATTCAGTAATATCAAAGATTCCATGAAAATTCAACCAGTCTGAGTCTTCCTTGGAATCTGGCTTCTTTATTCTGAGTTTTGTGTTTGCTGCTAACATCCTTTCAGTTTTACAGCATCTCAACAACACATCAGCCCTACTCTGGGTTCTCCTTCCAACCTCCCTACTCATTTCCCTCAAATACAAGCATCCAAATACCCAAACACACACTGTCAACTTTATTGAAAATTAATGATAGGTATTTGACATTTTTGTTTTTATAAGGTTTTTAGCCTTTTTTTTTTTGGTACCGGGGATCGAACTCGGGTCCTTCCACTTGTGAGGCAGGCAGCGGAACCACTGAGCTAAATCCCTGGCACTCTTTTAGCCATTTTTTGCTGAAGATTTTCACTAGTGGTTTCATCCTGAGTAGTTCTGCTGTCCTAGGCTACAGTACTGGATATGTCTACCTCTCCTTTTCTGTTTCTTATCTCTACTTTCTCCTTTCCTCTAAGACTAAAAAGCTAATGTCCTGCAGAGTCCTATACCTGCCTTTTGTTGGCTTGGTCCTGTGTGTAGGCTCTCTCCAATGAAGCTTATTTTTAAACTGTCATATTTTTAAACTAAGAGAATGCTTTCCCTAAGAGAATTTCTGTTGCCAAGACAAAATTACCTACTAGCCCTCTTCTCTTACACTTTAAAAAATGACACTTCATTTGGAACAATTTTTTAGCTATATAATGCACTTGCTCACATTTAATGCATTGAAATATAGAAACAACCATTCAAGATCCCTAAAAGAAAATTAATACTTCTGTCCTCCGATGCAAAAAAAAACATTATTATATTGTATTCTAGAAAAATTTTAATTAACAGAAAATTTGCAAAGATATTTGAGTTTGTGTGTTATCTTTAAGTGGCTTCATCTGATATGAACATCTCACATAATAATGGTATAATAGTCCCAACAAGGAAAGCAACATTATTTTAATACTAATAAGTAAACTACAGGCTTTAATTTGAGTTTTACTTTTATTTTTTCTACTAATGTCTTTACCTGTCCCAGATCCAATTCAGGATATGACATTGGCTTTACAGAGTTATTTTTAAGGAAGTAGCTGATTCATAGGACCCTTAAAATGTAGTTCATCATTATTTCTGATTTATGACAGAAATGACTCCCACTATCATTCATAAGTGGCATTTAAATAGGGTATGCAGTTACTTTGCAATATATGACCCTCCCTCCTCCCAGGGACAATGATTCTGGGACAATGATCACTCTTCCCGCTACCATCAAGGAATTCAGCCATGCACCAGCCTTCATGAAGAAGTTACAGATCATATGGTAAGGGATTGTGAAACAACAAATGATATGTGAGATCTCATTCGAGAAGGAAGTCATAATAACTTGATATTTAAGAAACATTTTAAGAGCTGAATTTAGTTTTTCTAACTATCCCACCTAAAATTTAGCATATTGGTTAGAAAATATTTAAGACCAATACATCATTCTGAAACCTTTATGTAACATACTATATATCTATTATTCTTACCAAGTTGACCAGAATTTAAACCAAAACAAAACAAATTATCCTTTTAAAGCCTTGAAAACATATAATAAGCTAGATTTGTTTTTAGAGACATTTGGAAAGCATTAGATTAAAATATAGAGTAGCTGAAGCTTTAATATAATAATGTGTATTACATGTCTAAAACAATGAATAAAAGTTGTAGTGTTTCTCACACATAAATAGACCAGAGAATCATTAAAAAAAACTTGTGCTTATAAGTTTGTCACACAGCATAAAACATGAGCAATATTGTGCAATATATGCACTTACTGACTCTAAATGAGATCACAATTTAGAAGGGTTTTCCCTGGAACTTCCACTGCTGTAGGAAATGGTCATCAAAGATTTATCAGATCACATTTTCAAAGACATATAGAGGTACCCCTTCCTCTGCTGAAAAGCTCTCATTAGAAGAAAAAGGTACCATTTTATGCCATCCCCAAATTGTTCTCTTTGTAAAATCCTTCCATCATATGAAGTTACTCTTCCAAAAGGACACAGAACTTTGTTTGTGATGGCACCTCGCCTGGCAGGCTTGGACTTTGAGCTCCCTATCTCTGAAGTTCCAGTTCTGTCAAGGCTTTTGAAGGTTTGTACCAATTTCTTGATGTGCTTCTAGCAAAACTTCCTGTAGTGCTTGGTATGGCTTTATCCCATACTTGCTTTCATGGATGATTTTTACAGAGGGTGGTCCAATAAGGAAAGGAGGATTCCCTGAGTGTGAGAATGTGGACAGGAACAACAAGTTTGACAGCTGCCGCACTCCTTGCAAGTTCAGCAAAGGAAATTTCTGCCCGGCCCACACCTGATGGCATCATAGATTTAACACAGCAGTTCAGAAAGGCTGCTTTGTCTTCAGAAAAAAGTCCCATTTTATCCACTAAGGGGAAATCCATAGCAATCTGCTGATGCTGTGTATTGCTAAGATATTCACCTGCCTCTAGGACTCCTATGTGAGATTCAGAGGAGGTGCTGATGGGCTCTGAGTGAACTTACAGTCATGCAACACATTGCAAAATTTTGGTCAACAGTGAACTGCCCAGGCAGTGATGATACTACACAATTATCATGGAACTAAAAAGTCCTGTCTTGGTGACATTGTAGCCATGATAAAGTCACATAACATATTGCATTACTCATGTGGTTTTAGTGAAGCTTCTGTTAACCTACTGCATTGCCAGTTTAGCCATATAAAAGTAAATAGCTTGTAAAATTATGGATGGTGCATGATCCTCATGATGATGATGAAACAACTATGTTACTGGTGCATTTACCATACTATATTTTTATACTTATGAAATGAAGTTTTATACTTTTATTGTTATTTTAGGGTATATTTCTACTTATTAAAATGCTTACTGTAATTGTGCAATGTTACACCAACACAGCCTCATAAACCTCATATCTCTTCGCTGCATGAAGTGGCCATGATGTGTGATTAATCTGCATCATCTGGGTTTGTTCAAGTGCACTGAGATGTTTGTACAGCAAACCACAGGACGCCTTGCTCAGAACTTACCCTTGGCATTAAGAAATGCATGAGTATGTTTGATTAGAAAGAAAACAAATTTTCTCACTTTCCATACTCTTGAAGCTAAAATTCATGTGTTGAGTGTGCTTTTATATTATTCCAAATGTATGCTAATCATTTGAGTGTAATTAAATATGAAACAACTTTCTTTGAAAGTTAAAATACTGTTATTCAATGTAAATCTCACTTTAGATTCATTTCTTTCTACAATGAGATCAAAGTTGTAAATTAGAAAAATATAATGCACATATGTGCCTTATATCTGATGAGCAGATATCAATGACAAACCTATTAAAATTTGAAAGACATTCACAAATGTCCAAGACAGAGAAAAACTGGAGCTTCAACCATGAGATGTGTTTATGGGAACATTACAAAGTCACTGTGGGATTGTGTGGCTGTAGGGTGGGGATGAGGTGTAGACAAAAGAACTAGAGCCAAAAAGCCAGAGCAAAAGCAAAAGACAAGACAAAAGCAGAAGCTAGAGCTGAAAACAAAGGCCACCCCAGACCACCCTTCCCAGGCATTCCCCCCACCCAAGGCAAAAGAGACAGAAATGCTTTCCTCTACTCCCCAACCCCTACATCCACACTCTGTACACACCCTGCCTCCAACCCACTCAGATTCTCTGCTCTGCTTCTGTAACTTCTTCACCTCTCCCACATTTCCTTGATTTATACTGTAACAGTTTTATTTTACCAAAAAAAGTGAACTGATGTGAAGAAGGAGAGGCTGTGTGCAGATGCCCCTAGCCTGGACATCACTGAAATACCAGTTCTCTTAGCTGGATGCCCAGCTCACCTTTGTAACCTTTTGCTGGATACTCTAGTATTCCTCATTCAATCTTATTCCTTCAACTTACTGTTCTGAAACTTATCAACTCCTAAAATCATACACATTATACCCTTTTATATACCCTGAAATGCTAACTATACCTTTTTAAAAAGGAAACAATATTGACAGTGATTTCTTTCTGTATCTCTTTCTCTTATCTCTGTACAGCCATATTCACATCTATTTTCTCTCCAGAGGAGAGCCTTCTGAGTCCCTACATGTAATCTGTCATTTATCTTTCATTCCTTAACTGAGTTCTTATCCTTAAAATTTCATTCTCTCTCCTTTGATACTTTCTCATAAAGTTCTATGCTAAAACTAAAGAAAACTTTTCCTTGGTGTTGTTTCTCCCACAAAACTATTGCCTTATATCTTTCCATCTCTTTAAAACATGGGCCTTTATCACTGTATCCTCATTGTTCTCACTTCATCTCTCATTTGCTCTATATCTCATTATAAGCTGGGCATGTCTTCCCCAATGCCTCACTAAATATTCAAAATATCCCTGATGTCCAGATCCAATAACCTCTTCACTTGTGCCTATATTGTAGAACAATGGATTAATTTTAACATTTATTCCATGAGACCTCAGATCTTTATTTCCAAAAATAAAGATTTTCATGAACTTCCCTTTCAACCTATCTGTGGACTTAAGGAATCCAGTTGCTGCTCTGGTCTTGAAACCATTTAATTTGGGGTTTCCTGCTTTTTCCTACATTTAGAACACAGTCTCCTTTGCTCATGTCCTCTCCTGTGAATTAGTTAGAAATATTTGCTGCCAGGAAAAAGACCTCAGATCAGAAACCTCAGGGGCATGAGTAAAAAAGGCTGACTTCTCATGCAAAAAGCCTAAGTCAGCAGCTGGGGATTTAGCTCAGTGTTTCTACCACTTGCTTCACAAGCATAAGGACCCAAGTTCAATCCCTGGTAGCAAAAAAAAACAAACAAAAAAACAAAAAAACCACCTTAAGTCAGGTCTGTCATTGCTGAGATCTGAGAAGTCTAGACAAATTTTTTTGCCTTTTGTGATGGTAGCTAAGCTGATGGAGCACAGCCTGGAGCAGAGGAAATATGAAAAGCCTGTAGAAGAGGAAACATGAAAAGCAGAAGTGGATGTGAGGGAAGAGATTAAATGAGAGAGCAAAGAGTTTCTCATAAATTCTCATTAGACCCAGTTACATTCCTCTGACCCTAATTGTGTCACTGGCCACACACAGGGGAGAAAAGTACCATTTGTAATGGGTGTGGAAATGAGTATTGAGTGAATCAGCTTATAATTTATATAATTTCATCTTCCTTAAGAATCCAATGGAACTGACAAATGCAGTATAAAACATTCACTCCTATTTCAAATTATCAATTATTCATTTTAATCCTTATTACACTTTCAGTTTCTCAGGCTAGAGAAACTATTCGGTATTTACACAAGTGTGTCCTATTTATTTCACTTAAGAGTATGGCCTCAATATGCATCCATTTAGCTATAAATGTCTCTAGTTTCTCATTGTTTATAGCTGAGTAGTACTCCATTTTATTAAAAAACCCCACATCTTCTTTATCCAGTCTCCAGTTGATGGGCACTTGGGCTGTTTCCAAGCTTTAGCTATTATAAACTGTGTCAGTAGAAAGAAAAGATCCAAAGGGCTAGGGGTAGTGGAAGGGGAAGGGGAAAGGAAAGAAGGGAAAGGAAAAATTATGAGAAAAGAAAAAATAGAAACAAAGTCTATGTAAATAGGGAAGGGTGGAGGGGGTGAAGGGCACACAGGTAATGGGGAAAAAATAAGAACTAAGATAACGTCATGTACAGGTACAAGCACCCAATGATAAATGTAAATGTATTGTATACCTAAAATGTATCAATAAAAGAATTTAAGAAAAAAAATTCCCTCATTCTTTATGTGAAAGCACAGCTCTTTGGTTGCATCTCTTTTATAGCATATCACAGTGTGCTGTAGCTTTTAAATCTGTCCATTACAACAGTCCTCACCCACAAACTCTCAGACAGATTATGATGTCCTTGAGTGAAAACAGTATTAAATCCATCAATGGATTTGTGACTCTTACAAGAGAGAAAAGTATCTCATGTATACATATGTGTGTATGTATACACACATACACACTCATATATATCTATACAAAACTTTTGTATCAGTTTTATATATACAATTTTGAAAGCAAAATTGAATATTGGATGATAAGTATTTAAATTCTAATTACAGATACTGGTCATGATTTTTATTATGTTTATTTTTCAGATATAAATAATATTTTAACTAGAACTGAAGCAGTGCTTTAATCATTTGATGTCACAGTATCACCCTGGCTCTTTTTTACTCCCAATTTGGTGGTGGTATAACCTTTAGAAAGTGCAGGTATATATGCTTTTCTTTTTTCATTTTGTGTTTGATTTCCCTTTTCCTGTTCTCTTCTCAGTTGCTTTTGTCTTTTTGACCCACTTAGTCATTCAAGCCTGTGGCAAATCATGTACCCACTGTCTATGATATATGAACTGCAATGTCAGCTGCCTTTATGCTTGAGTGTTTCTGAGAGCTTTTGCTGGAAATAGATGTTTGGGTTTTATGGCGGGAAATACAAATAAGTGAGAAAAGAAAGAAGTGAGAAAGGAAAGAAGTAGGGAAAGTAATATTTGATCAGAAATCTACAAAGATGATACAATTTTTAATGTTTTTGTATTTAGCCTGTAGAATATATGCCTTTGAAACACTGACTTGATCATAGAAAACTATCACTTAATGACTCATAACATGTATACCTGTGTTTTATCTGTTTTAGTGTAAACATTTGAAAATGGAATGTCAGATGCTCTTTCTGTACTCCCCATTCTCTGTTTTAAGTTTACATCAATTTAATGACTTATTCAAGAATATTCATAGCACTTGGCTTTTTATATTACTTGGAGTATTATTGAAATGAATGTTTATTTAAATTATACTTTTTAAGATTTTAGTAAAGCTTGAAATGTTTGTTTTTAAAGAAATAGAAGTATATGATATTATAAAAAATTATATGAAAGAGCACAACTTAAAATAATTTTTTGACCATTTGAAGCCATATATATTGCAAAAGCTGTTCATATAGGTGCATACAATAGCAAGCAAATAATGTGTCCTTTGGCATGATGAGCACAAACTTAGTGTAAGGCATTTAAATAAGCCATTGAGAGATCGTAACTTAGTGTTTTCAAAGGTAACTGAACATAGGTTTTGTTTTAAAGATGCAGAAAGGAAAGAGAGAACCTGGGCAGGCACTGTATGAGCAATGAGGCTTGTTTATTAGGCTTGAGTGTGATACAGCAGCCAGTGATCAGAGAACAAAGACTTTAAAGGGAAGGAGAGGTGTTGCTGTCCTGAGGAATTTGGTGGGTTGAGATAGTGTGGCCACAGTCCTTGGATTAGACAGCAGTGCATATGTACTCAGACTTCTTGAAGCTGAGGCATTGAGATGTGGTGCTCTACAGTGTTCTTTCCCACTGGTGAGAATGTTTGAACACGATGCTCTGTAATGGCATTTCCTGCCAGGCATGACATTCCTGTTTCTTTGTTGTTATAAAGAAAAAAGAGCAGGGGAGGTGGGTACTGTTTCTCATGGCTTCTTCAAGCAGGACATGTGGGGCGCATGGACACCTTAATCGGGAGAGAATTCTTGTGGTGGTCAGTACTAGCATTTGTAGCATTAACTGATGGGTGATAGCCTGAACTTGATTTTAAAGGAATTGTGAAAAAACTATGAAGAGGCATGACCCAAGAGGAGGAGGAAGAGGAGGAAGAGGAGCAGGAAGAGGAGACTAGAGATATGAAGCCCATTTAATGGAAGGAGCCAAGAATCCCAGCCCCAAATATTGGTTCAGTAGTTGGACAGATGTTTTCTAATTTCTGAAGCCTTTTCAGTTAACCTTTTTGTTGTGTTTCATACTATACCTAACTAGTTGGTATAAAAGCAAGATTCTTCTACTAGAAAGGAGGCCACTTTTTCAGCTGTGAGAAGATCTAGGCCCCTGTAATTTGGGGGGTTACTGCTGCCAGAGTCTATCTGGTTCTATAAGGTAAGAGTGGAATTAGCTATTTCTCTGAGGCTGTCAGAAAGATATCGACAGGGAGTGATAGCAGGTCAGGGAGGTAGCTAGACTGGCTATGCCTGGCCCTGTGGCAGTGGTAACCAACAAACCAACAAGCAGTGATATTAGTAATAGTTTTCTACATTGTCAGATCTAGGATTTAATGGCACCAGGCAGGCTAGTGGGGAGGAAAGGGGAATAGAGGAAGGGAGATTTCCCATGGAAAACAAGAGAAATAATAATGACAGTGGCAAGAAAGATTCAGGGAGGATGTAATGTGGGTGGTGACCAAGGCAGATGTCTCCACAGTTGGTCATACAGCAAAGGGAAGACTGACTTCCTGGAGAACTTCTGTGACTAGCATTGGGTTTAAGATGCACAGAAAGCAGGATGAGCCTCTCTCTGTCTCAGTGGGCAAGGGGACAAGAAGAGGAGGGGAATCTAATCAGGGAAAGGGCAAGCATGAGAAGTAATTTTTTTTTGTTAAATTCTTTTATTGGTACATTGTAGGCATACAACACAATTACATTTCTCATTGGGAATTGTACCTTTATATAATGCATCTTGGTTGTTATTTTTTCCCCATTCCTAGCCCTCCCTTCACGCCCTC
>NW_004624850.1:2125141-2158345 GCF_000247695.1 Heterocephalus glaber | reverse complement strand
GTGGTTGAGTATCAGAGTGTTCCATCTCATTTCCCTTTGGGATTGCTGTAGGTGATCTGGAAGTCTCGTTTTGAGACTTATTTATGTGTTTTCGCATTTCATTTGGGGGGTGGGGGGGTGCTGTTGGCACCCATGAGGATCACCTTTCCTGAGCTGGGAGAGGTCGGACAGGGGTTGGGAGTGGCAGTAGGGATGGTGCCCCAGAAGCCCCTTCCTCTAGGCTGGGAGCAGCAGCAGGGATGGTGGCCAGGAATCCCCTTCCTCTGGACCAGGAGCAGTGGGACGGTGGCTCAGAAGCCCCTACCTCTGGGCCAGGAGTGGTGGGACCCAGTACCATAGTCTGTTGGTCTGGTGTCCTCTGTGTCTTTGTAATGTGGAATCAGGTGGCTGTACAGAGGAGCAGGGGGAGGGTGCCCAGTGGATTGCTGCCAGGGTGTGGGCTGATTCAGCGTGTTCCGCTCGACTCACGACCTCAGTAGGGTGTCGGCAGAGCTGCCTGTCTGCAGTGGGCTGACCCGGCGGGTTCCGTGCGACTGGCCCATGAGAAGTAATTTGATCCCTGAGGCAAAAGTCAATTGATTTGGAGCCCTAACAGGATTATAAGTAAAATCTATAGACAAAAGCTTAGCAGAAACATAGGGTGTTTACAATCTTCTCTATCAAACATTGGTGTATCTTTTAAAGAGATACTTGAAACTGCCTGCTGTAATGAAATTAACCAGTAACAAATGCTGGCAGGGATGTGGGGAAAAAGAAACCCTCCAACACTGCTGGTGGGAGTGCAGACTGGTGCAACCATTGTGGAAATCAGTATGAAGATACTTCAAAGAACTAGGATTGGAAGTCCCATTTGACCCAGCTATTCCCCTGATGAGTATTTTCCCAAAAGAATTAAAAGAATCAAACCACAGCAATACATGTGCACCCATGTTCATAGTGGCACAGTCTGTAATAGCTGAAACTTGGAAACAGCCCAACTGTCCATCAACTGGAGACTGGATAAAGAAAATGTGGTTTTTTAATGGAGTACTACTCAGCCATAAAGAATGAGAATTTAGAGACATCTATAGCTAAATGGAGGCATATTGAGGTGATACTCTTAAGTGAAGTAAATAGGGCACACATGGGTAAATACCAAATAGTTTCTCTGGTGTGAAAAACTGAAAGTGTAAATAAGGGCTAAAAGGTATACTAGATAATGTGAAATAGGAAGAAAAGGGGTAAAGGGGAAAGGGAAGTGAGAGGGGTAGGGGAAAGGAAAGAAGGGAATGGAATTAATATGAGAAAATGAAAAAATGGAAACAAATTCTTTGTAAATAGGGAGGGGATGAGGTGTTGAACCATGGGCAGAGGAATGAGGAAAAAAATAAGAACCAAGATAGATTACATAAAGGTACAAATTTCCAATGTTGAATGTCATTATATTGTATACCTAAAATGTACCAATAAAATTAATTTTTAAAGGAGAGATCCTTGAAACTAAGGAAGATCAGGGTCAAGTGAATGAGGGAAGTGGGTGAAGCAGCAAGATTGGCAGGGGCAGGGTGTTAACATGTCCTCTGCATTCCAGGACAACCTGAAGCAAGTAGGAGACTTCATTTGTGATTTCTATGAGGAGGTATCAGCTGAGTTATCAATAGGACACAGCTTTACCTAAGAGCAATGTACCTATTGGGCAGGGTCTCTTAGACAGACAGCCACTGGGGTGCTGTAGGTGACCAGGAAGGGTCCTGTCCACTTAGGCTGTAGGGACTAGGGGTTTAAATCTTTAATTAAATCCAATTTGTTTGCCAGACTATCCTAGAAAGGCTAAGTTTCAGGGGAAGACAGGAGGTTAGTAGTATGTCATATATTTTTTTTAGACTAGTTGGAGAAGTAGGAGATAGTCTCTGATGGGACTAGCCTCTGGGCTGAGGTTTGACCCCAACAGAAATGTGCAGCCATATAAAAGCTCAAATGGACTATATCCCATGGTTCTTAGAGGGTGACTCAAATGCAAAGGAGAGCAGATGGGAGTAATCTTTATGGAACTGGAGTGTAAGCTTAGTGGGGTGGGCCTTGAGGAGGCCAGTGGCCTTCTCTACCTTTTTGGATGATTGAGGATGGTGGGGGTTGTGGAGGTTGTACTGGACACCAAGCAACATGGACATCTCCTGGGTAATATAACTGATGAAAGTTGCACCATTGTCTGATTGAATGGAGGTAGGAAGATCAAACTGGGGGATAATATCAGCTAGGAGGGAGTTGACAATGGCTGAGGCTTTTTCTGAGCCAGTGGGAAAGGCTTCAGCCCATCCAGTAAAGATATTGACCCAGACCAGGAGGCATCTCAGGTTTCACACTCACAGAATGTGGGTGAAATCAATTTGTCAGTCTTGAGTTAGAGAAAAACCTCACATTTGATGTATAGGAAAAGGAGGGAGTCTCAGAAAATCCTAAGTTATGATTGTGTGGCAGACAGAGTATTGAGTGGTGATGGTTTTGAAAAGGGATTCCCAGGAGAGAAAGCAGATGAAAGGCTAAAGCAGTCAGGCAAGTGATCTATAACCTGTGTGAAAATTGTCATGAAAGAATGAAAAAAATGGTGTGGGTCTGTGAAGTGGGAAGAAAGAACATTCCATGGCTTAGGAACAATCCATCTTTGGCAAGGTGCCTTGATATTGTTGGTGTTCAGAAAAGGAATAGGCCAGGATCACACCAGGAAGGGTGAAATATGATGCTCAGGTGTCCAGAGGAGGAGACCAGCCACTTCTTTAGCAGTTTTGTTTGTAAAAACATTTCTGGCAGCTATGGGGTCTGAAAGCCTGTGATGTCTTCCACAGTGAAGCACACTCTCTTGAGTTCGTATGAGGGTGGCCTGGAGAAGAACTTTAATGAGTGGAGCATTAATGACTGAACACCCTCAGGAGGTGAGAAATCCATCTTCTTCTCAGATGGCAGCATAGTTGTGTAGATATAGAAAGCATATTTGGAATCTGTATAGATGTTAACTTGTAGGCCCTTAGCCAGTGTTAAGTACACAGGTCAGAATGGTCAGTTTGGCCTATTGAGAGGTGGTGGACAGAGGAAGACCTGTAGCTTCTATGATAGAATCATGGGAGGCTATTGTGTATCTTGTCCTAGGAAGGGAGGTGGAGGTAGAATTGTATGAACTCCCATTGATGAACTAGGTGTGGTCAGGGTCAGAAAGGAGAAAAGTAGAAATGTGAGGGAAAGGGGAGGTTGCTAGGTGAATTAGAGACATATAGTCATCCAGTTTAGGCATTTTGGAAAGAGGCAGTATGTTTATAAGGTGAGAGTGTGGGTTAAAATTGGGGCCTAAAGCAATGGTAACCATTGGGATTTCCATGAAAAGCACATCAACCTGAAGAGAGAAGGGTGGGAAAAAAGTATGAGGTGTGATGAAAACATGAGTCCCTGAAGATTATGGGAAAGTAGAGGTTGAGTGATAGAGTAATGATTTTGAATGATTCTAAGAGTATCAGGGCCACTGTAGCAGCTGCCTGTAGGCATGGTGGTCAGGTCAGGATGATGATGTCAAGCTGTTTGGACAGGAGCATAACCGAATGTGGGCTTGGACCCTGTGACAGAACCCCCATTGCACATCCCATGTGTTTCACCATATAAAGGCTGATGGGTTGGGTGAGGTCTAAAAGGGCCAGGGAGGCATTGCTGTCTCAGAAACCTTGAAGCAAGACCATCCAGGTCCGCTGTCAGGACTGATGGGTGTCAGAGTCTGTACAGATAAAGGCTGTGAGGAGAGGTGTAGGGGAATAGTGAAAAATGCATCTTTTAGATATGACAGAATAAAGAGTAGTAGATGGAGGGATGGAGAACAAAAGTGTGTGAGGTTTGGCACCACAGGGTGATAGCGGGTCAATCTGATTGATAACTTGGAGATCCTGTACCAGTCTGTAAGTACTATCTGCCTTCCATGCAGGGAGGATGGAGGTGTTGTAAGGGGAGTTGATAGGGATTAAGAGATCATGTCACAGTAGGAGAGAAATAATAGGTTGTAATCCCCATAATGCCAGGTCAGGGATGGGATACTGTCATTTGGCAGGGTAGGGGTGGTTTGAGTGAGAGGGATAAACAGTTGTTGTGATGAAGCCAGTGTGGAGAGCGGTGTTAACCATAGAGGATCCATGTTTAATCTTACCCTCCATAATATAGAGCAAGGAGACTATGTTATGAGGAACCACGTACTTGCTGAATTAGATTGCCCTGGAACGTGATGAACGTTCTGTAAGCCCGAGAAACAAGGGAGCCCATGAGGGTGGGCAATTCCCAAAGAACTGGTAAACAACGAAGCAGGTGTTTTGGATAAAGGTCATGGTTAATGACCTAACTCACTGAGTGTATAAAAGAGAGGTGAAAATAAACTTGCTTGTTCGGTCTTAGGAGCCCGGATGACTCTGTCTTTTTCTTTTGAAGTGTGTTTTTTCTTTCATCCTCACCCCTCCTCTCAGGTACTGTTCGACTAGTGACGGCAGGTCCCATCAAGCCAGGGATGGTGTGGAGAGATCCCAGACCCTGGGGTTGTAATGAAGGGAGATGAAGAGAGCCACCAGGGCAGGGGACAGAGAAGGAGACATTAGGGTGGCTATAAGTGTTGATTGTATCCCAGAGATGGTCAGAGTACTTGAAAATTGGTCAAGATGTCACACCCTAAAAGGGGAATGGGACAAGTGAGGATGACTAAGAATGAGTGTGGGGAAAGGTGTTGACCTAATTGACACCAGATTAGGGGCAGTTAAAGGTCTGGAGACTTTGCCATGGATGTCTACAACAGTAGTTGGGCTTGGAAAGACTAGTCTTTGGAAAGGTAAAATGGTTGGCCCTATGCTGATGGGAAAGGGGATAGACTTACCCTCCACCATAAGAGTTACCCAAAGTTCAGCATCTGAGATGGCTCAGGGGCCTTCCAAGTCCTTTGGAAAGCTTCAATCTTTGGTGGCCAGGCCAAGAAGGTCTAGGAAGAAGCTGGTCAGGGGTCTCTGCTGTTATGGTTCAGAAACAGCTGCCAGTGTTGGGCAGTCTGACTTTTAATGGAGGCCCCACAGGAAGGACATGGCTTGGGAGGAAACTTGGGCTGCGGGAATTCCTTGGCCCAGTGACCATATAGGTGCCATTTGAAGTATGGTCCTGCAGGGGTGTTTCTGGTCAGGGGCGCTTAGGTTTCCTTTGTGTTCCACCCAGTTGTTGGCCTGGTGGGGGGGCTTCTTCTGGCAGAGACTAACATCTGCGGCTCAGAAATGTGTTGTTTTCAAGCACTTTTATCTCTGTTGTTAGCTCCTGCTGTGGGGTTTGAAGGCCAGTCTCATTTCTGTAGCTTTTTTGAAAGTGTGGAGCTGACTGAGTGATGAAGTGCATCTTAAGAATAAGTTGCCCTTTTGGCTTTTTTGGGTCTAATATTGTGAATCACCTAAGGTCAGTGGGCAAGAAAGCCATAAACTGGATCAGATTTTCATTTCTGGATTGGGTGTTCTCTTTGAGTTTATGAAAATTAACCACTTTATAAGCTATCTAAAAGTGGAGCCCCTCTACTAGGCAGAAAACTATGTGATTTTGGCTATGTCCTGGGATCCTACCTGATAGTTCTAGTTTTGTTCCTCCTGGGGGACAGCCCCAGGGCCCTTGGAAGGTTGGGCTGAAGGCACCTGCAGTCACCATCACAGGACTGGGCCAGGGAATATATATGTTCCTGTTCATCTGTGGAGAGAGTGGAGCTAAGGATGACAGTTAAATCAGCCCAGATGAGGCTATATACCTGGGTCAGGAATCTGAGGCATGGCTGGATGTCCCTGTTGGACCTGGAGGGTCTCTCTCAAGTGGGGCCCCATCTGTTGGAAGAGGAGGACCCTTTGGGGCAGGGCCCCTCACCCGGATGTGCAGCCCATTTGGCCAAATCCCAGTACTCTGAGAGCACACAAGGGTCCCGGGGTATGCAAGGGTGCCAGAGCTATGGTGGGGTCTAGGGACATGTAGGGTTGCTAGAGTGCCACCAAGATCCCAGGGTGTGTGGGGTCTCAGTTTATGCTGGGCACCCAGGTCACACAAGGGTCCCAGGGGTGTGCAGCACTCCAGGGGGCACACAGTAGGACAAGTGGAGTGGAGTTTGCAGCAGTGCAGGGATCAGCCCTGAGGTGCTCAGTTGTCCCTGAGCCTGGCTCAGAAGAGTGGCTGGCAGCCACATGGCTGCTGCCTGGACTCTGCCATGCTCCATGATTGGGAGGGAGGGAAACAGGAGGGCAGGAGAGCAGCATGGAGTCAGACCAATGAGGGCCTGGGCTCACCAGGATGTGGTTGGGGAGGACCTGCCATGGAGGGGGGGTGGATTCAACTTGGCTCCTGGGGCATGCACAGGGTCCCTCAGCCCCCACATTTGATCAACTGCTCTGAGAGGTGGGGAGTTAGGAGTGAAAGGAAAGGGTTCAGGATCCCCGAAGGCAGGACCCCCATGCCCAGCTCCTGGGGAGCAGGAGTCTCAATAAATATAGTCCTGGACCCCCAGTGGCTTGAGATTACAGAATTTAAGGAAAGAGAATATTTGTGGGTGCCGATGCAGCCAGCCCAGGGCAGCAGGGCCTTTGTGAAGGTCAGCATTAACACATTGTGCACAGGGCCAGAGACCTGGGGCAGGTGCCACATGGCTCACCACCAGGCCAGCTGACATGCAGGCTGCCAAGGCAGGGAGCAATGGTAGGAGTCAATTTTGACAGGCGAGATCTAAAGCTGTATGTAGGAACTGTCAGGAATGCGGTCTGAGGCACAGTCTGAGGAGCCTGTGTAACAGGACAAAAGGTTCAGGATAGGGCTTGAAAGCCCTCCAGGGAGGGTTACTCTATCCTGGGTTTTCAGCACTAAATGTATTAGAGATGCAGAGAGGTGAGAGAGCACCTGGGTAGGCCCTGTGTGAGCAATGAGGCTTGTTTACTACACTCAGGCAGGTGGTGAGCAGGCTGAATCTGAAAGGGAATTTAGCAGCCAGCCAGCAGAGAACAAAGACTTTAAATAGAAGGGGAGGAGCTATTGTCCTAAGGAATTTGGGGGGCAGAGATAGTGTGGCCATGGTCCTCAGATCCTGTGGTTTTGCAGATGTACTTGACTTCCTGGAACTGAGGGATTAGGACATGGTACGCTATAATGTTCTTTCCCTCCGCCACAAATATTTGGACATGATGCTCTTACAACTTTTTCTGCCAGGTGTGACATGTTTTGCATTCATAAAATTCTGAAATTTAAAGTAGTTTTTGACTGGGAAAGATTGAAATGACATATGAGCTTCTGACAATATAAAGTACAACCAAGAAAATCATTATCATAGCATCATAAACTGTGCTTATAGCACACACAAGACATGATTCTATTCAAAAAGCTTTCTGGATACTTAGGTATAGAAGCTGTGATATTTAGTTCTGTTTGACAACTTGGTTAGGCTACGGTGCCTAGTTACTCAGAAAAACACTAAACTAGGTACTGCTGTGAAGGTATTTTATAGGTACTTATCATCTGCAATTAATTGACTTTAATTTGAAGGAGATTATTCTTGAAAATATTGGTAGGCCTCATCCATTTTGAAAATTTTTGAAAGCAAAGCCTGAGGATTTCTGGAGGAGAAATTCCACCTTAAAACTGTAGCATCAATTTCTGCCCAAGACCATCTAGCATGTTGGTCTGCCTTACAGACTTCACGTTTGCTGGCCCAACAACCTTGTGAATCAGTTTTGTCTCTGCCTCTCTGAGTATTTGTGTGTATATGTTGTGTGTGTGTGTGTGTGTGTGTGTGTGTGTGTGTGTGTTGTATGGAAGATCCTGCCTGACCCAGAGGTCAAGTTCTGTTTCTCTGGTAAGTCTTGACCAATACAGAGGCTAAGCTTAAAATGATACAGAATTTTCTTTGTGACATATTCTCCACAAGTAAGATGAGACTCTCTTTCCCAAGTCTTTCCAGAGTGGTCTCTCTTTCACCATTTAAGTATTTATTCAAACATCCCTACCTTGACAAGGTCTTCTTAAATGATCTTAGTGATCAGAAATGATCTTCTT
This sequence comes from Heterocephalus glaber, assembly GCF_000247695.1. The sequence continues at coordinate 2,150,296 of NW_004624850.1, read as the reverse complement.
AAATGATCTTAAACGTCTTATTTCCCATATATAACGACTGTACTCTTTCTGTTTTCTTCATAAGATGTCACTAAAATATAATCAAAAGAGGAAAAGAACTCTGAGTATAATTCAATTTCCTTTCCTTTTGCTGAGCTCACTGCAGAACTTGGAAAGGAGATATGATCAGTTTTTCATTTTTTGTGAGTTCTGTGTCCATGGATTTAGCCAATGGCAGTTCAGTATTTGATGGAAAAGCTTGGTGTGATGGTGCATATCTATAATATCAACTACTCAGAGGCAAGAGGATAACAAATGTGAGACCAGTCTGAGCAACTTAGCAAGACACTGTTTAAAAATAAAAGTCTGGAATGTAGCTCAGTGGTAGAGCAGTTGTCTAGCACACATGAGGCCTTGGGTTCAATCTGTAGTACCATAAAAAAATAAAAAGAAAATGAAACATGTCTGTACTGAACATGTATTGATTTTTTTTGTCTTGTTATTTTATAAACAGCGCAGCATAAATCAAAACTATTTACATAGCATTTATATCATTTAAGTACTATAAATAATCTAGAGAAGATTTGAATTGCATCAGAGAATATACATGGGTTTTGGTGAACGTCATGCTACTTTTTATCAGGGAATTGAGCATCCACAGGTTTCCCTGTTTGGGGGAAGTCCTGGAACAAATCCTTCATGACTAATATCTCCTTTCTCAGACTCCTATTCAGCAAGATATAGCCATGCGACTCAAATCTGTGGAATGAGGAGAAGGATGCTGAGGACGTCACTGATTTTTAATTCCTGTTAAAAGGAAAAAGCCTAAGAGCTTTATTGATTTGAGATGAGATGCTTGAGTTCTACTATCCATCTCAAGCAATTGAAAGTAAAAATCATAAAAACTAAAGACCACTTGGGTGCAGTGTCACACACTTGTGATCCTCCCAGCTTCTCTGGTAGGATCTAGCAGAATGTGGTGACCCTCAGATCGATCCCCAGCACTACAACAAAAACACAATTGAAAACTAAAAACCATCCTACAAAGAAAGGATGTAGGAAGATGGAAAAACAAAACCAAAACCCAAACTGTGTCCTCAGGATTGCCTTCTGTTTTATTTTTCATTCTTTGTTCCATAAACATTGATCATCCTTACAGTTTAACCTCCAATGTTTGAAAAATCTGTTCTTTGAGGCAAGAAGTGACTCTCAAAGAACCATGAAGTGACCTTATTTTTTCACTTGGTTCTTGTTTGTAGTCCACTGTTTAAACTGGGAATTATGTGAGAAGAGAGCTTGCTTCTTTGTCACAATATGTCCCCTTTACATTTGTAACCATGTCTGGGACATTAATACAAATTCAAATCTGTGTAAATGAATGAGCTTGATTCTACTTTGTATATCCTTAGGACACATGGGGGTGTCCCTGGTTACTTAGGTTCATGTACTTAGGTTCATGTCCTCACTGTTGACCACATCAAAGAAAAACTGATTTACTCAGAGTTGGCTCAGAGGAGATGGAAGGGCCCAGTTGCCTCAGATCACCATCTCCCCATGTACGGGGGAGAGGGGAGCACAGAGAGACAGTGCACAACTTCAGCTCATCCTCCTCCTTTTTGTGGAACCAGGCTCCAGGCCTCCTAGTGCCAGCATCTGGATATTCTGTTACTTCTTTTGAGCTGAGGGGAGGAGGGATGTTGGTTATATTCTCAGCAGGAGTAGTACAGGTAGCACAAGTGGGGCTGGGAGACCCTCCACCCCAACTTGGGCAACACCAGAGTCAACTCTCCTTCTATTGTTCTGAGAGAACCCAAAATAAAACTAGAAGACCCCAGAAATCTCTAAAGCTGCAGGTCAGAATACCTGCATATTAGATCCTGTGGTCTGACCTTCAGTGACCTTTGCTCCACTCTAACCTCATTAAAGGTTCACATGTATGACTCCATCTCATGTAGGTAATTTAATTGGAGTGGATTCTGGGAAAGGCATGCGTGTGTTTCCTGACATGTCTCAGCACCGTCAGTGGTTTCTGTCAATCCTATCCAGAGACCCACCAAGAGGCACCCGGATTGGGGTGCAGTTCTTTTAAAATCCAAAAGCCTAACTTGCTTGTGTGTTTTTTATTTTCTGGGCATCACTTCTCTGTTCCTCTGCCCATTTTGTTTCTGTTGGTAGTGACCTGCCCTGAGCATGTCTTCCTGTCACCTTCTTCTTTCTCTTTTACAATTGATTGTACACTTGCGATTCTGTTTTCACGTTGCACGAGAGCTTGGAGTCTATCTGTGGGATCCACCACCCGGTATCAGGAGGAAGTTTGGAGAAGTTGCTTATCTCTAAAAGAAAAGAATCTTAACTTTTAAAGTTCCATTTTCCAATGCCGGTTACAGCAGGCCGAACAGGAAATGATGGGAATTAGATATTACAAGGACTTAAATGCTGAATGTGCTGGAAACTGACATCTCTGAAAATGCCTGGCCTACTTGCTCTATTAAATGATTTCTATAAAATTTTGCCAGAAGCAAGTTGTTTTTCAGATCTATCAATTTAACAACTTAATGAAGCTTGAGTTTTGACCCAGGAACTGCTATCTATAAGAATTAGAGATAATAAAAAATATCCTTAGAATTCTGGGAGATCTTAAGTATATCAATGTTACTGACTTCTGAACTGAATATAGTTAGGTATTTTATTTAGACTAGTATCATCCAATAGAAATATAATGTGAGCCACATATGTAATTTCACGTTTTCTCTTAACCACACGAAAAGAATTCAAAATGAATTTTAATGGGCTATTTAGACAAATATTTCAAATATCATTTCATTTTGTCATATATGCCAACATATCAAAAATTACTAGTGATACATTTTGATCCTTATTTACATTTTCAGTTTCTCACACCAGAGAAACTATTCGATATTTACACGTGTGTCCTATTTATTTCACTTAAGAGTATCACCTCATTGTGCATCCATTTAGCAATAAATGTCTCTAGTTTCTCATTCTTTATGGCTGAGTACAGGAAGAAAAAGTGCAAAGGGGAAGGGGAAGTGGGAAGGGTAGAGGAAAGGAAAGAAGGAAATGGAATTAACATGAGAAAGTTAAAAAATGGAAACAAAGTCTTCATAAATAGAGAGGGGTGGAGGGGTTGAGGGAGGACAGGGGAATGGGGAAAAAATAAAAATCAAGATATAGTATGTAAAGGTACAAATCTCCAATAATGAATGCCATTATATTGTATACCTAAAATGTACCAATAAAATTAATTTAAAATTAATTTTAAAAATTACTAATGAGATATTTAAATTTTTGAAACTAGTAATTTGTATGTATTTTACACTTATAGCACATCTTAATTTAGCCCATCCCCATTTCAAAAGCTCAATAGCCAATAGGCTTCTAGTATTATCTACACAGGACAGCACAGATTGAGAGTAAGCCATTCTGTGTGAAGCTCATTGTTTTAGGATTAAACACACATTTTAATCTAGTAGGTCCTGTTAAATATTGAAAATACACACATAGATAAGTCACCATTACTTTTTAAAAAAGGAGAATGTGGTGTTCATAAATTCACTCACAAAAGAAAAAATTGTACAGTATAAAGGCACATGAACAATTGTAAAGAAAAAATACGAAGGGTACTATAGGGGAATCCTGAGTGAAGGAAGAGCTCCACCCAGCCCAGATTAGGAGGTGGTACAGCAGGCCTCCTCCAGCAGGAAAGACCTACAATTAGCCTTGAGCAAAGCAAAGAGGTTACCTTGGTGAGTGCAGGAGAGAAAGATTCCAGGGGAGGAGCATTGGTGAGATTAGGACAGACAGACTCCAAATGCATGTTTACCAAAGAGTGGCTGGTAGGACAGGCAAGCAGCCCTTTCATGGGAACTTTGAAGAGTTGCATATTCATTCCATAAAATGTTTCCCTTCCTATTTCTCCAGAGTTTCCCTTCCTGATGCTCCCTCCTCTTAAACCCACAACATGAATGCTGTGTAAAATTTAGACGCTGGCCTCACTCATTTTTGTTGTAATTTTTCTTAGTTCACTACTCTCATTTTCAATGGACTCTCTGAAGCTGTTTTTCAACCCTTACATTTTTGTCTAAATTTCATAAAAACATAATTAAAAATAGAAACGTCTCAACACAGAAAATCTCTTTACAAAGGTAGAGGAAAGAGAAAACAATTTTCCTATTGAGAAAAGCCTTACATCAGAATATGAAATGAGTCACAATCTGATAAGGACTTTCTAAGACAGAAATCTCACCATTTTATACAGGTGAGAAGATGCACCCACCATTTATGTCTTTGGGAGAACTGCTGGTCCTCTGGTGAAAGGGAAGACAACACCACTGACTGCACGTTTATCCTCAGTTTACCTAATGATCGAGGTGACTGTCTCCAGTCTCATTCTTATCTTTCTATAGTAAGAGGTGGTTTTGTAAATTGGGAGTTCCCTCTCCCACAGAAACTGAGGGTCTGGGTGCTATTTATCTTTCTCAGTGTTTGCATTTAAAGAGGCCTCCCAAGCACTTGAGAGGTATGTGCTTGGGTCATAAAGATGGAAAAAATGGTTTGTATACATTTCACAGGCAGAAACATACTTACAAATTTTAAAGTAAATACTCCGAGAGAACAGAGGGAGAAAATTCCCTATATTTTCAACAGGGACAATTAAGCTGCTTATTTTTAAAGCTCAGTACTATCACTGCTTATTTCCCCATCACTTTAAAATAAGGGACAGTGCTTGAAATAGCAAGTTTATTATCTTATCTTCAATTCAGATCCCCCACTCTTTAACAGCTATTTTGATTTTATTTTATTTCAGATTTATTTGTTAATTAAGTAATTGATTTTAGGATAGGGCCTCACCCTGTCACCCTGGCCAATCAAAATTCCTGGGCTCAACTGACCCTCCTGTCTCAGCCTCCCGAGTACTGGGACTATGGTCACCACCATCTTGCTTCCCTTCAAATTTTAAGCTGACATACAACTTCTTTATTTCCGTTAATACCTTTATTTCATTCTCAATTATGCAAGTTTGAGATTTCACTGTTTGAAATAACCAATTTGCATGTTCAGTTGGCTACAAAACATTTAATTGTTTCTCTGTACTTTTTCTTCTTTCTAACTTCTCTGTTGCTAGTCACAGCCTTACTTCACTCCTAGATTCTGTAACTATGCATTAATTTGATGTGTTTACAACATTCTGCCCATTTCATTTTTACCCATCCACTTCTGCTTCCAAATTTAACTACCTTTACTCAAAATGTGGCACTATTTTGTAATAAGTATAAAAAAGTTTATCTACGTTCTGACACTCACCCTACTGTCACCAGCTCTCTCCCTCTCTGGGTTCTTGTTCTGCAACACAGAAGCAGGTGTGTGGTTTATTAGAAATAACAGAGGAAAGCCCTCTTTAGACTGGGGGGCAAGAGGATGCCAAGGAAAAGCTGAGATCTAAAAACTTATATGGCTGGCACAGGCAAAGCACCAGAGGACCTGCAAAAAGGTAGGTTTGTTGCCACTGGCAGGTGCTTTGCCAGGCTTCCCTTTGTCAGCCGATTCCATCAGTTCCTTGTTTCTTTTCCCAGCTCGAATTTCCTCAGAGGCTTACCTTACCTTGCTTTTAGTTTACTTACTTTATGTAATTTCTCCAGGCCTTTGCCTTTTGTCCGCTTATTTTCTGGTCTATCAGTTTAACTTGATCTTTCTGTACCATTCACTCCAACATAATTCTGTGAGGTAGGATAAATGAAATGAAGATAAGTAGAAAGGACACAAGGATTGAAGTTTTAAGATTTTACTTTTAAGAAAAACTATAGTTTTGAGATACCGGCCCAGTTTAAATTTTTTTTCTCTCTTCTTTCAAGACACAGTAACACAGTGGATGTTCGATTGGGGTTGGACAGCTTGCCACACCATGACACAGCTCTGCTGAAAACGCAGAGATCTTAAACCCCAAGCCAGTAAACAACTAATAAAAGCAAAGTTTAGTCTAACAAAAGATGGTTTATTTGGGGGAAAAGATGGAAAAGAAAGGATAGACAGCTACCAGGAGGTGGTAGGGGCTTCAGAGCTGAAAGCCCAGGAGTTCTCACCCCTGGCTCCTTTTACTGGGGACAAGTGTCTTCCCATCCCTTAGGCGGGCACTTGTTGCTATCTGATCTGTTCTCTTGACCTGTCTTTGACCCTAACCTAGGACTTCTGGCTATTTGGTTGCTTCCTGTCCCTTTGTAATGAATAAGTGAAGGGGAAGGGTTTATTAGGAAAGTAGCTGACTTAGTGATTAAGTAAAGGGGGCATGTGTATATGTGTGTATCTGGTGCAGTATTATACTGATGTTAAAGTGAGAACATACATGTGTATACATGTAGGGGTGTGTGTGCGCCTTACATATTAAATAAGAGTCCTTAGGTGGCTGTCTCTTATCCCCTTGCATTTGTCAGGTGGGTGAGGGGAGCTAGTTTTCCTAGTAATTATGTTGCCTGGGCCTCTCCCAAGTCTAGCTAGTTTTTCCCTCCTTTCTAATTTCCCTAACTGCAGAGTCTACCTGTGAGGCCAGAAACTGCATTTGGTGGCAGAGCCAGAAACTGCTTTTAGTAAGTTTCCCTATTGATCTTAATAAAGATCAATGAGCCTATTCTATCTTTTCCCTACCTATAGAGCCTCCTTCTCCTACACAAGTAATTCCTTTTCTGCAGATTGGCCTTTTTCACCTGTGAAGAAATCATCTCTTTTTATCTATAAATTGCACTTATGCTCAAGAAAGCAGCAATATTCAAACACATAAATGGTCTGTATTGTAACATAGCGCAACAGATGGGCAACTGACAAGACACTAGGAATGCACATCCTATATCATCTGTCTTCAAGACATCCCTAAGAACCCATTAATATACTAAAATCTGTACCATAATGCTCCTCTCCTCTCCTCTCTTCCCCCCCCCCCCTTCTGGCACTCTATTTTCTGAGTGTGTACTTTTAAATTTGTGCCTCTTAACTGATATGTCCTCAAAATTCCTTTCCTTTTTTTGTGACAGGAGTCAGCAAACCTGCAGCTTAGTCCTACAGGTAGCTGGGTTTAGGAACTTAGGAGACTGTCTGGTGACAAACTTAAGCCCAACTTGTCTTTAGCATCACCAAGTACAGCCCATCACACTCTCGAACTAGGGTGCTTGGCCCGATCCTTAATGAATGTTGAACCGTCCTCCTCACTTACTGAACACTCCCTCTGAGCCTTCAGCACAGCCATTTCAGTAGATATCTTGCCTTATTTTAGTTTATGTTTAGATTTTGACCTCCCTAATCAGGATCCATAAAATGTGATGCCCAGTATAGCATTTCTACTCTCTATGGTCACCCAGAAATCTACAGAGCACAGAGGAAGATATTGCCTCCTAACTTTACCTATCTCTTAACCACTAGAAAAATACTATAAAAGTAAGACTTCTGAATTTTAGTGTGCTTTGTCTCCATGTCATACCGATATGTCCTCTCTCAAGCTCTGTATTTAGACATCATGCACCTGAGAGAAGGCTAAAGTTCATGACTGAATGGCTTTTATAGAGTGGTCTCCATTAACTTTCCAATATCATTTACAATCTTAATATGCTAATTGAAATGATATTATTCATTTTAATATCATCAGGCAAAAACAATCAGCATTTACTCTGTAAATGGTTACTTAGCTTTGCTCAATGATAAAGTCAAATTCCCTTCCTTAACACATGCATAATTTAATCTAAATGTTGAACACCTAAAACATTTCTTTGTAAACTCATTTAAAGTGTGCCTTCTTATCAAAATGCATAGACAATGTCAAAGATGTTTCAGTTTATATGGAGGAAAAAGTAATGGCTTGAATACTGACATAACTTAAACAGAGAATAGATTGAAAGATGTGGCTTTAACTACATCAAAGTGATGTGCGTCCACACACACACACACACACACACACACACACAAAGCCTGTACTGATCTCCTTGTCACAAGACAGGACAGGGTACAAGGAGGTTACCAAAGCTGTGGTAAGGAACCTGGCCCACCCTACCTGTGGAATAAGATGGCCAGAGGAGGCTTGGGAAAGGGTTCTTAGGCAGAAGTTTTAGTACACATTCAAAGAGTTAGAGCAGGGGACTTCCAGAGAGAGAAGCACATTGTTTCCTGGAATGGGAGCATTAATGTTTCTCAGGAGGGGGTGGAAACCCTGGGGAAAAGTGCTCACCCAGCCCAGGAAGGTGCTGGCCTACCTTACAGGGGTGGGGTCAGTTGGGGTTTTTTGTTTGTTTTTAATAGGTAATTTAAATATTCATGAGATTCTGCCCACCTGTTCCTTTATCTTAGGATCAAATTCATGCTCTCTACTTTTTTAAGCCAATTTATGGACTTTCAGTATTCCTGAGGAATTTGGGGTGTGATGGGTCCTGAAGGAACAGACCCTAAATTTAATCAAAGGAGTGCTGACCTAGATCACCTAAGGTGACTTCCACTGGGACCTGAAAATTATTGTGATCTTAAAAGTATAATTTTTAGTTGTGATTTCTTGTTTCATTTCCATCTTTCCCTTACTTCTTCTGGCTGACCTCATACTGACTAGATGAGCATATGGTACACAGTAGTGGTTCCATTCTTCTCTTGAATGAATGAAAACTGGTCAGTTTGATTCTTCTCAGTGAAACTGTTCTTTCTCAGCTACCCAAATTGATAGTAGTTTCCTCTTTATCTTAGTACTTTGATATTATAGTTGGCTTTTTACAACATTCTTAAAGACACAGAAAATGAATAAATTAATGAATGGTAAAATAAAGACATTCTATCTTTTAAAAAATCTCAATTCCACCCATGTGCTTTTTAACTCCAATCATGACAGCTGACGCTGTAAAGCCAAGTGGGCTTTTAATGCAGAAGAAACATAAGATGACTCGCATATTCTAATCTGCCCATGAGCCCAGCTGCTCCTAGCAGCCATTAACAGAAACCTTTAAAAGGCTTATTTCTGGAAAATTTATATAAATTTATCCTTTGGGAATTGAAAGTGTACAAATCAAACTCAGATTTGAAAAGGTAATTGAATAAATGTCAAAGTTCAGTCTTAGAGATACAAGAAAGCAAAAGAATTCAGAACTGGTCTTGTCAGCATCTATTTCACTTGAATACCAGTTGGAGCTGCTTTGTAAAGAAGTTCATCTCACTCTTTAAGTGGAGAATATCACACAAGCAGTGCATCATTAGAAGAGCAAAGTGAGTTCAGACAGCAAGTAAAAACTTGATGCCAGTGGATAGAGAGAAGGGATGTTCAGTAAGATCCTGCCTAATTTACTTGTGGTGTTACTTTTGTATTAGGGATTAAAATTAACTGAACATCACAATTATGTTTATTTAAACATAATTAAAGAGTTATTAAAAATAAACTATATACAGCATACATTAGTTTGAGAAACTGCAATAAACATTTAGGAAAAGACAGTAACTCACTGGGATACCAAACTGAAGAGGAGATATTGCAGTAGTCTTGAATGAGTGTAGTTTCAATAACAAACTAAAGGTGAACCCTTCTCTATGAGCACTTAAAGCATCCATTTGGTCTCAGCTACTCAGTGGCCCACTTGTTAGGGTTTCTACTTTGAGACTCGCTTGAATGGTAATGCACAGAAAAGCTGTGAAAGATAACTGAAGAATAATATATTTTAGGAAACTAGAGTGAATTTACAATCTTTCTCCAAGTTAAAATCAAAATAACAAAACAGAAAACAGCAATGACTTCAAGAGATTGGGTAAAATATTGTTACCTACAAGTACTTGAGAGCTACTTATAACTCACACTTTGTGTTAAAGTTCAGTTTAATAACATGATATTTATTGAACTTTTATTGTGCATCAAGCACTGTGCCAGACACTGAGGTAATAGAAGAAAAGTAATATATCATCACAGAGCAGGAAGATAGAGATGAAGGTTTAAGTTTACATGGCAAGGGAAGGATTAAATGACCAATAAATGCACAAGGAGAACATTTTCTTTGAAAATAAGAAGAGAGACAGCATTTCAGTTATGTAGGACTTATAATGTGACTAAGATTTAGAGAGGCAAAAATAAAAGATCAGGGATTCAGGGTGAGGTAAGAGAGGAGCGAATGCATAAATGTATGCATCAGGAAAGGGTTTGGGTGTGGCTTTGAATAAGGAAGCCTGAGTAACAGTGAAAAGAGCAAAGGTATTGAGGAAGAAAGGTGGTTCAGAGCTTGAATGAGTTTAAATTTGTTTAAGCAATTGGGAGATGTGACATGATGCATAAGACACAAGCAACCTGAATATCCTGAGCTGCTCCAGTTTACAGGAAAAAGAGGCTCTGACAACTCTGGCACCTTCTCTCAGAGTCATAACCCCAGGTCACTATCACAAGACCAGTCCTCTGGTCCGGAGTGTGCTCTGTTCCTGCTACTCCTCCTTGCAGAGGCTAAGAACTCAGACAACAGTGGGCTGCACAAGCCGAGGGATGGGAAGTATTGTTACAGCAGGGAGCAGGGGACCCCTAACACTGCTTGGCATGACATGTGGCCAGAAAAAAGTCCCCTGGGAAACCTGATGCCAGACTTGTCTCCTAAAAATCACAAAGAATCTGTAAGGTGAAGACAATGGAAAGAACATTTCAGAGATCCAATGATTTGTGTCCTTTGAAACTCACACTAAAGAAGGGCAGTTTATTCTCTAGTCAGTGAGGAACCATTAAGATTTCTAAATTGGCAGTTGAATGATTAGATCTAAGCTTTAAGGAGAAAATCATGCAGGGTGGGAAAGATAATTTAGCCTGGGATTAGTCTAGAGACCTGAACAAGGCAAAGACAGTACAGGAAGTGAAATAGATGTGAGGGAAACCACCAGGATTGTGAGAGATTTAATTGTAAAGTATGAGCAGAAAAAGAGCATGTAGGAGATTGCTGCGGAGGTTTCTCTCTTGACTACAGAAGATATGATTCCTTTGTGACAGAAAACATTGGCAAGTTGAAACCTGCTTGATAATAAAATCCCATTTAAGCTGTGTAGAGGACACCCTGATGAAAGACCTAGCAAATAAAACAAACAGTAGGGAAAAACAATCTACCGATACTTTAAAATATTATCTTATTACATTTATTTTTAGGATAGAATTTGGACTAACCCATCCATATCTTGGAGAATATGCTATTTGTTACAAAAATGTTTTGGCTAGGTTAACAGTCATTTTATCAATAATTGTAGTAGTATTGGAAGAGATATGATTCCCAGGAATTTTGCAACTATTGAGACATAACATTAAGAGAAAAGCTGACTTTTATTTTTTTTCATGAATTTTAGTTCTTTTTTTTTTTTTACAAGCTCAGTGAAGCTGTCAAACACATTGGACTGGATAGTAATGGGAAATAGAATCTTTGCTAAAAATAAAAGAAAAAATCAAAGTGTGGAAATGGCTGCACTTCTGAGAATCCATCACCTTGTTGTTATCCTAAAGGCCACTGTAGATAGGACACCAATATCTTTCTAAAGCCCATTAATGGTCATAGGACATTCAGTTTTTAAAGAGGAATCAAAGGCCACAGAGACCTGGAAACACACAGGTACTGGTTAGTTTCTGCCAGTCAAAGTTAGTCACCCCTCTGTGGCAGTGGCCTGATCTTTACCAATATCATAGAAGAAGGTCTCTGTAAATCAAGGCCTAGGGACAAACTAATACTTCACAGGAAATGTTAAGCTCACAGGAAAATTGTAACAGCAGATATAAAACATGTTTTCTCCTTGAAAGAGAAATTTCTATTATGTTCTCAGTCCTCACTAAAAATATCTCTCTGAAAATTCAGTGGATATCTCAGAGAAAAATGGGAGCTGGAAGGAACTTACTGTCTCTTATCCAATCATTTTACATAAAAATCAACTGAAGTTTGGGCCTGCTAAGTGACTTGCACAAGAAAGTCCTCACTGATGCCCTTAGTTGAATAATTACTACTTGGGGTTTCTACATTGTGCTTGAACTGAAGTGACACGCAAAATCATGATTTCTCTGGGCCCAGTTCACATACAGTATTTCAGTCTGAAGTGTTGTCTTAGATTTGAGAACAAAGTGAAATATGAAATAAAATCTTCCCGCAGGTTCTGTAGACATGGGGTTCCACACACAAGCCTCTGTTCTAGATGCTTTATGTACTGAAATTCACTTAATTTTCACCATAATCGGCTATGTAAGAACTGCTTTCTATCTAAAGGAAATTGAGCCTTCAAAATGAGAAAAAGTAATTCTAAAATAAAAAGGTTTAATGAGTTTCTTCAAGGGAATAATAATGACTCTCTTTGCAAATAATTAAGTTTGTGATGGATCATAGACAACTTTTCAGCTCAATCCTGGTAGAGGAACTGGAGATTTTTCACTTTGCTCATTCTTACAATACTCAATTTTTACAAGCACACTTTTTTCCCCAATAAACTTCCCACTATTCTTGATCAAAGTGTGTCGTGATTTTAATAGAAAAAAGTACTCATTTTTTCACAAGTTCATCTTCTTCATCACATTATTTTACATAAGACAAATGTCAAGGAACCGCAGAGGGTGGATGTGGAGGAAATGCCCCATGGTTTTGTTGTAGTGGGCTATTCTCCACCTGGAAATAAAGAGATTGTGGGGGCATCCTCTGCCTTTCCTCTTCATACTGAAAGATGTTATTTAATGGTCCTAAAACCATTCATGTATCATTTTCTTTCTGCAAAGCATGACTAGAAATGATAATAAAGATATAGCTAGGATTATAATTCCAAAAACAGTTGCAATATAAGCTCTCATTCTATTTCCTAGTTTTCTCAGGAAAATGACAGATTTTCTAAGTAGTCACAATATTCTTCAAGCCCAAGGTAGTTCTTAATGCCAGTAAAAATTGCTACAGGCAGGAAGCATATGTGGAAACCAAACTTATTGGTAAAAATATATAGAATTGTATTACTAGAGACAGCTAAGTTAGGTAAAAATATTTTCTGAAGTCAGATAGGGCTAGGTCCTCGAGAGAGTAAGGAAAAAGGTAAAAGCAAATTACACCCTGGCTGGAGACACAACTGTTGGAGACCAGGCCTTAAGATAAGGATGAAATGACTAGGCCTGAATACTTCCTCAAAAGACAGACACTGGGCCTAATGAAATCTAGATTGACATCAGTTACCCTGGTGGGTGACCAAGACCTGTGGACCCATCATTTCCTAGAAAAAAAATCTTTCTTTCCATGTATACTTGTTACATGACTTGTCTCCTTGTTGGATCACTATTATCTAAATGACTATATTGTAATCTTATTGGTTAATCATAGCTGTAACTCACTTTATACCCACATGGGTTTTGCTCTATAGGACTTGCCTGTAAAATGGGATCCCCAGCTACTGACTCGAGATCCCTCCTGCCTCTCAGGAGCTATCCTCTCAATAAATATTCTCCTACTTTTAACTTCCATTGTTCCTAGAATTCATTCTTTGATTTTAGAGAACACGAACTCAGCATATCAGACATCTAACAGGTTAAGAACTATAATATTTTCTTATTTCATCTCCTATATCAGTATCACAAGAAGTTTTTATGAAGATTTTATAGCGTTTTATATATTAGTCATTTAATAAATATTTAAACATTAAAGGACAAATTACAGCAATGTTTGAGAAAACACAAGCATTTTACAACTCTAATGTATAAATGTTAAATAAAATTAGTGAATGAATTATTTTTGAAACATTTTAGCATGCCATAAATTCTAAGTGCCATCACAGATACTGTATTTTGTCATTGTAGTACTGTAGTTTAAGACAATTAAAAGTTGTCCCAGAACCCTCTCTCTATCCTTGTGGCATCCTCTGTCCTTCTATCGTAAACTCAGCTTTCAAGCTAGTCATGGTGGTGCATGCCTATAATCCCAGCACTCCAGGGGGCTGAAATAGGAGGATCTCAAGTTGGAGTGACTGAGACCCTTTCTCATAATAAATAAATCAGTAAAAAGTCTATGGATGTAGGTCAGTGTAAAGCCCAGGAGTTCAATCCCCTGAGCTGCAAAAACAAATAAGCGCAGCCTGCAGACTGATAATCAGATTGAACTACTGTGACAAAACACTTGTTTTGTCATGGTCACTGAAGGTTGAAATAGTGTGAAGCAAACCAAAAAACGCTAATAGGGCAAGTACTGCTAGTTTTTGTAAATAATTTATGGCTTATCTCACTCAACTTTTGAGACAGAGCTAATTCTGAAAGATAGGAGATCATACAACACCAACAATTTCAGAAATGCAACGTCATATGAAAGCGGAAAAAACAAGGACAAACTCAGTATTGCTGGTCCTTTAGCCATGTACAAGTGGCCTTCAGATGTGCTCAGTTCTGCATTCTTCTTCATTGTGTTAGGGTTTGCTCCTAAAACATCTTCTGAAGCCCTTGGCTTTCTGTTTGTTGTGCTTGACAGTTCCTCTTCTTCTTGATAACTGAATCTGTTTCTTCTCTGTCTCTTTCACTGCCATTTTTTTCTCCCACTTCTCACAAAGTTAAATTGTTTACTTTCTTCTCTGACTCTTTTTTTCTTTACCTTAGGGAATTTATTGAAGGTCATAGCTTCAGCTTTTTAAGAAAAGTTAAATTTAAGACTTAGAGTAAGGGTAGGTTGCAGAAAAAGTATAGGATCCAAATATTACACAGATAACATTAGTCAGCAAGATTCCTTCACAGCTGTTTCTCCAACCAACCACACATCTTCCTGCTAAGTTGAAGTTTAAGAATATTATTCATTCAGAACAGCCACATCTTACTTCAGAAAAAGAGATAGTAGCTTGGATGGTCTTTTCCATGGATTGTTCTCCAAATTCCAATTTTGTAATTCTTTTCTATTTCTTTTTATATAATTTTAAATTTTTACATAGTAATATTAAAAGGTATGGGATACAATGCAATGTTTTGATACTGCATGCATTGTACATTGATCAAATCAGGGTTGTTAGCATGTTTATCACATGACATTTACTATTTCTTTGTGGTGAAAAATTCAGAATTCTTTCTTCCGGCTATTTTGAAATATACAACACATTATTCTTGACTATAATCACCCTACAACAACAAATCCCAGAATTTATTGCTCCTTCTCAATTATAAATCTGTATCAGTTGACTGGCCTCTCCCCATCCCCTTTTTCCCACTTCCCCCTTCAACCTCTGGTAACCATTATTCTACCTTCTAGTTCTATGAAACAGACATTTTTAGATTCTGCAGATGAATAAGATCATGTGACCCTTGTCTCCCTGTGCCTGGCTTATTTCACTTAACATCATTTTCTCCAGGGTCATTGATGTTGCTGAAAATCACAGAGTTTCAACTTTCAGTGTCTGAATAGCATTCCACTGTGGATATATGACACGTTCTCTTCATCCATTTGTCAGCTGATAAACACTTAGGATGATTCCACACCTGGCTAACATGTAGAGTGCTGTAATAAATACGAGAGTGCATATATCTCTTCAATAAAATGACTTTATTTGCTTTGGTTATATAATTAGCAGTGGAATTGATACATCATGTGACAGCTTATTTTTAAATTTTTGAGGAAACTCCATACTCTTATTTCATAATAGCTTTTCTCATGTACATTTCCACCAACAATATGCAAGTCTTCTATTTCTCCACATCCTCTCCATCACTTGTCATCTTTTGGTCCTTTTTTCTAATTATTTTGGATGATATTTGCCTCTAGATCTTTCTTGAACTTAATACAAATATGGTCTCATTGGTTTTAGCTTTAAAATGTTTTAGGTATAAAGGTATTACTGTTTATTTTATAGATTACTCTTTACCTGCAATTATTTTTAAATTTAAATGGATATTTAACAGATATATAAAACATAAATATTGCATATTTTTATTGGACATCGTGTTCTTTTCACATTTACACACACACACACATACATATATACTGTAAGGTTTAAATCAGGTTAAACATATCTATCTTCTCAAATATATATCATTTCTTTATGGTGAAAACCCTCAAAATCCTTTCTTCTAGCTTTGTGAACTATGCGATACATGATTACTACCCATGGTTACCTGACTAAAGCTGTGATTATTTTAATAAATTACCATGTCTTTACTCTCTTCCCCTTGTAATGTACATTTCCTCTCAAGTTTTCACCTACTTATAGAATTTATTGATCTATGACCAATATATTTGATTGCTTACAGTAGCCATTATAATTTACTAGTGCAACAGTCACAATCACATCTTTCTTATAATTAAATTGTCACTATTATTACCCATCTATAGCGATTAATATGAATGCTCTTTCTGTGTCAATAACTTGTGTCTTATTTCTACACCTGTTTTCATCAGTCTTCTAGATCTTTTATTTTCCCAGTTGGTGATTAAAGTGATTTTAGCCACCTGCAATTTATTTTTATTTGCCCATTCAAGTTATTTGTTCTGTGTCAATTTTCTTTTGCATTTTCAACAATATGTTATATTATTATTAACTATAGTCATCATGTTGTACAATAGATGTTTTGAGTTTTTTTTTTCTATCTAAAATTTTCTATCTTTTGCTTAACATCTATCTACCCACCCCCTCTCCTGCCTCCCTGTCCCTATTCTACTCTCTAGCTCTATTAGTTAACATTTTTAGTTCTTTACACATCAGTGAGATTATGTGGTATTTGTCTTTCTGTGCCAACTTTGTTGCATTCCACATATCTCATGTTCATCCATTTATCACAAAGGAGTGCATATTATTACCTGTGTATGTTTTCTACAATATGTTAGTTCTACCTCATTACATCTATAAATGAATTCATCTCCTGTCAAGCCAGTTGACCACATTATTTTTCCATTTCTGTGATACTTACCATCATTTGTTTCTCTTCCTTGGGCTCCAAGTTGCTAATTTCATTCATTTGGTAAAAATTCTTTTCTGAATCATGACATTTCTCCATGTTACTGAACATTTATCTATTGGTGATTACTATCTGTAATGTCAAATAAAATAATCATACTTAAGAAAGTGCTTTAAAAAAAAAAGAAAGTGCTTTGAGAATTATCAAGTTCCATGCAAAGATTTTTATGAATGTATTTAATTTTTTAGATATCTGCATCCATTAATGCTGTGCTTGTTTAGCTATAGTATTAGTTTTCTGGAAGCAGAAGGATGTCCTTAAAATTTTCAGTTTATTGCCATGTATGTACACTCATAAATATTTGTTGGTTGCAAACAATGATCCTGAAGGGTTAGGAGAAGAAAAGAGAATTTTTATATTTGAGAATCAATTTTTTTCAATGGTATGTATACAATTTGTTTCTTAAATTGTAATTTTATTTTTCTATTACCTCTAAATAGTTAATGTCAGACAGTCTTGTGGTTGATCAATAAAAGTAGTTCTGAAGTTTTGATGCTACCTATTCCCCTTGGATTTCAATCTCCTGGATCATTTTATGGGTGGGACTTCATTCATTACTAGTGATTAAGTTTCTAAATTTTCTTTAGTTGATTTTAGTAAAGAAATACATATAAATACAATAATACACACTGGATATAAATAGTAATTTGCCTAAGTGTACTGCTACTACAATTTTTAGGATAGTAAAAATGGTTAATTACTGAAAGAAGTCTGTATTCTGGAATATCTGGAAATTACTACATAGGATTTTACCATACAAACAATTAAATTATTTATATTTTTTAAGAAAAAAATACTAAGTAAAAAAATGGTAGAATTTAGAACACTTCAGGATTGTTTTAGCCATTTCAAAATTATCTTAGTGAAAAAACAAACAAAACCCCTTGTTTCTCAGACTCATCTATCACTTGTTTATTCTTGGTATCTCAATGCATTAATCCCAAACTATATGATTAGTGGTGTGGCATGAACAAAAAGCCCCCCAAATACAATTAATTTTCTCCTTTCTAGATCAGCACCTGTGTACAAGGCGTATTTACACACACTGAATTAAGTGGCCTAGGGATTATCTTCCCACCCTGTATGGAAAGTAACTGCTTAATTTCTCAACATGGAAGTCTGGGAAGGGCTTAGTAATAAGAGTGACTTATTGTTCTCAGAGTCCCCTCTGTGTCCAAGGCAGAGCTTCATGCATTCTTCATAGCTTCATGCATACTGCATAGTGGCTAAAAAACTGACAGAGATCACAATCCTGCCTGGCCAGATTCCAGTATTAATTACCAAAAAATCCCTTTAACTAACACTTCCCTGATTTGGACTAAGATAGCATCTAAAAGAATCTTGTCAAACACTTACAGAAAAGCAATAATAAACTAGCATGCAAATGACACCTTCCAGATTACAAACTGCTTCCACATATGTGATTTCACTATTTGAACAACTGTGTCACTATGTCTAATGTAAAACTGAAACCTGGTGCCTTGTGGAGGTGAGATAATTTCTCTAGGATCACACAGGAAGTATATGGAAATGTTGATACGCATAACCAGTGACTGTAAACTGTGTTCTAAGACAACAAGCTGTTTCCTAACATAAGTAGATACACATTCAGCCAGGATCACTCATACTTTCTAGAACCAGTTATCCAATTGTTTCTGTTATTCATTACTTGCTGTATTTCTCTGTACTTTGCATATTTTAATTAATCAGATTTTAAGACAGACCATGTGGTGATTTATACTGATGGTTCCTCCCTCTTCTTCTTCCCTTCAGCATCCCAGTCACTCAGCATCTTTGATTGCCTTACTTCAATCTTGTTCATTTCTAATTAGGTTGATATCAGCACCTGAAGCAATTATCTTGAGGATGGTGTCAATCTTTTTCTTTGTACAGCCAACAGTATTGACTGATGACACAAAATGCCAGTGGCATGTAAAGCTGCTATCCCATTTTGGCATTTCCCACCCAATTTCAATTACACAGGTTTTGACACCACATATTAATTTATAATTTTAGAATAACAATTTTGCAGTCATGAATGATTTGGGCAATACATGATATACAAACGTTTTGGAAAGGTTATATTCTGTTCCATCTGAGGAGGCTTTGAGTTGTATCTTTACTCAATGGCAAGGTTATCTTATTCTATTGATTTTGCTCTTGCAATTTGTTTCTTTTATATAGTGGGTTTTTATATTTACTTATGGTAATTTGAGCATGGGTTTTCATATCAAATTAATTTATCTAGAGTTTTTAAATGTGCTTTGATCTCATGCTCAGATATGCTGACCACATTCTATTAGAAAAGCTGTATAGATACTGGAAGGGGCCCTCTCATCCCGTAAACAAACAGCACCTTCAAAATTTAGACTTGACTCAATCAGTGATTCAATACATAAATGTGACAGGTCTCCCATGTCGGACCCCTGCCCAGGCAGACCCGCTACCTGCATCCACAGGAGCACAGAGATAACAAGAAGCCAGCAGCCACCCTGCTGATCTCACCACCTCCCTGTTTATCAGCCAGGCCCAGTCCTATTACCCATGGGACTCTCAGATTTTCCACTCTCTTGAGCAATGCCCCCTCCCCTACCTACAATGTCCCATATCAACCACGAGCACCCTCCGCACAGTACCAGTGGTCTTCTCACCCTTGGCTCATCTGCACCCACATGGCAATAAACTCATCACATGTTATCTAGACTTTGCCTGGCTCGGTAGTCTCAATTTTGCCTTGGTCTGACTTTACAACATTCATAAAAAGTTGACATTTTATTTTTTAATTTTTATTGTTCTAAGCCAATTTAAAAAAATAAATTTTATTGAGAATATCTTGTAGGTCTTTCAAACTGGAAATCTTTATTCCCACTTTTGATTACTGCATTATGGGTTGGTGTTATGATTTGGATCTCTTTTCCCAGAAGCCTCATATATTCACAGGTGGGGCTTTTGGAAGATGATTAGATCATGGGGCTCTACACTCATCAGTGGATTATTCCACTGATGAACTCACTGATGAATTTGCTCTTATACAGTGGAGCTGGGTCACTGCGCACATGGCCTAGAAGGGTATATTCTTGTGCCCAACTCCTCCCTTTTTCTTTTACTTCCTGGCTACCATGGGTTAAGCAGCTTTATTCTGCCATGCCCTTCTACCAAGACATTTCTGCTAGGAGACTGGAAGTCAAAATAAACTTCTTCTCCTTTAAGTTGCACGTGCCAGGTGTTTTGTCTCAGTAAGAGGAAAATGACTGAGTTGCCCTGAATATATTCCAAACTTCAGAAACATAACAGCATTTCAGAGCCATCAGCATCCTCAGAGAACCAGGACATTGCTGTAAGAGCATGTTTACAGTGTTTACAATTTGCAGTTTGAAAAACCGAGCCATGATACTATTTTGAGTTTTGCATATTTCTTCTTTTGTGAAAGAGTCTATTTCTTCTTTTGCTAGAAACTAAGCATCCATTTCATCTACTACTAACTTTTGAAAAATGTTTTGTGTGTTGAAAAAAATAGAATATGCAGCAATAAAATTACATTGTTAAGGGAGGGATTACGATTTAGAAAGAGAATTGTCTGGTACAGTGTAAGTCAACAGGCCTCCTGCTTCACTATCACCTCTTGCTACAAAACCTTGTACCTAAACTGTCTTTCTTCAGTTTAAAATACTTACCACAGAAGTACAGGTGGATAAGTAAAGATGATGGGGAAAGGAATGTTGTTAAAGCAAATCAATCCACTCAGAAGATACTTGAAAACGATACATATTAAATATCAATCAGTTCTTTTTAGCCATTAGGGAAAAGAGCAAGTAGCAGCATCAGATTTTGCTTCCAGGCAGCAACTGTGGAAAGACCACCAGTCTGACCCAGGAGACTCACCCTTTATCCAGATGTGTGATTTTCACCCAGAAAATTAAGTCCTGAAACCTTCCTCCTAAATAATGACCATTAGATGACACTAGATAATACCACATGAAAAATTTAAGGCAATAAAATTAGATACTAGGTATGAAAGTAACCTGTAATCTGCAAAGCACCATGAAGCTACAATTTGCTATCATTTTCAGAATAAAAGTTGATTTACAAAATATTAGAACTAGTTTCAAATTTCACCTGCTTTAATTTGGATTAAAAATGGGACAAAATCCTAATTGAACCAATTCATCTGTTAAGAACACCCTGTAAGAAGAATACATTGTTCATCAAGTACTGAGTTCGTGAAAATAGGATTATGGTGATTAGGAGATTAGGAGATTGTGAAGCAATAATAAATGTGCTCTGGACGTGGTAAACACTGATCTTGGATTTATAAAATAATTTTTCTTTTTTTTTTGTTTTTTTCCCATTCCCCTTCCCTCCCTTCTGCCCCCCACCCCTCCCTATTTACAAAAACTTAATTTTCATTTTTTCCTTCTTTTCTCATATTTTTTTCTTTCCCTTCAAAATAATATTTCAGTATCAGTGAAAATGATTTCAAATTACTGAAAACCCAGCTCAAACAAGCTGACATGATAAAGAAAACTTATACTCAAGACCCCAGATCACCAAATATAGTTTAGACTAGGAGTATTTCAACTTTGTATTTGTTTATATGCAGTTCTTTCCTATCTGCCATGAAGCAAGCTTGCTACAAACTCAGAATGGCTTCATTAATGGGGTGGCAAATTGGCTACATCTGTCTCAGGCTACACATCCTGACCAATCAGACGAAGGGAGAGCATCTGACAGCATCCAAAGAAGGGTAGTGCTGACGGAGCACCATCCTTGAGGGTATGGAGATTCCAGGTAAAGGACTTAGATGGGGATGCTTGCCTCCCTTCCCCTCAGTAAGGGAATGGAATTGATGATGACTGTATTAGATTAGTGAATATCTGCAAAAATAGAATAACTTTGAGCAGGCATTTAAAAAATTTGAAGGTTTTTTTATATGGTCTAGTGATTCAGGAGAATTTCAGGCATTAGTGAGGAAGAGAAGGTGAAGTGAAAGATGCTAAAATTCATGCTCAGGAAAGTTCTACATGAAGAATATTTTTCTTCGTGTTCCAGAATACATTTTAATGTCCTGCTACATTCATATAGGAGGTTATATACAATTAAAATGAATATTGTAGCATTATCACTAATCCTAAAGGTTTTCTTTAAATATCATCCAAACCTCTATTTTTCATTAGTTTTGGCCTTGAATAATATATTAGTCCACTCCATGTCACTATCATCATGAGCTAGATAGTTTATAAACAATGGGCATTCGTTCTCCATGTTTGGAGGCTGTGAGTGCATTACCAAACTGCCACTGTCTGGTGAGACTGTGCTGCACCGCCCCACGGAGAGGAAGGAGAGAAGCAAGAGCACAGCAGCACAAAGTTTGTGTAACAAGTTTGTTCTCATATACCTACCCACCCTCACCACAGCAACATTAACCCACTCCTTAGGGCAGAGTCCATGACCTGAATGCCTCTTTGTGTGCTTCTAAACTAATCACCTCTCAGTGGTCCCCTGCTGAACACTCTTGCATTGGGACTGTTTCTGACATGGGAAGTTGAGGACATATTCAACCCATAGCACGTGAAATGGCTTCTGAAATCACTTCTCTCAACTTCGAATTTGGAAGTGTAAGACTTTAGTTACTTCATTATGCTTCCAGTTTAAGTGAGACTAAAAATTTACATATTGAAAACTGTATTGTAGTATTGATAATTACACTGTTTTCATTCGTCCTTTAGGCTCTTGTTTGTTAGAGTATTATATCAACTTTTTTAAACAAGTGAGCAGGTGATTCTCATTTTAGAATAATAAAGGATAGTTTACAAAATATTTGCATTAGGAGCCGGGGATTTAGCTCAGTGGTACTGCACCTGCCTTGCAAGCACAAGGTCCTGAGTTCCATCCCTGGTACTGAAAACAAAAATTTGCATTAAAGGGTAGCACTGAGACATCTTCCACTGAAATTTATTGTCTTATGTCAACTGATGATAACCACTGATTGCTTATTCTGTGGCTTTCACACAACACAGGCAGGAAAATGATTAGGCAAGATGACTGATTTTTACTGCATGTAAAATTGTGATTCTTTAATCTTGGTTAATAAAGAACAGTCATAGAGATAATTTCTTATAAAAGCTAAGAGACATAAGCATAGATGATCTTACTGTTCATGATCAGTATATAGCCCTGGATCTGGTCTAAAACAGAGTTCAGCTTATATAACAATATTTTAAAGCTATGTATAATACTTAAGAACTGAAGAATATGTGCTTTTATTTTCTAAATCCTAGCCCAATGCAGGGCACTTTAACTCTTCAGCTATGTCATAGTGTGTTAAAATTACATGCAGACATTGATCCCTTTGCGGATTCCCATGATTCGAAAGATTATCATGCTAATCAGTTACATATTTACATACATTTCTCTGTGTACGTATTTGTCAGTCCATCTTCTGCTGTTGAAATAGAATACTTGAGACTTAGGAAATTTATGAAGAAGAGAAACATATTATTATTTTTTATAGTTCTGGAGGTTGGGAAGTCCAACACTACCCTGCCATCTAGTAAGGAACTTCTCACTACACTAACGTAGAGCAGGCCCCACTCATCCTTTTAGGACTACATTAATCTGTCCATTGAAGTCAGAGCCCCCATGACCTATCACATTTCTAAGGTTCCACCTCTTAATGCTGCTACCCTGGCCACTCAATTTCAACCTGACCTTTGGAGGTGAGAACCAGTCCAGTCATAGCACTTTGTATCTTCTTAGACATTTTATCTTGGTTTCGCAAAGTAGTAGAGTTAGAAACAATGGAGCTGAGGAAATCAATCCCTGATGCCCATTTAATTTTAAACAGCACCCTAAGGCCATTCCTCCTTTGACTGACCTAAGAAATGTGGAGAATTATATAACAAGAAATCCAGGTAATTTCTGATGCTCTCCTAGCCTTTCAGTCACCTTTGCTCTACTCCATCCTTATTAGGAGTTCATGAATAGGCACTACATCTCATGTGTATAAATTAAGATCAGAGTGAATTCTAGGACAGGCATGTTGAGAGCCCCTGAGATGATTCTGCACCCTGTCCATCATTCCTGTCAGTCATAGCTAAAAACTCACAGGAGGCAACTGGGCAGAGGTGCAGATCCTTTAAATTCCAAAAGCCTGGTTTGTCTGGGGGTCTGCTGTGTGCTTTGCACTGTGTTCAGTTTTCAGGGCCTTTGCTTCCCTTTCACTCCCAGAACCACTTTCCTGGTTGTGCCATACCTTTTATCAACACAGACTTGCCCAGAGCACAACTTCCTTTGATGTTCAATAAAGGCAGCTGCTTTCCATTTGCCACTTGGACTGTGCATTTGGAATTCTTTGCTTGTGATACAAAAGAGCCTGGAATTTTTTTTGCTTGAATTCATTACATGGTAACAAAAGGACTAAAAACCATTGAAAAATATATTCAGACGTGCAAAAACAGACATGTATATGCAGGAGGATAGTATCATGACAAAACTAAAGTTATGTTTAAGGAAATATTGAATGAGCTAGATGAGGTGATGACCAGCTAAAGTATACTCAGAAGAAGACAAACAGGAAAATGAGGCAACCTTGAGGCCCATACATTATAAGGAAATTTTAGGTTAGTCTAAGGAAGGAAAGAACTGAGAATTATATGATTGCCATTGCCAAGGATTCTCATGAGGAGTGACTTGTTTTGCTTTCTTTAAGAATCAAAGAAAGAAAAGGAAACATGATATGAAGGTTTGTTTTGCAGTTCAGTATAAGGAAGAACTTTCTGGTATTCAACTCTTTCTTTTACTATCCTGCAAAAAATGCATGCCATATTGAATAAGTTAATTGAATGCATACCACTATCTGGTAAGAATGGAGTGGAATAGAATTCTCCATGAATAAAATGGCTCAATTAGAGTCTTTGAATCCTAACACTTCCAACTAGCAAGTGTGGAAGGTGCATCTGCTACTTCTATCAATAATTTGGTACCAGATTCTCCCAATAGAATCATATACTTTCTCGCCAGTTTCACCTTTTATATTTAGTGGAGTATGAAATGCCACTGACATTTCTTATGGGAAATTACTAACACTGACCTGCACAGGACCGAAGTACAGAAAGTGGAAGGAGCTTGGCTTTGCCTGCTGAACTCCCTGACTGCCAGATTAGGAAATTACTATCCTCTCTCTTTTTAAAAAGATGTATGCACTAAATTTTCTTAATTAGTGTTGCTTTTTAGAGTGATAGATCATATTTTGTTTC
>NW_004624850.1:2107570-2124711 GCF_000247695.1 Heterocephalus glaber | reverse complement strand
AAGTTTGTAAATTAAATGTAAAAGCTATATTGAGTTAATTTTAAATAATTTCTAGCAAATGACAGATAGTACTCTATTTTTGGCTTCTGGAAAATACATATGATACATGTAATCAATTTCCATAAAAGATGATTAACTTGGTATTCTTTGCCACAATTTGTCTTGCCACCACATGACTTCGACTGAAATTGAGATCTATAGCTAACAGGAGTCAGGATGAAATGAGAGAGCTCCATCAGGGTAGCACACAATGGGTATTAAACACACACATACACACATGCGTATCTTGAATAATTGAATTAGTGATTCTGCTTCCTTGCTTTTTCTGTTGAAGTAGAACCCTCAGAGGATTCTGGAGATCTCATCCAAGTATGAGGTATGATTGAAAAATTAGGTGAATATTTAAATTTAAAAAATTATTGCAGTAAAAAACACATTGCCATTGTCCTGCTCAAAACATCTCCCTTTGCTCTGAACACTTTATCCCATTGTTCCTTCCACTTTCTGAAGCAGTCCTAGAAGTCCTCATTCGTAACTGTCTTTAGATGGATTGAATTGTTGTGGCTGCCTCCACGTCCTGAACCAATTCAAAATGTTTACCTTTCATGGTCATTTTCGCTTTTAGGAAGAACGTGAATTCATATGGTGCCAGATCAGGTGAATACTGTGGATGAGGTTGCACTACAGTGTTTTATAAGCTTGCTTTTCTATCAGATGACACTAGGCAGCAGCATCCATTGAACTTTTGATCATACCTCAAAATGACACTCATGAAAGAGAACTTCCAGAACTGCTTTGGAAAGTGGCAAGAATGATGGAGTAAGTATATTTGAACTGAAGGCAAACATTTTGAAGAGGATTAATGGCAATATGTCATTTAGTGCAATAAATTTGTAAAATTTAAATATTCACCATATATTTTGATCACACCCTACATGAGAACCTGCTGATCACTGGACTGAACTTTCCACACTGCAGTTCTGGCCCATCAGTGACTAAATCACATGTCCTCTTCTGGTCCTGATGATGCTGTACCTGTGTTTTTTAAGTCACAGAAGCTACATGGCTCCAAGCACTACTTCCATGAAACAGAATATTTCTTTCTAGGGATTGTTCTCACCCCTGCCCCACAATCCCACTTCCACTCTTCAAGCATCTATTATCCCTGATCTCAAAGGCCATTTATGAATGACATATCATATTTATTTGCCTTTCTAAATTATCCACAAATTCTCTCTTCATCAACTGGATCTTGCTCATATTCACTCACCAACAGACATATAAAACTCTTTTTTACATTTACATCTTCCCCAGGGCTTGAGCTTTTCTTCTACTTTTTCTTCCTTTGAAAGTTCCTCACAAAAGCAAATGATGTATAATTATTGTGTGACACATAAACATGTGATAAGACTTTCAAGACTTCTACTTGCTGTGAGAGATATTGGTGGCTAATTGTCACTTTTGTATATGCCATCTAATATTGTATTCAGTGACTTTCTCTTTCTTCTGAGAAATATAATGATAGAAAAACCTTTCAATTTTCATGTTTTACATTAATTTAGGAAAACAGTTTGACCAAATCATTATAGCATCATATTTAACTCACAGACTTAATTCATTTCTTTAGCCAACAGAAGTTTAATTACAAATGAATTTTTCAGTTAAAGCTTAAAAGATATGATATACAATAGGTAATATATAATAGGTGCTAAGCCTACACTTAGAATTTGAAAAAGTAAAATGAATTTGAACTATTCCTTTTGAGTCTTACTTCTCTGATCTGTAAAATGAGAATGTCTGTCTTGTTTGGTGAACAGTAAGACCCAGTGAATGCCCAGCACATCACATCTACCTTGAGATAGATAGTCCACATTTCTGCATACCCAAGGTCCTGCACTTCTGGTCATATTGTGACTCGTACTTGAAATGTATTCCCTAGTTGGGTGGTTAATGGACCTTGGTGGTAGAGCACTTGCCTAGCTTTGCAAAACAAAAAAGCAAACAGAAACCATTTATCCAGGCCAAACTTTCCCATCTGTTTATGGCTTCATTTGGCGTCTGATAGTTTGGATCTAAAATGTCCCTGAAAGGCCCAAAACTTGACTGACAGCTGATTGATCACTGGAAGGGGGTGGAAACCTTAGGAGTAGAGTGTCCTTGGAGGCAGCAGAATCACAGGCAGAAAGCAGTTCAGAGACCTCTAGGACCAAATCTAGCTTATCTGTAGATAGTCATCTGTGGCTTCTGACCTAACTGATCTTTAACATTTGTCAGGAGTTTGATTGAAATAGTCAAAAAACTCCAAAATGGACTAAAGCAAATTCAAAAAGAAAATGATTGTTTCTAGGATTATTAAATCACTTTCCTCTGCTGTAATCCAACACATCTGCTGAACCATTGCTTTGATAAGTGGTTCTGTATTCCAAAATATCATGAAAACATTGCTTCACACCCCAAAATCATCGTTCATGTAAAGAATGTGCATCTGTTATTTTCTTTTCCAATATTCACAGTGTTCTCTTGGAGAAAAGTTGCTATTTCAGAGCTCATTGAGAGTTTGATTTTCATTTCCTTCATCAGAGTTTGGTATTCTGGGGGACAAAATTCAGTTAGGATAACCTGGAAGAGCACTTGTATTCAGTACATGCTCTTTTTTTATATTTCTCTCTCAGTCTCTCCCTCCCTCCCTCTACCCCTCCCACTTTCTCCATGCCCAATTCTGTCCTAAAGCTGCATCACACATAAACTGTGAAAGAGAAGCAGCTCTGAATTAAACCCTCAGAGACAATCCTCTTCAGAACCCCACCATCCAGCCACACAGCACCCCTTCCTCCCAGCACTGTGATGAATCTATTGATGTCTGGGGCATCTTCAAATTTTCTAACTTGTTTACATGCAATTAGCTTCAAGTGAAGTAGTGCAAATCCTTTCTTTTCACACTGAATACTGAATTAGTTTCTCTCTGTGACACCTGGCTCAGCAGACGTGCAAAGCAATTCCATAGCTGAGGCAGAAAGGAGGACGAGGACGTGGCTGAAGTGAAAAGCCACAGTGCAGCGTTTGACCCTCCTTAGTGCTCCTTCTCTTTCATTGGTGTACCAACAGAAACAAAATATTTATGTTATTACTGTGAGAAAGAAAATTCTAAAATGTCTAACAATGCTATTCCTCTTTAACTTGTAAGAAATGCCTTCCACTTTTGGTAATAGTACAGAGAGCAAAGCTAGATAGAAACATAATAGGCAGCCAGACATGGCTGATCACTCAAGAGCCAAGATAAAAGATGAAAACGCACTGCAACTGTGGCCAGAAACACATCATTTGGAAGCCAGGACTGAAGATAATGACAAAGGGACCAGGCCTACATCCTTCCCCAAGGGATGAGATAAATGATAACACCTGGTCTGGTAAAGTCTAGATAGGGATCAGTCCCTTCAGTAGGTGACCAAGATCCCCAGCTCCATCACCGACCGGAGAAGGTTTTTGTTCTTTCCATGTACTCTTGCTATGTGACTTGCTTCCCCACTGGATCACTATTACCTAAGCTTGTAAACTGATTGGTTGATCATAGCTTTAACTTATGTTGTACCCTCTTGGGTTGCCTCCTACCTCTCAGTAGCTATCTTCTCAATACTTCTTATACTTCTTCTCCTACTCTTAACTTCTGTTGTTCCTAGAATTCATTCCTTGATTTTAGAGGACATGAACACAGAAAATTAGACATCTAAGAGGTTGGGAGATATGATATTTCCCTTATATTATTTGGAGGTCCTATTTTATCTCCTATATCAGTAATACTCACAGGATTTTATTCATTCATTTTTTTCACATACTAACTCTGTTTGGCTGAACAAGGATCCAATAAGAAACTTAGGGTAGAGTTGCTGGTAAACATTAGTGATGCATCTAACAACAATGTATGTACTAATTAGTATGTGTCTCACACTAAAAAAAAAAGGATAAAATTAAGACCCTCAAAATATTTCTCAGATCCACAGGTGAGGGAGATACAGAGGCCACAAACCCACCTCTGTGTGACCATTTCTCTCTTAATTTATCTTTACCAAATGCTCTTTGACAAAAGGCTGCCTGAGGCAGGAGAGGAGGAGGAAATTATGTGTGGGACAAGGGGCAAGAGAAGATAAGAGTAAGAATTCTCAGAGAAAAATGACAATAAAAATTCATGAATTCAATCAGGTATATATTATATTATTTTGAGATCTTAAAATTTTTAACAATAGACCAGTAATCGGGGACAAAATCCTAACTTAATTATGCCTCTTAGTAGAAACTCAAAAATATATATTTTCTTCTTCATAACTCATGATTTGCTTCAGGTGAATAAGCCCACACTAGGAAGATGAATACTGCTACATGGAGAAGAAAGTATAGTATGGAGATTTCAAGAGGAAGGGTACATGCATACTTAGGGTCTTAAATTCTGAAGTTCAGGGGAGAAAGAAGGGCCAGTGTCCCGCATGCTTAGGCTCTGGCATTAAATTATGTAGTCCAGGGTCTTCCTCACGTAAGTGTCCAATAAAGGCCGCACCGCACTAGATTCCGTAGGAGCGCGGAGCGTGAGTGGGCGGCGGCGTCGCGCAGGGAGGGCTGAGCGGGTTGCCATCTGCAGCCACCTCTCGGCCATCTCCACGCCATTCTGGGTATTGTAGGTCTTCTGGGACCGAAGACCCCTGCAGTAGTGGGCAGCCACATTGGCTTCCCCTCTAAGCTCCAGGACATGCTGAAGAGAGAATGAGCCAGAGGAACACGCTGGTGCATCTGTTCCCCGGGAGGCGTGGTGGCACAGTGGGAGCTGTACTGACATGTCCACTGGAAATTGTAAAAACACAGCTGCAGGCATCTTCTGTGACACTTTATATCTCTGAAGTTCAGCTGAACACCACGGCTGGAGCCAGTGTTAACCAAGAGTAGTGTCTCCTGTACCCCTCCATTGCCTAAAAGTAATCTTGGAAAAAGAAGCGCCTCATTCCTTGTTTAGAGGGTTAGGCTTCAACATAGTGGGGATGGCCCCTTTCAGAGCAATATACTTTGCTGCTTACTCCAATTGCAAGGAAAAATTGAATGGTGTATTTGATCTTGATTCTTCCCAGGTTCACATGATTTCAGCAGCAGTGGCAGGCATTTACTGTACATTTCTCCTGAGAAAGAGTGAGATCTTGTCATCACATGCTCCCTATCTGCAGGTTACTTCCTGTAGAAATATGGACTAACTTAAACCTCGTATTACTGCAATCACTACAACCAACCCCATTTGGCTTATAAAGACTCAGGTTACAGCTTGATGCAAGGAACTGCGGGGAAAAGCAAATGGGTGCTTTTGAATGTATCCATAAAGTGTATCAGAAAGATGGACTTAAAGGATTTTACAGGGGCATGTCTGCTTCCTATGCTGGCAAATCAGAGACTTATCCATTTTGTTAGTTATGAAAGTATAAAGCCAAAACTACTGGAATGTAAGACTGCTTTTATGATAGAAAATAGTGAAGAATCTGTAAAAGAAGCATCAGATTTTGTGGGAATGATGCTTGCTGCTGCCACCTCAAAAACTTGTGCCACAACTATAGCATACCCACATGAAGTTGTAAGAACCAGATTACATAAAGAATGAACAAAATAGAGATTCTTTTTTCAGACACTGTCTTTGGTGGTTCAAGAAGAAGGTTACGGGTCCCTCTATGGTGATCTAACAACTCATTTGGTGAGACAGATTCTAAACACAGCCATTATGATGGCCACCTATGAATTAATAGTCTACCTACTCAATGGATAGCAGCACAGGCTGCCACACTGCAAGAGAGAAGACCAAAAGATTACAGTGGATCATGGAATATTGGAGACAGCATGGTGGACAGAAAGAATAGTAGTTTGGGAACATGTACTATGATTCCTAAGTGGAGGTTTGGTTAAGATAGCCACACCATATTACTTAGTCTTTCGGTGATGTGGAAAAACTTCAGCCACCTCTAAAGGAAATGCCTTTGGAAGCACTCCTGTGTCAAAATTGCCATTTCTCTACCATGTCCACCAGGTACAGTTGTGTTTTATTGACCTATAACATTGAGAGTATAGTGTTTATTCCAAGAGGATTTTTCCAATCTTTTAAACAAAGCCATCTTTAAATATATACTGTACTGTAGATAACATAACTAACTTCTGACTTTTAATTCCTGTAATATTGTAAGATAACAATAATTGGTAGATAGTCAGTATTCCCATTTTGCTGAGATGACTTGGCACAATATTTTAATTATTTGGCACCAGTAATTACTGTTTTTGACAACAAAGGAAGTGTAGTCTAAATACCTTGTGTATTAAAATGTTTGAGTCTCTTCAGCTAACAGGTGCTTGATGTTTAGCATAGTGTAGACTTCATAAAACTCACATCATAATACTTTACAGATTAAGAAATTAACCAATAAAATATAAATTCTTGACCAAAAAGTAAGTATTCAATAAAAATAATCAGAACTCCTAAGTATGAGTGCTTTAGTTATACATTACATAGGTGCAGGCCCAGTTGCTCACGTTCATACCAGTTGTAGATTCCCAAGAACCCAGGAGAAATGATATAAAGGGAAAAATTCTTTCATTAAGGCAAGCTCTCAGTAGATGAAGGCCTCTCACTGCCTCAAATTTGAACTCACTCTGCTCAGGTGTGAAAGGAGTTTCACAGTAAAGAAGAGGGGAGAGGGTACCAGTGACAATGAGACAATGAATGTGGAAATTCCCTGCTGCTCCATCCTGGCTCCTTCTTTCCCTTGTGAAAAGGAAACCAGACCCCAGCCTCCTGGGGTCAATATCTGCATACCTGTATTCTGTTGAGGCAACTGAGCTCAGGAGAAGGGGGGCGGGTAGCAGTTACTACTCAGGATAGGAAAGTATGGAGAAGATTCTCTCTAAAATTAGAAAAAAAAAAGCTTTAAACTCCATTTTTGCCATCTGGTTACATATTGTTCTCCACCTCCTTCCCAAGACTGGAGTTTCCTTTGACTCATTGTTCTCTGGAAGTTTAAATTTCCCAGGGTCCCTGTGTCATCCCTTGCCTAACAGCTCCTCAACAATGAGTTGTAATGCCTGCAAGGCTTTAGCAGACAGGTCAGCACAGGAACTACAAAGGAGGCTATCTTAGCTTTGGGGATGAGATCACAACCCAGGAGCTCTCCTAGCTGTGCAGAGGAGGACAGAAGGAACAGAAACAATTTAGATTTAATGTAGGCTCCTGTGATCTGTGTCCAGAAGTTGACTCTGCATGCTCTTTATGCACCTAGAGAACGACTGATCTCTGATTCTACATAATCCTGTGCCGTATCACATGGAGATGGAAAAGGCGGCTACCTGGACGGTAAGGTTAGAAAGGCCCAGCATGCCCACCCCAGTCTATCCCAAGTCTGCAAAAGCAACAAAGATTGTCATCCACCTCGGTGAGGAACTATATCCTTAAAGAGATTTTCCTGAGAAAAGGGAGAGGCATGTTTCTCCACCACAGCTTTATCTTAATTTAGGAAATTCTGGTTGGAGGTAACAAAAGCATGCTCTAAGTTTGCCTGCACTGGTTTATTGGAAAGTAATTGTGATATCTCTGAATCCAAGAGGAACATGAACAACCAATATGTACAGAAGAGTTGTTTAAAACAGAAAATTCTTTTATATTCTGTCCACAATGAAACATACTCCAAAGAATGCTCATTTAATATCATCCAACACTGTTCAATTCATAATTCACTTTAATCCATAATATATCCAGTTTTTCATCCATTTTGATTGACAATTAAGGATTGTAAGCTAAGGATTTATTGCAACTTTTCCTGCCAGGAGACAAAAGCAATACTGACAAGTTTTAACCAATAAAATCTTAAAAAAATATTTCAATGTTATAAAAATTGCACATGTTTAGCCAACAAATATTGCATATGTACTACATGAATGACACTAATTTATAGTAAACTTTCATCTCTGAATGTAATTGTATTTTGCTGTTGCTTTTTCATTCAATTCCAATGTTAATCACCTTACTTGGTAAAATTTTCTTTCTGCCACTCTCTACTTCTTTTACTCAGACTAAAGATTTGTTTGAAGGGTGTAGAATTAGAAAACACCTATTTTTTGCAAAGTAATCAACATCTAATTGGAAGAGAATTTCTCAAACTGTTCTATGAAGAACTAGTCACATGCAAAGCTATTTAAATCAAGGAGATTAAAGACCTGTGCTTTGAAAACTATAAAATGTTAATAAAAGAAACAGAAGGCATTAATAGTGAAAATATATTTTGTGGTCATGGGTTAAAAAAATCAATATTATTAAAATGTTCATAATACCCAAAGTGATGTAAAGATTTATTGCAATCCCTGTAACAGTTTTAATGTCATTTTTCAAGAAAAAGAAAACATTCTAAGATTCATTCAGAACTACAAGAAGTCCAAGTTGACAGGGTAATCAGGAGCAAACAAAGCTATGGTTATAATACCATTTGATTTTAAAATATGCTACAAAACTGTAGAAATTAAAACAACATGGTACTGATATAAAAATAGACTCATCAACCAATAGAACAGAAAAGAGAGCCCATGAATGAAAATGCACATGTACAGTTAAATGATTTCCTACAAATGTGCCAAGAATACACAATGGGAAAAGAACAATCTTTTAAATAAATTGTGTCAAGAAAACCAGATAGTTTTAGCCAGAAGAATGAAATTAGATTTTATCTCACATCATATATAAAAATTAACTCAAAATGTATTAAAGACTTAAATATCAGACCTTAACTGCAAAACTGCTGGAAGGAAACATCCAGAAAAACTACATGATATAGGTGTAGGCAATGTTTCTTATAGATTTGACATAAAAGCCCAAATCACAAAAGAAAAAAAATAGACAAATGGCATTGGAACAAACTGAAAAGCTTCTGGATAACCAAAGAAATAATTAACAGAGTGAAGAGACAACCAATAAATTGGAAGAAAATATTTGTAAGTCATTATTGTAGTCAGTATTTGCAAGAGAAACATTTAATACAGAAGTACAGAAAATTACAAATTGGCCAACAATATCTGCCCATGGAGTCAAATCTAGAAGAGCACAAGAGATCTCCCTGCATGCTATAGATCCAAAGAATGCAGCCAAAGGCCTGGGGCCCACGGCAATGTCCTGTGCAAGTCCGCATTAGGAAGCATAGGAATCTGTGATGGAAGACTGAAGGGTCTAAGCAGGAGAGCCCCAGGCTAGTGCTGAGGCTAGAAAGTCTGTGCTAGACCAGTGCTGGAAGCTCTAGAAGCTGCACCAACAAGCAGGAGATGACACTCAAGGGGAAGGGGAAGACACCAGAGATCCTTCCAAGGGAACAGCAGCCGTCCTTGGCAAAGGCGAGAACTGGAGCTCAGCCAAAGAGAACAGTCAAAGCTTCTCTGAAGAAAAGCAGCTGGAATGAAGCTCTTCCAATGAAAACAAGTAGCAGTGAAGTTCTTCCAAGGAAAATCAGCTGAAATCCTTCCCTCTCATTCTCCTTTTATTCTGTTCTGACAACAAGCCTTGTTAAGTGTGTCTTCCATGCCCAGAATCATGCCAACTCAATCCAGCTGGTCATTCTCCACTCAAGTTGACAACTAGTCAACTAACCACTGCAGTCATATATCTAATAAGGGGTTGTGCCAGTCACTTTACACATTGTTGGCACAAAATACCTGACACCTGCAACTTAAAGGAGGCGAGGTTTATTTAGGTCACAGTTTCTGTGTGTTCAGTACACAGTTGGCTGTTTCCAAGTAAGAAACAGCATGGCAGGAGGAATGACCAAGGAAAGCCGAATGGCAGGCAGGGAGCAGGGAAAGAGGAGCCAGGCAGGAAGATCTACCGTCCAAAGGGAAGCCCCCCCGCCAACCGCCCGTGACACAACTCTTCCACCAGCTTTAAACTCCCAACAGCATGTTTAGCTATGAACTTATGGATGGATTAATTGGATGATGAGTACAGCATCTCCATGATCCAATCACCTTCCTGAAACCCCCCACCCCACTGCAGCTCAAGTGACTTTAGGAGACATCTTACATCAGAATCATAATAGCCATTAATAACTAAGACTATAGGTAATTCATTCAACTCTATAGAAGGAAAATGAATAATTCAATAAAAAGTAGACAAGAGACCTAAAGAGATAATTCTGAAAAGAAGACATAAAAATGACAAGAGATACATTTAAAAAAATAAAAAATAAATATGTAAAAAGAAACTCAACATCACTAACCACTAGGGAAATGAAAATTAAAACCACAATGAAATATTATCTTTTACCTTTCAGAATGGCAATTACCAAAAATCAAAGAATAATTTCTGGTGGGGATGTTGAGAAACAGCAACTCTTGAACACTGTTGGTGGGAAGATAAATTAGTATACCCATTACAGAAAACTGTTTGGAAATTCCTCACAAAAATAAAAATGGAATTACCATACAATTCTGTAATTCCACATCTGGGTATTTAATCAAAGATTTTCAATCAAGCACACCAGTGAAATGCCCGCACTTCTAGATCATTATGACAATATTCACAATAGTTAACTTACAGAATCAACCTAACTTGGAACCAGCCTGCTAGGAATGACTAACCAGAGGGTATAAACTGAGATGAAAGACACTGACACAGACATAATTTAGAACAAGGGGACCAGGGGCTCTGGCCTCTAGCAGACAAAGAGCCCTTAGCTTTTGGCTCACCTCGCTTTTACTCACTTAGACATAGGAATGAGCAATTAGATTAATAGAAGATTCATCTGCCTCTTGTTATCTATAGCATGTACCCTGGTAAACACCCAGATCCCAGATGTTTTGACTCTTCTCTGGAACTTACAAAAATGCCAGCATGCTCACACATTGTCAAAGGAGGCACAGCTGGCTGTTTTTCTCTTTTGTGCTTGCAGAGAGGTCAGTTAGGCCTTGATTCTCATTATCTGGTCTCCTACCTACATCAATATATAAGTAGGTTTAAAAAACGCATTATGTACACTGTAGAGTGCTATTCATTTTTTAAAAAGAAATTTTTATTCACCACAATATGTATGAAACAAGAGGATGTTGTGCTAAATGAAATAGGCTATGCACAGAAAGTCAAATGTCATATGTTCTTACTTGTATATGCAATCTAAACAATTGAATTCAAAGAAGCAGAGAGTGAAATGGTGGTTGCAAATGCTGTGTGTGTGTGTGTGTGGGTGTGTGTGTGTGTAAGGAAAATGGGGAAGTGATGGTCAAAGGAGCACAAAGTCTCAGACAGGAGGCATGTGGTTTTTCTCTTTGAAATACATTGAATAGCCAGGTGAAATAGTAACATCATTTATTTACAAATTTATTTTCAAAACCCCTAAGAGAATAAACGTTAAATATTTTCAAGTAAATATTTGAAGTGATAGATATGTTAATTAACTTATTTTAATTATTCTACATTGTGGTATTCATAAATCATAACATCACTTTGTATCCCATAAATACAGTTATAATTTGTCAATTTAAAATGAAAATAATTATCAATTTTTCAGAATTTTTAGCACACATTTTCTCTTAAGGTCAATCAGTAATTAGTATATGAAAGCCATTGCAAAAGGCTTTAGTCAATAAATGTGTCTTGCTTTATTTTTGTAGCATTTTCTCAAATATATTTGACCATGAAAACTATTTCAATAATTCTCAATATCTGACCCTTATGTTCTGTGAGATGATTTCAAGATACATTGACTTGGATTCATACTTTCTTAGACAAATAGATATTTTGTATTCATGGATTAGAGGTTTCTTTTCTTTTTTTCTTCAAACTCAGTACAGATAACTTTCACAAATCCAACCACAGAGAAGTGCAAAGAAGGTAGATAATGGATAGAGGTGATTGTTTTTCCTCTATCACCTAGAAAAGGGCAAAATAAGCAGGTAACTCCAGAAGCCACTGAAAAATGTTTACTTGCTGAGTGCTGATGGCAGTTCACTCCTTCCTTAGCTATTTCCTATATGTTGCTTCCTGGAGCTCCTCTAATTACCTTCTCAACACTCTTCATTTTCACTTCTAGAACTAAGATACCAGAAAACCTCAAGCTGCCTGGAGACCCCTGCTCATCCTTATGGTGTGCTGTGTCCAGCGGCACAGGGTAGGATGCTTGCATGCTATGTGGACTTTGCAGGTACCAATGTGGCAGCATGTGCAAACCCTCTTTACACTTGTTTACTGTGTAGACTGCCAGTAGTATTACATTTTCTGGAAACTCAATTTGATCCCCACAAAAATGATTGTGATTCAGTGGTTTCAATGAACTAAAAATATTGCAAAATCAGAGACTAATTTGAAAGTATAAATAGGGCAAGCCCTCTGAATTTGAAGCTTTAGCCAAACAGTTGAGAAAAGGTGGGTTGCTGCAGTCCCTCCAGAGTCCTAACAGTGGCTGTTGCTATCATGCATTTAAAAAAAGCCAGTTGTCTTTAGGTATTTATACCCTGTTCCACTCCATAGCAGGAATTGCTGGGGAATTTGGACCATGTATTTTGCACATGTAACCCAAATTTTTTTTGGCCTCACTGATGTGTGATGTATCAGGCACACAAATAGAAATAACTGCTGATGCACTGAGTCTACTACTTGAAGCAGATGCCATGTCTGTTCAAGTCCCCTTGCGGACACATGTGAGTTCACATATTTGTGTGTGTTAGGGAGAAAGAGCAGAGTTTTGCAGGTGTTTCACAAGTATTCCCAAATCAGTCCACTTCCTCTTAGCCCAATACAGCTAGAGGACCTGTAGTTACTGCCACTGGCCCACAGAAGGCATCCATCCCTCCTGCTGCTCAGTACCAGCAGGAGGCATCAGCTGTGACATAGGAGAGCTCTCTCACTGCCCACTCTGTAGACCCAAGAAATGGGAAGTTGGGAACATTATTTTAAAGTACTTATTGAGCATGGATACTTAAAAGGTTTTATTGAAATAGTTCTTTTATTTATAATTTTGTGCTTTGAATCACTATTTTCCTCCAACCATTAACCTTGTAGGGTGTGTTTCTGAAAAATGAGTTCTTCCTCCCTAGGAATGGATTCTCTCCCAGAACTCTTCTCAGTCCTGAAGGACATCTCCTCTGGAGTGAACAGTTCTTCAAACACATTTGCTTATGTCTAGACACTTAAAGTTGACATGGAAGAGGAGTTTTAGTCTCAGAAAGTGTTTTAACACTTATTCAAATAGTCTTGTTGGACACCATGGTTTTATCTTCTTCTCAGTACATCTTGCATGGATAAATTCTGTGAGCAAGGCTGCAATCATGAGTCAAAAATCATGTAATAAAAATAATGGTATTCTCAAGCTATTGTTCACATCAAGACTGTCAAG
This sequence comes from Heterocephalus glaber, assembly GCF_000247695.1. Next base: position 2,111,338 of record NW_004624850.1, on the reverse strand, counting down.
GTCATGATTGCAAGCTCCCTTTAAAATTAACCTGTTTTAGGCTGTCTTTGAACCTCCTGTATTCAGCCCTTCCTTACTTTATATCTCTCCACTTTACTTTCTCAGGTTTAATGGAAAGAAACCTCAATGGGTCCGTCTGGCAGAAATTTTTTAAATTTTAATTTTTATTAGTACATATTTATTGTACATAATGATTACATTCATCGAGGGGAGTTTGTACATGTACATAGTTCTTCTTAATTCTATTTTTCATCACTCTTTTCTCCCCTCTCCCTCCGCCTCTTGGTCTACTTTCCTTTTCTAAAAGTTCTATCTTCCCATTTCCTATTGTCTATTTTTTATTTTGCTCTTTAATTTATTTATACTTTGGGTTTTCGTATAAGAGAATCACGCAATATTTAAACTTGTGTGTCTGATTTATTTCACTTGACATTATTGTCTCAAGGTCCACCAATTTCCCACAGATGACTCCTGTTTATCCTTTTAAAATTTATTTTAATTTGCTTATCCTGGGTCCATGTACTGCCTAGGTGGTCTAGGCTTTCTTCTTATCTTGTAGAAGAAACTTAGATGATAAGTAATTAACACAACTAATCGTTGCATTCGCTATTTCCGTCTTTCTTAAAAATTCTTTGAGCATTTTACATTGTTGATCAACTCCTTAGCGCAGTGGTGGTGAATGTAGGACATGTGTGCTGCAGTGAGTTGTTATCACTGAAAGCTCTAAAAGGTTCACCATCACTGATTTAGTCTATAAACTCTCTTTCCATGGAAATAGTGATGCTCAGCTGTCGTATTCTCCTCTCATGATCTATTTTTCACTCTCTTCCTCCACTATTTCATCCAGCTTGCTCCTTCTTCTTCTCCTTGTACTCCTTCTACTTCTCCTTCTTCTTTGTACCAGGGAAAGAACTCAGGACCTTCCGCTTGTGAGGCAGGTGGTGGAACCACTGAGCTAAATCCTTGGCCTCTGAGCTTGCTGCTTCTAATGAATTGGTGCTAGTCTCCTCTTCAAAATTCTTCTCTGGAAATCTTATTTATCATTAGTGACTCAGCTCTTGCTGCCTACAAAAGACTTTAAGACATATCTGTGTGTGTGTGTGTGTGTGTGTTTGTGCATGGCTGTGTGTGCATGCATGTTCGTAGAGATCGAACCCAGGGCCTTCACACTGAGCTACATCCCCAGACTTTTGTTTTGTTTTGGTACTGGGGATCAAACTTGGGTCCTTGCACTTGTGGGGCAGGTGGCGGCACCACTGAGCCACATCCCTGGCCCCCCAGACTTTTTTATTAGTACAAGTTTGAAGTAAATAATGATTGCATTTCTCCTGGAGAGTTAGTACTTGTACATAACACATCTTAATGCTTTTTTTCATTCCCTTCTCCTCCCACTCCTCCCTGCTCCTTCCATGTCTTGTTCCCCTTCCCATTAAAAAAAATATTTCCATTTGGCTTTCAATTGTTTTTTTTTTTTCATTCCTTTCCCTTCCCTCCCTTGCTGCCTTCCTCCATCTCTTGATTCTCTTCTGTCTTGGTTACTGTAGTTGTTGAGACAAAATACCCAACAACTGCAAGTTTAAGAAGGACAGGTTTATTTTAGGTCACAGTTTGTAAAGTCTATAGTCATCTGGTTCCAAGGCAGGGCAGCATGGCAGAGGGGCATCACAAAAGAGAAACAGTCTATGGCAGAGCAGACAGGAGGCAGCAGCAATGAAGCAGCCTTCCTACTTTCTGTTCCTTTATATTGCATCCAGCCTATTGATTGGTGCCACCCACACTCAGGGTGAGTCTTTGTTATCTATACCCAGAACTATACTAACCCAATTTAGTTATCACACACTCTTAATCCTAGCTTCACACGTCCCTATCCCTGATCCTGCCACTTTTCAAAAGCCCTATCTATGAGTGGATGAGGCTTTGGGAGGACATCTGTATATAAGCATAACATCTTACCATTTGAAAAAGATCTCCCTACTTCCTATTTTGTGTGTTTTACTTATTTTGCTCTTTATTGGCATTTTCAGTTTCTCAATGTAAGAGAAATCATATGATATTTAAGCTTGTTTGTCTGACTTGTTTCGGGTAACATCATGGTCTCACAGTGCATTCATTTACCTGGAAATGCCTTATGTATGTCCTTCTTTATGGCAAAGTAGTGTTCCATTGTTTATAAATACTACATTCTTTTTAATCCATGCATCTGCTGATGGACATATAGTGTGGGGAGCGGTGTCAGCCAAAGAAGCTCCATTTTAAGTTTACCCTCCGTTGTAAATAGTTAGGAGATTATGTTATGGGGAACCGTGTCCTTGCCAACTCTGGTGCTTACCTTCAGAGGCTGCCTTAGAAACCAGATAAATGTTCTGTAAACTCAAGAAACAAAGTAGCCCTTGAGGGCGAGGAATGTTCTGAAAACTAGTAAACAAGGAAGCAGGTGTTTTTTGTATAAAGGTCATGATTAATGGCCTAACTCACTGAGTGTATAAAAGAGAGGTGTAAATAAACTTGCTTGCTCAGTCTTGGGAGCCCTCCCGACTCTGTTTCTTTGTCTTATTTTCTCAGTCCTCCTTTTCCCCATTCAGGAACCTTTCGACTGGTGACAGCCAGTCCATCACAATATAGGCTGCTTCTATGACTTTTAAAATTTATTTATTTTTTTAAATTTTGAGATTGGGCCTTGCTGAATCACTAAGTAGCCAACACTGTGTGCTAACTTGAGATCTTCTTGCCTCAGCCTCCCAGGCACGTGCCACTATGCCTAGCTCAAATTTTTAGATTTAACTTTCATTTTATGTTCCATACCTTAAAAATTTGGAATCCACTGAGTATCTCTGAGGATTGTGTGCTGCAAGTCATCAGCTCTTTACTCTCTTTTCCAAATGGCCCCTCTTGAATATTTTCCTAAGATTGCATTTCCCAGCATTAGTGTAGCATAGCTACATTTGTGGTTCTGCTTGTGGATAACTAACAGGTGGGCCAGCAAACTGAATGGGGAGACTTACCTCAGATATGGATGACACCAACAAAGAGGCTCAGAGCCTGGATGGAGCAAGAAGGAGGAAGCGCGTCCATTTATAGACTGAACTCTTCTATCTTCCCTGTGTCTATTGCTTGCTGCCATAGTCCCTGGCCATTGGCTTCTAGGACTGCAGCTTCTTCAGCCTTCCAACAGAGACTTGCACCAGTGACTCTCCAGGGAGTTTCCAGGCCTTGGACCTCAGACTGGAGCTATATGCTTGGTCCCTCTCATTCTGAAGCTTCCATGTTCTTGGCTGAGCAGCTACTGGATCTTCCTGTTCTCCAGTGCACACACAGTTGTTGTGAATTTTCCTGCCTGAGCCTGGAAGCTACCTAAAAAAATCCCCTTGCTCTTATTCTACAGAGCCTTCATTAATACACATCTCTTCAGTCTGTTTTTTTGGTACCAGGGCTCGAACTTGGTACCTTGACTATGTGAGGCAGGCACTGGAACCACTGAGCAAAATCCCTGGACTCTTCAGTTTTTTAAAAAAAATTTATTTTATTGGTACATTTTAGGTATACAATATGACATTTATCATTGGAAATTTGCACCTTTACATAATCTCTCATTTCTTATTTTTTTCTCCCTTCCCCTGCCCTCCCTTCAACCCCTCCATCCCTCCCTGTTTACAAAGACTTTGTTTCGAGTTTTTCATTTTCTCATATTAAATTCCATTCCCTTCTTTCCTTTCCCCTACCCCTCTCACTTCCCCTTCCCCTTTGCCCCTTTTCTTCCTATTTCACATT
>NW_004624850.1:2082002-2106245 GCF_000247695.1 Heterocephalus glaber | reverse complement strand
CTGTTGTGATAAAAGAATGAGTATTGACCCTGTCAAATTGTCTTACAAATTAAATTACCTCTGTGAAGTCCAAATAATAAGATGAATGGAGGAATAGGATATAGTAAAAGGGAAGTCAGATTCTTCTGCAGTATTTACATTATAACTCAGTGAATAAATGGATAGAGTTGTTATGGCTTGTATCTAGACGTCCCTCTGCAGCCCCATGTGCTCATAGGTAGGGCTTTGGGGAGTGACTGGACCATGGGTTTGTGATACTGTATTAGTCCACTGGTTGGTTTAGCATAGGTCTCTGTGTCAGCAATAGATATACTGAAAGGGGAAGACCCACACTAGAGGTGGATGGCACCAACCAATAGGCTTGTAGCCTAGAGACAATAAAAAGGGAAAGATGAAGGAGGTCTCACTGCTTCTCATTGCCATTCCATGAACTATTTCTTCTCTGCCATGCCCTTCTGCGGTGCTGCCCTGCCTTGGACCCAGCCAACCAACTATGGACTGAAACATCTACAAACTGTTAGCTAAAATAAACTTCTTTTCCTTTAACATGTGGGTGTTGGATATTTTGTTCCAGCAGTAAGAAAGAGACTAAGACAAATATCAAATCAATGGATCTGCTGAAACTCCTAATAAGAACAGAAGTCATAATTTTAATGATAAATGACTCAAGGCCCAGCCAGAGAATTAAAAATCTGGGGGAAAACCCATACATGTTGTTGCTTTTCCACAAGGAATTCTAATACTGTATGTCTACAATTATCATTATGGGGAAATAGAACTCAAATAATACAAAATAAGAGAAAATAAATAACATCTACTAAAGGCTTGGTACATACTAGGTAGTGTTCCGAATGCTTTAGATGTATTGCCAGTTTAATTCTCATAACCCCCTGTATAGGTATCATTATTAATCTTTTTTTTTACACTGGACTAAAACTGAGACACAGGAAAATTACATTCAAGATTATGTAATATAACATCTGAAGGAGCTTGAATTTCCATATAAACAATGGAACAGCAGGACATACAGTTTCAACCCTTATACCACACTCTGCTTTACTGATGTACAGATACAGTTCTTTCCCAGTTCACAAAAGGAGAAAATGTGTAAGAAACAGAGTAATATTTATTCTTATTTATTTATTGAATCAATGTCTACTGAGCACTTACAAGTACTAAGCACCTTCTAGTCACTGGAGACACAGTTATGAACAAGGCAGGAGAAACATCTACCCTCATACAGCCTCTATGCTGATTTAGTATTAATAATAGTAAAGGAAATAGTGCAGAAGTTATACAAACTTACATGATAATTCTCAGAGAGAAAGCAAAAGAATACAAGAAGATGTATAGTAATGAAAGAGTTGGTTCTAATTTGGAAATGCATAACTGAAGAGGGTCATTTAACCAGGAAATGGAAAGACTATACCAGTGGAAAATGTGGATGAGAGATGTATAAATATCCTGTGTTATGTTCATAGAACACACTAAGGCAAATATACCTGAAACTCAGCAAACAAGGGGAGAACTGTGAGGTGGAAAGGAGCCAAATCATGCAGGTATTTTTTTAGTTGGGAGTTTGTTTTTGGTTCAAAACCAAGATCATGAGTTTGAGACTCATTCAAAGTCATGAGAAATGATACAAAAATTTTGAGCTGAGAAAGTGAACTGATTGTAAAAGAATCATTTTGGCTATGTGATTGAAGGATATTCACTGGAAACAGATGATTTAGGAAGCTTATTGCAGGCTTGGAAAAACAGTGTTGGTAATGATAAGAAATGATCATATTCTGTGTAGATGTTGAAAAGAGGCTTATTAATGAATTAATTATGGATTTCAGGGAATCAGAGTTTGAACTTGACCCCTTGGTTTTTGGTTTGGTCAGGTACATGAACAACAGTACTCTCTAACATTATGGAGAAAATTAGGCCAAAAAATAAATTTGGGTATGAAAAGTAAATAGCGATCAAGAATTCTGTTTTGAATATGTCAAGTTTGAAGTCCATAAAAGTCATACAAGTAGAGCTACTGAGGAGGTGGTATACACAAACACACACAAACATATACGCATAGAGTCAAACACACAGATACACACGAATAAAGGGTTTGGGCTGGTGATAAATTTTGGGAGTCATCAGTCCATGGATGATATTAAAAGCCATAAGTCTGGAGGCGCTCACCTGGAAAATAAAAATACAAAAATAGAAAAGAAAAAGAGTGAAAGGATGCCAATGAGTCAGGTCAAATGCTTGAGTAGGGGAAACCAACAATAGCAACAAGAAAAATAGCAAATAACTTTTAGAAAAGAGAAATCACATATAATATCTCATGACCTGCATTGCATTCATTCTATGGTTAGGCACCAAATATTAAATGATTTCTGCACAGCGTATCAACTAGGCAGATGAGTTTGCACCATTCAGTCTCCAGTGATCCCTCCAAGTCCTGGATCCAGGCTTCACTTGTTTACTTCTGGTATGATTTTTTCCTTAAGCAACTGCATTTGTTTCTCTCCCTTTGTATAAGCTAATTTTATCTTTTTCTCAATACTCATCCCACTTCCCACCTGGTCCTCGCCTGGATCATTTTCCTAAACTTGTCTTATACTCGCTTTGACATAAAAGATTTAATAGCTATGTAATATATTTATTTATATAGACTTACTTCAAATACATTGAAAGCTTTTCTGAAGGAAAGGATCAAATAAATCATAGTGCTTTTTATGTTCATTTGTTTTGTTTTGCTATTTCTATAACGAGAAATTGATACCTGATCATTTTTGAGAGTTGGTGTTTTCAATGATTATTTATTTCAATAATTTCAAGAGTACAAACCTTTTAGTTTACCAGTGTGGATTCTCCCATGCCAAAGGAAACATTATCTACCTGTATTGTGAGGCTTATGAGCTAAACCAAATCTCCAGTTTCTTTGCTTTGCTTTAGAATTATATTACATGAATGTTCCTATGCTAGTTACCTCCTAATAATTGCAAACCTGATTATAAATTCAATGTCTTTTATTAAAACCTGAATAATTAGTCAAGAATTATGATTTTCTAGAAAAAATATTTCTAGCTATAAAGCCCATGGAATATAAAAATAAAGGAACATGGATCCATGTGATGAGCTCAGATTCTGAGGCCAAAATGAGCTGGAGTAAGGAAAACTGTAATAGTTTAAATATGAAGTGTCTTAAAAGGCTCCTGTATGGAGGGCTTTGTCCTCAATTCAGCAGTGTTCAGAGGTAGCTCCTAGAAGGTGATTGGATCATGAGCATGCTAACCTCACAATGGATTCATCCATTAATGGTGAGTTCATCAACTGAAAGTGCTGTGAGGAGGTTGGGCCTACTTGGACAAAGTTGTTCCCCAGGGTGAAGGCTATGTCCTGTTCCCATCCACCTTCCTCTCTCTGGCTTCCTTTCTCTCTCTGCTTCTTCTCTACTGTGATGTAGGCTGCTTCCCACTTTCCACCATGGTGTTCCTGATTTTGAGGCACCCAATCATGGACTGAATCCTCTGAAACTGTGAGCCAAAATAAACCTTTTCTTCTTCAAATTATGCATGTCAAGTTTTTGTTTTTTAAGCTGACTAATCTACAAACTCAGTAAAAGAACTGAAAGATTGTAGTGTCCTTGAAGTCATGTTTTCAGGGCAGGAGAAAAAATAAAATTTCCAGTGTAATACATAAAACCCTGGGCCTGAAACAGTGAGAAAACCAGGGCAGAACTAGGGAATAGACAATATAAAATTCAGTAAGATAGGGAAAGATAAGAAATAAATCAGAAAAAAACAAGAAGAATAATGCCTATGCTAGCCACTTTTATTCAACATTGTACCAGAAGTCCCAGCCAGAGCAGTTAGACAAGAGGGAAAAATTGAGAACATCCACATTGGAAAAGAAAATCCCAATTGTCACTGTTTCCAGATGGCATAATCTTATATGTCGAAAAGCCCAAAGATCTCATTAAAAAAACTATTTGAACTAATAGATGAGTCTAGAACAGTTACAAGACACAACTTACAAATTTTATTAGCAACTCTGAATACCAATAACAAACTATCTAAAATACCAATTAAGAAAATAGTCCCTTTTACAATGGCTACAAAATACCTAGGTATAAATTTAATGATAAATGTATAATTTTACTGCAGAGCAAGCTATAGGACATTAATAAAAAAAATTAAAGAAGAAGCAGAAAAATGAAAAACATCCAGTGCTAATGGATGGGAAGAATCAATACTGTTAAAATGTCCATAGGACCCAAAGTGATTTATAGTTTCATTGCAATCTCTATGAAAAGACTAAGGATATTTTTCACAGAACTAAAAAAAAATACTCCTAAAATTTAAATGATACCAAAGAAAAACCGACACAGCCAAAAACATTTTGTCCAAATGGAACTAAGCAGGAGGTTATTACACTACCTTGCTTCAAACATACCACAAAACTGTAGTAATCAAAACAGCACAACCAAGAGAGAGAAGGGGCAGGGAAGGAGGGAAGAGGTAGGGATGAAAAAAAATTGAAGTGTGTTATGTGCGCATACCAACTCCCCCCAGTAAATGTAATCATTAGATACTGCAGACATGAACTAATAAAAACTAAAAATTTAAAAATTAGATATTAATATTCATAGACATAAAAAATGAAGGCTTCAAGTATTTTAGAAAAGTTCTGTATCTTGATTGGAATACTGATTACACAATGTGTTGTATGCTTGTGTAAAAATTCACTGAGTTGTCTACTTAAGATGTGTGTTCTTTGTTGTACATAAGTTTTATGCAATAAAAACCGCATATACAAAAGGACCCAGTGTGATATTGGAATAAAAATGGCTACATAGACCAATCCAAGACAACACAAGAATACAGAGCCTAGAAATGAACCTGCAAATATATACTTAACTGATTCTCAACAAATGAACTCAGAGCACACAACTGACAAAGGAAAGTCTTTGCAATTAATGATGCTGAGAAAATTGGAGATTCACACGCAGAAGAATAAAATAAGATTCACATCTCCCCTCCATTACAATACTCAACTCTGAAAATATAAGAGTTAAAACCTGAAACTATAAGGCTACTAGAAGAAAACAAAGGGAAATTCAGAATATTGAACTGGGAAAACAATTTTTAGACAAGTCTCCAAAGCACAGAAAAAAAGCAAAAATCAACAAATGAAATTATATCAAACCAAAAAGTTTCTGCACTTCAAAGGAAAAAAAAACCTTGCAGGCAAAGAAACAATCTAGTGAAAAATAGAAAATATTTGCAAACTATATAGCTAACAAGAGCTTAATTTGCAGAATATATAGGAACTCCAAAAACAGAATAACAAAATAGCAAATACTCAATTAAAATACTGGCAATAGAACTAAATAATTTCTCAAAAGAAAACATACAAATATGTTTCAAATATTCTGATGCTATGTGAAAATTTGTTCAACATCGCTAATTATCAGAGAAATGCAAAACAAAATTTCAGTGAAATATCTCCTTACCACAGTAAGAATTACTATTGTCAAAAAAATCATTTTTGAGGGCTGAGGATGTACCTCAGTTATAAAGCACTTGCCTACCATGTGCAAGGCTCTTGGTTCAATCCAAAGTACTATAAGGAATAAAAATGAGGACTTAGAGAAAAAGGAAAAGTTACACACTGTTGGCAGGAATGTAAATTAATAAAGTCATTGTAAGAAAAGAATATGTAGTTTCCTCAGGAAAAAAAAAATATAAATACTATATGACCCAGTAATCCCATTCTGGGGTATAATATACCCAAAGGTAATGAAATTAGTATGTTGAGGAGACCATTGACCTTCTCATGTTCATTGTAGCACTATTCATAATAATCAAGAAATAAAAACAAATGTTATCAACTGAGGAGTTGACAAAGAAAATGTGGAACAATGGAATCCTAGTCAGTAAAGGATAAAGCCCTGTCATTTGCAACAGCACAGATAGAACTGAAGACCATTATGTTAGGTGAAACAAGCCAAGCACAAAAGACAAGTGCTGCACATATCTCTTATTTGTGTGATCTAAAAAACTGATCTCATGGAAGTTGGGAGCATAATGATGGCTACCAGGGGCTGTAGATAGGTGTGAAGAGAGGGGTAGGGATGGTTGAACAATAGGAAAATAGATACTAAATTGCAGGTGGACAGGAGTAACAGTCTCTGATGTGCATAGTAGGCTGAACATAGATGAAAATTATGTACCATAAAGATCTTAAAAAACTACATGAAAGGCTTTTTAATGTTTTCACCATTTCATACAATAAATGAAAAAAACCCAGATGTTTTCACCTGACTTAAGCATTTTACACTGTATCCACATATCAAAATATCACATGATACCCTATTAATGTGCACAAATTTTATTTTTCTATTAGTTTAATAATCAGTTTTAGAAACGATTTGAAATCCTAAAAAAGTGAACAAGGATGGTTCAGGAAATTAAATTCTTATACAAAGGAAAATTTATAGAGTAATTTTAGAATTCAGACTTTGAAGTATCCCAACCCAATGATGAAAACACTGAAACTTAGAAGAATAAGAAAATTTGATGGTGTTTCAAACCCAGGTCTTATATTTTCATGCTGAAACTCTTATATACTACATTCTATTTTCTTGTATCCTTATTTGGCCAGTGACTGAGGAGAGATTACTTGTCCAAAACAGTTTGTGTCCAAAAGATTAACCAAAATTAAACTACTTATTTATTATTTAAGTTCAGTGCTTCCTCTACCTATTTCATATACATATATTCCTAATACTTACAGTCTCAATTTACAATCTACATCATAAAATTCTTCCCAACCCCTTAAAAATATTATTCAGCCAATTTTCCACAGAAACAGTGATTATTTAGGGGCTTTTTCTATTTCAATTGACAGAGCCAGATGATACAATCTATTTTTTAAAATTCCACCTTTGTGATTAAGAACTTCAAGACATTTCTCACATTTCATTGTAATTTCTCCTTCTCCTACTATAAAATTGTTTTAACTTGAGAACATAAATTGGCTCTTGTGTCCCCAACTCCACAAACCTTTTGTTTGCCCCCTTTCCTGATTAGGATCATTTCCATTCTTCTTCTCTTAACTATCAAAATTTGCAAACAATGAATTTTTAAAATGATACCAACCATGTAATAATTATATTATCTAGATTTGAGATAAACATTTTGTATACATTGTCTTCTTTAATCCATGCTATAAAACAGTGAGATCAGTATATCTTAAAAGTGAATTTCTATTTCTACCAGTGGTCAACTGGTTCATATCAGAAAATTTCCTCAGGTCTTTTATTTCCAAGCTGAAACTCTTAAACATTGTAAACTCTTAAACATTGTTTATTTTCTTATATCTTTATTTAGCTAATGACTGTGGAAAGATTGTAAGTTAAATACTAATTTATAAAAATCTATTTTATGATTGTATAGAAATACAAAAGTATCAATAAAAATTACTGAAGCTAATAAGTGATTACAACAGTGGTGAAGATACAAAGTTAATAATCCAATTCACTCCCTTCTTTATATACCAGTAATAAAAAAATTAAGTTTGAAATTAAAAATATACAATATAACATGCACTGGTACACTCTAAAATGAAATACTTAGGTATAAGTTTAAGAAAATATGAACAATGTCTATATGACCAAACTGCAAAACTTTTTGGAATAAAGTCAAAGTATATAAATGGAGCAATATTTTGGGTACAAAGAATTAGGTATGAAGGCTAAATTATCAAAAAATTATTTTTTTCTATTGTGGTTTATAGATTCAATGCAATCTCAATAAATACCATAAATTATTTTATAGATATTAATGAATAATTATAATGTTTACATGGAGAGGCAAAGGATCCACAATGGATGAAAAAACATTGAAAAGGAAGAAGACAGAAGATAGTTGGAGGACTAACAATAACCAACTTCAAGACTTTATAAAATTGCAATAGCCAAGACAGCGTGGTATTGGTGAAAGAACAGAAAGAACAAGGGAACAGAAGAGAGTCCAGAAACCGACAAATATTCAAGTGACTTTTGCAATCAAGCAAAGGTATGATAATGGAGCAAAATGATAATCATTTCACCAAATAATGATATAGCAACTGGACATCCCCACAGAACAAAAATGAAGCTGCAAGCCAATGAACTTCAACAAAATTAACTAGAAATGGATCCATGTAACACAGAGTACAAAACTATAAAACTTCCAGAAGAAAATCGAGATGGAGTTGTCTTTTTTAGATGATCTTGTTTTTGAATATGGCTTTTTAGATAAAACGCCAAAGGTATGATACATGAAATAAAGAGTTAATAAACTGTACTGTATTAAAAAGAAAAATTTAAAATCTGTGAAATACATTGTCAATATAATGAAAAGACAAGCTAAGATAGAGAAAAATATTTGTGCTTGATGAGAATGATTATCCAAAATACACCAAGGGCACTTAAAGCAAAACATAAGAAAACAAAACACAATTTTTAAAAAACGGCCTAAAAATATAAAGCATTTCATCAAAAATAGATCTACCAATAACAAGCACCTGAAAAGGTCTTCCACATCATATGTCATTAGGCATTGAAAACTAAAACACAATGAGATATCACCACACAGCCACTATGATGGCAAAAACACTGAGCAATGACAGGGCAAAATGCTGGGAAGATGTGGAGTAACAGGCCTTTTGATCACTGCTGCCAGGCATGAACATGGTACAGCCATCCTGCAAGACAAATTGGCAGTTTTTAAAAAACTAAATAGACTCTCACTATATAATACAGCAATCATGCTTCTTGATGTTTACCCAAATGAGTTGGAAAATGTATGTCCATGCAAAAGCCAGCACATGGATATTTATAACAACTTTCTTCACATTTATCAAAATTTGGAAGCAATTAGGGTGTCATTTACATGGATAGAAAAAACTATGGCATATCCAAACATCAAACATTATTTGTTGCTAAAGTGAAATGACCTATGTAGCCATAAAAAGATATGGAGGATATTTAAATGCATATTAGTCAGTGAAAGAGGGCAATCTGTCAAGACACTGTATCGTATAATTTCACTTGTACTACAGTATTGAGAGAAGCAAACCTGTCAGGACAGTAGTTACCAGAGGTTAGGAAAAGGGGAGTGGCACAAAGAGGATTTAGGGCAGTGAAAATAGTCTGCATAATTCATAATGCTGGCTTGTATTATCAGATTTTTTCATACTCTTAGAATGTAAAACACAAAGAGAAAACCTGAATGCAAATTACAGACCTGGGGTGATAAAGTTGTAACAATGTAGGTTCACTAACTGTAACAAATATACCACTCTGATGAGAGATACTGATAATCGTGGAGTCTATGCATTTGTCGGGGTGGGAGGTATACAGGAGTACAGGAAATCTCTGTAGCTTCTACTTAATTTTGCTGTACACTAAAACTGTTCTTAAAAAATCAAATCTTAAAAAAAAAATGGCAGAATCAGAGTCACTTATATCATCAAGGAATGGAGAGTTTAAGATTTTACAGAGAAAGGATGCCCCAAAAAGGTCAAACAGAAGGTGCCAGTTGTAAAGCAATGGCTATGAACATGAAACTTTGCACAGAGCTTGTACAGCCCTACAGGTGGAAAAAACTGGGAAGCAGCATCCACCCTGCAGAAAGAACCCTTTTAGACACTGCAAGTTTTCAGGGCTCTGTTCCAGAGCAAGAGAAAATATTAAGTAAGATGAGAGAGATAAGAGAAATTTTAAAATAATTAAGAGATGGATGTACTTTACATCCAACCAATAATATAACTTCAAATTATATAAGAAAAAAATTTATATTTTAGAAATTCATTATCATACTATTTTAAAAAATTCTTAGAATGTAACAAACATGATCTGAACAACACAAAACTTATGACTGAATATATAAATATATAAATATAATTAGTATGCACCATTGTGCACACATCTGTGTACATATACACACATATACAGTGTGTATTATGGGGAAAACACGAGTACATGTGTTACACAAGCTTTATTCATGCATGAGTTACAGTGCTTGTCGGCCATGAGTTCAATGTCAATGAATCAGCAATATATATTAAATGAGGTGCTTTTAAACACAAACACACATAAAAGAAGGCTAAGAATTGATTTTTTTAACAGAAATATTGTGTTCAAAGCATTTCAAGATCCTAACCTTCTACCTCCTTCAGGAGCAATGGCTCAGTATTCACTAATTCAAAATTAATGGTGGCTTTATTGAACATAACTATGGCAAATAATATATACATACACACATGATGTTTCCAATTACTGTAAAGTACACTTTGTTATCAATTAGAGATAAAATATTTATTAAAAAGTGAATCTACAAGAAAAGTAAAAATAACTTTTCTGCAATGTTAGGGACAGAACCTAGAGCCTCATGCATGCTAGGCATGCACTCTACCACTGGTCTATAATCCTAACCTAGGCTAAAATTTTTAAAAATAAAAATATTCCACATTGTTCTATGGTATACTGTTGATTAAACTAAGTCAGTTGGGAATGGTTTTAATATGACAAAGGACATCTACAAATAACATAAAATAAACAACATTTTCACAAAATATATTTAATGTGAAATGATTGAAATTCTAATAAAATGTCTTCTATCATTTTTATTAAGCATCATAGTTAAGACCTCATGTGGTGCAGTAGGACAATTAAAAGGATGGACATGAGAAAATATTGCCGTGACTTACACACGAATGATTATATAGTAAGAAATCAACAGAATCCAAGATAAACAACTAGATTTGGTTAGTAAAAGAGATTGAAATAAGCAATATTTTAAAGATGTTAATTTTTTTTTCACAATGAATTATATCAATCAGTGTAATCCCAATTTTCAAACTTGGGATTTGCTTTATATTTTAATAAACTATAGGCATTGAAAGACAAAGGTTCAAAAATAGTTAAAATATGGAGTGAAATAAAGTTTGGAAAATAAATCTACTGGATATTGATATTTATTTTAAGGTTATGATAATAGGACAATATGTATTAGCACAGGGATAGACAAGCCAATGGAACATATGGGGTATAAAAAATAGAACCAAGCATATACAGATATTTGATTTATGGCAACAGATCTACTTCAGAGCAGTGAGTCAAAGGTGGCATTTTCAATATATATTTCTGGGTCAACTGAGGGTTTAATGGAGAAAATATAAATACTGATTCTAACTCTCTACCACATGCATGGCTTTGATTTCAAGTAGACAGAATATTTATTTATTTACTTTCACTAATACACATTTAATGTAATGTAAGAGTAAATAGATAAGCCACAGAGTAGAACATATTTGCAATGTATACTCTAAACAGAATTTTTATACAGAATTTAAAATCAATGAAAAAAGAAAACAACCCACTAGAAAACAAAGGGCAATAGACTCAAAGAAATACTTTACAAAGAGGATAGCCAAACATTTTATACCAATGTGAAGATGTGCTCAACATTGTTACTTTGCAAAATGCAAACTAAAAACTAAATCAGCTACCACGCATATCCAGCAAATTAGCTAATGAAAAGTTTAATAAAAAGACTGAATTACAGTTCTCTAAAGAAATAGCAGCAATAGGAAACACACACACACACACACACACACACACACACACACACACAGGAATTTACCCTATTTATCTGATGCTTTCCCATCCACAGAGTCAGCAAAGTACAGCTCAAAATATTTTTTAAAAATTGTACCTGTACTAAACAAGTAAAAAGATTTTTCTTATTATTTGTTCCTAAAATATAACAACTCTTTATACAGCATTTACACTGTATTAAGTGTTATAAATAATGTAGAAATCATTTAAAGTGTTAAAGTGTTCACTAGGATACATGTAAATTACACACAGATAAACAACATTTTATAAGAGCGTGAGCATCCTTGAATTTTGGTGTGTTTGTGAGATTCTGAAAACTGCTCGTGTTTACTGAGAGATGAATGTCTCATTTCTCCAAAGACCTGAGGACCAGTGAAGCTGGTGTGTACATCCAAGCCTAAGGACGAAACACTGATGCTCCAGCTCAAACAGTAGGCAGGCAAAAAGAAATGAAACACCTCTTCCTTTATCTTTTTGTGCTATTCAGGCCCCACCAGGTCTGATACGGCTGTATTCACTATGGAGGGTAATTTTACCAAGTCTACCAATTCTCTGGTAATTTTCATCCTGCTCTTTATTCCTGTGAAGTTTATGTTTTCAGATTACACATACAAGTGTGATCATGCTGTAGTTGATTTTCTATGCCTCGCTTATTTTACTTAACAGAATGATCTCCAGCTCTATCCATTTGTCAGAATTACAGCATTTCATTCTTTTTTATGGCAGAGTATTCCATTGTATATATGTACCATATTTTCTGTATCTAATAATGAGTTGATGGACACTTAGATTGCCTCCATTTCTTACAGATGCCTTTTGACATTCTGATTCCATTTCTTTTAGATGTATACCCAGAAGCGGGATTAAAGAATTATATGAGGGCCGGGGATTTAGCTCAGTGGTTCTGCTGCCTGCCTTGCAAACGTAAGGTCCCGAGTTCGATCCTCAGTACCAAAAAAAAATAGAATTATATATGGTAGTTGTATTTTCAATTATTCTCAATTATTTGAGGAAATGCCATACAGTTTTACATAATGGTTTTTCATTCCTATCAACAGTGTAAAAGACAATCCCTATCAATCCCTTTTCCAACATTCTTACCACCACTTGTTATCTTTTGTCTTTTTAATAGCCATTCTTAGTGAGTTGACATTTCCTTGTGCTTTTGACTTGCATTTTCCTTATGATTATTCATGTTAAATTCAAGGTTTCATATACTCGGCCGCCATTTGTATGTCTTCTTTCGAGAAATGCATATTTTAATTTATTACTCTTTTATTTTGCTATTGGGTTTTTGGAGTTTCTTACATATTCTGGCTGTCAGCCCTTTGTCAGATTGCAAATATTTTCTCCCATTCATAGGTTGTATCTTTACTATTTTATTGTTTTCTTTGCTGCACAGACACTTTAGTTTAATATAATCTTATTTGTCTATTTTGGGGCTTTTTGCTGTTCTTTTGGGATCTTATCCAAAAATCTTTCCCACTTTAATGTGCTGAAACCCTTCCCCTGTTTTCTTCTAGTGGTTTCATAGTTTCAAATTTACATTTAAGTCTTTAATCCAACTGAGTTGATCCTTGTAACTGGTGAGAGGGGCCTAATTTAATTTTTCATCTGGTGAATTTCTAATCTTCCAAACATCAAATTATTGAAAAAAGTTGTACTTTTTCCAATGAACGCTCTTAGTATTTCTGTTTAAATAATTTGACCATAGTTTGAATGTTTATTTATAGGTTCTTTATTCTGTTCCATTGGTCTATCTGTTTTTATGCCAATAACATACTGTGTTGGTCAATACACCTTTGTTATGTATTTGGAATTTTCATAGCACAATACCTTCTGCTTTGTTCACTTGCTTAGAATGGCTGTGGCTGTTCAAAGTTTAACACAATGTTACTGTCAACATATTGTAATCATCTTTATTATATTGAAGTATATTCCTTGTATACCTAATCTGTTCAGTGCTTTTGTTTACTTATTGCTTGTCATACTAGGGATTGAACTCAGAGCTTGGCACGAGCTAGGGAAATGCTATAGCCTGATCTACATTCCCACCCTTTTTAATTTTACTTTGAAGTAGGATCTCACTAAGTTGCTTAGGCTGGCCTTGAACTTGTGAACCTCTTGCCTCAGCCTCTCAAGCAGCTGGAATTATAGGTATGTGTATCATGCTCATTTAGCTTTTTTTTTTTTTTAAATCAAATGCCTTTCAGCTTCAGTTGAAAGCATATTATCTTTGTCCTTCATTCAGTTGATCTGGTGTGTAAGATTGATTTGTGTATTTGAATCACCCTTGTATGCCTGGGATGAATGCTGCTTGATCATAAAAAATAACCTTTTTAATTTGCTATCATATTCCACTTTGCAGTATTTTATTGAGCATATTTATATCTATAATCATCAAGGATATTGGTGTGTTTAGTTTCCTTCTTCTGGTGGCCATATCTGGTTTTAGTATCAAAGTAATTCTGGTCTAATAGAATGTGTTTGGAAGAATTCCTTCTCATTCCATTTTTTTAATAACAAGGAGAATTGGTATCAGTTACTTTTTAAATGTTTGATAGAACTCAGCAGGGATGCCATTTGGGCCTGGACTTTTCTGGTGGGAGACTTTTTAGTAGGAATTCAATCTCACTATTTGTTTTTGACCCTCAGTTTCCTCACACTTTAGGATGCAGTTTTGGTTAGGTGAAGGTGTCTACTGGACATTTGGTCTCACTGTGGCAGGACTGGCACAGGGTTCAAGGACAAAGCCTTGTGCTAGCATTGGTGACCTTCTTCTCAGTGGTTCTGCTTCTGAGTGCTCTGCCACCCTCAGTCTGGAGGAGGCATAATAGAGAGAGCATCTTTACCAAATGGCCCACAGCAGCACCAGCGGCACTTCCATTGGGCTGGACTGATAGTGGAGATTGTGGGACTTTGCTCAGTACTGAGTTTCGCCCTGGCGTGCCTGATACTGTTTCCAGTCTAACATCTGGGTTTAATTCTCTCTCTTTCTCCCAAGGGGAAGTGATTCTCTTCATGCTGGGGTGCGTGGAGTTGAGGGAGGGGTGACACAGGCAACATGCTCCTTCTTGTCTTCAATGCACTTTCGTTTTTCTGTACTAAACACAAATACTGGTCTCTTACCTGATTCCTTAGCTCTCATGCTGTAGCATGGAGCAATTTTGTGATTCTGGGAGGAGAGAATGTTGGGTCATCTTTCTCAGCTGTCATCTTGCTCTACTCCCTCTCATTACCTTTTTGATGCCAGGTTTAATCAAGCTAACCCATGTGGATTACAACTATTGCAGATCAAAATGATCAAATAGCAATTACATATGGTTCAACTTAAGTGGGGTATTCACAAGCTGTTCATTTTTAAAAATACTTTTGTTTGTTATTTTTTGATTTAATGGATTTGGTGAGAAATACAGCAACACAATGCATGCTTTTAGGCATAAATTAAAGTTTTAACCATACACAAATATATTAATTTCTATAAATATTGAATATATTCTTTCTTTGAAAGAAACAGTAGTCTGTATGAGTGTGTTTAGTGTATATGTTTGTCATTATTTAATTTCTCTATATTACTGGTTTTAAAACTGTGATATACTCCAAAGATTCATACTGGTAGATGATTTTATTTTTGACCAGTCAAACATTTAATGAATTTGAAAAGCTCTAAAGCAGGGTGTTGACCATGTGTTTCATCTATAGTCTGTTCTACTACCTATTGTGTTATGACTGCATAATTCACAAAATTATAGTAAATGCCAACATTCTATACTCATGTGAATGCCCTTCTCTACTCCTTATCTTTTTCTGTTGTGATTTCCACATCTTGGGGCTATTTTATCTTTTTAGATAGTTCTTTCATTTTTCTTTCAAGCTACTAAAGCAATAATTATCCTTTTCTATCCCTGTAGTAAGTTCTATAATTCAAACATAATGTTTTTTCTTGTTCCATAATGCTCTTTTTCTGCTGTAATTGTACACTTTTGATTGCATTTCTTTTTTATTCAAGTTTTCTCTGTCTTTTTTATTTATTTTGCCTTAATAGGAACCACCTGTTCTTGTTATTTCAATTACATCTCTTTCCTTGTTTTTGAAAGTCTTTTCAAGGTGGATTATTCTCCTTGCCTTCCCATGACTTCAGTTATCTTTGCATCCTCACATGCTAGGATGGTGAGTCTCATGGGTATTGGCAGAAGTGTGGAGACTGGAAAACACCTTACTTATTTTTCTATTGCAGTATGGAAACATACAAAATTGGGACCACTTTTCCACTGAAGAAAGTGATAAAGGTTTCTGGGTGTTTCAGACTCCTCCAAATGCTCTTGGGGAAAGTGAATTTCTTTGGACCTCAGGGAAAATGCTTTCCCAGGCCAGGCACTGAAAGCATGGTGCTCTTCCTCCAGAATTTGGATTGAGGGTTGAGAAAGCACATTTCCCTCCTCACTAGCTGATTTCAGACAAGTAGCATAATTGTTGTTGTTCTTCATTATAAGCAATGTTATTCCCACAAATAATGAGACCTATGTTTTTTCTTTTCATGTTAAGAAGCTCCAATCTTTGTAGTGAAGTGATTTCACCTAGATTGTTTAATGGGGTTATTTTATTTGTTGAGATGTCCAGAAAACAACAGGCACAGAACAAAGGTCAGGAATATAAATTCAAAACATGACCCTCCCCCCAAAATCTAACCTTTCTTTTTTTTAAGTTATGGTAAGTGATTCTCTTACAATTATAAAAGTTTGATATGCTGTATAGCCTTTTGTATTCCACCATGCTTCTTACCTTGTATGTTACCTTCAGATAGCCCCATGACTTTCCATTCCATCAATTATTCTCCAGTGAACCCCCAGCCCCTTATCTCTTGCTATGATCCCCCTTCCAATCTCCAGTTCTGTATATCCATCTGCCCTCGGATGCCCTTCTCTTCATTCTCCATGGATGAAGCACTTCAGTATTCTGAAGACTGAGTTCATCATCATTTCCCATACACTTGCTCTTTGTTGCACATTCCATAGAAATTGAGCAAATTATATTTAGCTTTTTCTAACCCACTTAAAAGCTAAAAATAATACTGGGTTCTTCTCCATCTGGCTCTGATATTAAGATGAGTTTCCAGTGTTGCATTCACATTGGGAATTTTCTGAAATATTCAAGCTTTCCATTTCTGTTACTACTATCTATTATGGATTCCTTTATCTTTTTGAGGCACTATTGTAAAAGATTCATAAAGGAAACTTTAACTTCCTGTACATTTAACTTGCTGCATATTTGTCAGTCTGGCTTTTCTTTCTTCAAATTTTCAAT
Source organism: Heterocephalus glaber (assembly GCF_000247695.1). The sequence continues at coordinate 2,089,285 of NW_004624850.1, read as the reverse complement.
TTCCCAGAATTTCTCTTCAACAATGGAATGACACTCTTATTGTGAAACCTAAATTCTTCATGGCAACATTTTCTGAGCATAGCATGTCTAGTCCTGGAAATTCATCCTTGTTCTGAATTTAAAGCTTCTTTTTTCTCACTTCTGTCATACTGAGACACCTCATTATTTACCTTTGCCAACATATTCACCATTCTCTCTCTCTCAAACCTTCAATGTTCTTTCACACCCTCATGTATCTCCATCTACCTATTCGAGACACTCTTCTGCCCTTTTCTACTCATCCCTCCACTCCAAGATGAGATCCAATATCATAGTCTCTTTGAAACCTCCTGTTTTTCTGTCAGACACTTCTTCGTTTGGCATTTCAAAGCATTTTGACACAGCAGGTTGTACACTTGAGATATTTTAATTTGGTTTGTCAAAATTGTAAGTTTACTTTTTATCCTCAATGTAGGAAATACTAAATATTTTGTTAAAAATAGTCAAAATGGACTGAATATTTATCTCTTAAAATTCACATCTTGAAGTCCTTACTCTCTATGGGTTGGTTGGAGGTAGAGACTCAGAGATAGCTAGGTCATGAGGGTGGAGCTTCGTGAATAGGATTAGTATCCTTGTAAAAGAAAATCCAGAGAGTGCTTGTGCCATGTGAAAGAAGATGGAAATTTGCAACCTGGAAGAAAAACTCCCTAGAAACTGAGCAGCCTAGAACATTAATCTGGAACTTCTGGCCTCTGGAACTGTGAGAAACAGATTTCTGCTATATCTGAGCCACTCAGTCTATGTACTTTATTACCGAAGCATAAGTTCACTAATGCACTCCTAAACTACTATATTTGTTAGGATTGTTTTAATTATAAGGACAGAGAACCAAATTGACTTAATCAAAATAGAGAAGTAATTGACTACCATAATCAAATCATGAGAAGGGAGCAATCATTCCATCTTCTTCTTTTAGTTCCTTTGCCTCTTTGAGATTATTTTCTCATTAGTTATTCTTAGGGGCCTGAACTTTACCACAAACATCTTTGGAATAATAACTTCATGTCATAGTGAAAATACATGTGGAAATCTCCAAGAGATTTGGTTTTAAGAATACACAAGCCAGAGTCAGATAGCAGAGGGCTGTGGCGGATCTCTACCAACAACACTGCTTGGGTGGAATGTGAAGGAAACAGACACTCCAAACAGATGGCCTTTCTAGTGGGAGAGAGGATGGAGGTCTTCTATTCATTACACTTCATTATTAGTAAATATTAAATATAACTGACCCCAAAATAAGCCCTTTCTACCAACATTGTCTTTATATTGTCTTTGAGCTTTCTGTAGTCTGAATAGTCTCCTCTTTTGAAAATATGAAACATTACAGGTATATTGTTTTTCTCCTTGAATAGCACAACTCTGGAGCAGAGAACTAGAACTTTTGGTTTTACTCTTACTCCACTGATGTAACAACATAGATATTTCAGGGGCACAAACTTTTCCATTTCCTTCTAGTAGAACACCGCTGGGCATTAAAAATAGTATCTATGAATAGGGAGGAATGGAGGGGTTGAAGGGAGGGATGGGCAAGAGTGAAAAATAAGAACCAAGAGAGACTATGTAAAGGTGCAAATTTCCAATGATGAATGTCATTATATTGTATACCTAAAATGTACCAATGATTAGAATGAATAATCGATAATGTAAAATAGGAAGAAAAGGTCCAAAGGGGTAGGGGTAGTGGGAGGGGCAGGGGAAAGGAAAGAAGGGAAAGGAAAAATGATGAGAAATGGAAAAAATGGAAATAAAGTCTTTGTAAATAGGGAAGGGTGGAGGGCGTGAAGGAAGGGATAGGAATGGGGAAAAAATAAGAACCAGGATGCAGTATGTAAAGGTCCAATTCCCAATGAGAAATGTAATTGTGTTGTATACCTACAATGTACCAATAAAAGAGCTTAATAAAGTGAAAAAAAAATAGTATCTATGGAGAAATAACTAGTTTCTGAGCAAAAATTAATTTTGGAAATGTGTTAATTTCTGAGATTTCAATTTAATAACTAAGCAAAAATTTCAAGTTTCTTGATTGAATGTATATGCATTATTGATTTCAACTGAACCTATTTTTCAATCAAATATTCCAAGAGAATTACACAACACTTCAAATCTTGATTGGACTATAATTTAATGCTTCTTCATGCAACAGAAAATGTAACTTTGATTTTAAAATGCTGTATAAATTAAATATTTGAGATTTCAGTGGGTTTAAGCTAGCTAAATATCTTTACTGAGGAAGATCAGAACAGAATGCCAAAAAAAACACCACCACTGTATTGTAACTTCACGGTGCGAAAGAGGATTGTATCCTAAATTTTCTTCATTAAGCAAATATTAAATTTTTTTTATGTTGCTTGAAGAAACCTGCATCCCAATTTCATTGAGTTAGTATCTAAGGAACAGGATTACATTTGGCTTCAAGAGGAAATATAAATTCTAAAAGCTTAACCAAATGTGCAGGATGGCAGGGGTTAGTGCCCGTGCCCTTTCTAAGCAACAAGACATGAGACTGATGAGTTAGGACATGAGAAAGCCAGCTTCTTACTCCTAACTTTCACACATAGCTTTCACAAGCCTGGTTACTGTATAGGAACATCACCTTTGGGGAGAAGTTCGTAAGAAAGATAAATGCGTGATGCCTACTTCAAGAGAGTACAACTCTCCCAGAAATCCTCAGCAAGTGTCAGTGTACATCTCACTGACTGAAAATATGTATCACACTCACTTACAGCTGTAAAGATATCTTAAATTTTAGCAAATTTCTTTTCAAAGGAATTTTGCAATGAAGAAAGTTAACTAATTGTGTAATTATTTACTTTACCCTCAGTATTTTAATTTACTTTGTATCAAAGTCTCAAATAAGTCTTCTCAATCAACTTTATCAAACAATATCAAAAACTTTGACTTCTTTTTCATGTAATTTTTTTGGGACTTTTACTTTTTTTTAACCTTTCCTTTATTTTAAACACACTTTTTAAAAAAATTAATTTTATTGGTACATTTTAGGTATACAACATAATGACATTCAGCATTGGAAATTTGTATCTTTACATAATCTCTCTTGGTTCTTATTTTCTTCCCCATTTTCCTGCCCTCCCTTCAATCCCTCCACCCCTCCCTATTTACAAAGACTTTGCTTCCATTTTTTCATTTTCTCATATTAATTTCATTCACACTTTTGGTGTTTTTAAATTTATGGTTACTGATTCTGAAATTTAACATTTTTTAAACTGTGATATATTTACTCGATATGATTTTTGTGCTATATTCCTTTTTTTTTCTTTGTACTGGGGATCAAACTTGGGTCCTTGTGCTTGCACAGCAGGTGGTGAAACCACTGAGCTAAATCCCTGCCCCATTTTGTGCTATATTCTTCAGCCTATACTCCTATTTCCGGGTTATCAGATTCTCCCACTGTGACATTGTCATGGTTTCCACAGGAATCCCACATACTGTGTGCTCTGAGGCACACCTCAGGGGTGGCCCCCATGTACCTTAGCAGAGCAATGTCCCCTTGGCTCACTCTTTGGTTCTGAAATTCCGTGTTCATTTCCTGTTTGGGACTCCCTAATTCAGAAGTACTATGAATTCAAATCTCACATTCCCATACAGTATAAGCCTGAAGGCCAAATGCCTGTGAGCTACACCTTTTCCCGGGAGAGTTCCAAGTGTTTTGCATTTCCTTTGTAGGTCCTCTGGTACTTAGCTGCGAGTTGCACACAATTCTTGTACAGATTCCAAGACTTCAGGAGTGGAAGTGCTTCTTATTCTGGGTTTCCTGATGCGAATTCCCTCCAGTGTAGTGTTTGCTTATTCTTTTTCTTTTGAAATATGAGATCACCTAAAAATGAGATCTTACTAGACTTGCCTATTTTTGCCTATTGATAGGCCAATATTTGTTCATTATAATATTATGGATAAATAAATATTTGTTGAGCCTACAGATTTGAGTAGCTCTTGGTCATCTGCTTTTATGTCTTGGAAGTAAATTTACTCCAGTATGACCAACCAGGCCTTAATACAAATGTGACTGTGGATGTCCATTCATTAGGATATACTAATAAAGAAAATCCTTTTGGGCCGGGGATTTAGCTCAGCAGGATGGCACCTGCCTTGCAATCACAAGGTCCTGAGTTTGATCCCAGGTACCAAAAAAAGAGATGCTTTTACACAAAATGGAAAAGTCACTGTTCGCTTGTGAATAAGAATCAGAGATGGTATTTTCTTAAGAGCAGCACAACACTACTCACAGAGGCCGACTCTTCCCTTTACAGAAGCAGACCTTCTCTTTCAAATTCAGGTGAACACAAGAAAAGAGAATCTGTGGGTCTAGAAGCCCGATGTTTTGACTTGCTGCATTCGTGTGATTCTCCAAGGCTTGTTCATCTTTAGGAATACCGTGTTCTGGGCTCCTTTCTTCTGTCCCAAACATCTTAACTGCAAGTTCTTCAGTGAGGTCTTTGTTCTGCATCAGGTCATTCTGCCAGTCTTGTACTGAACTACAGTCTCATTGTCTATTGAAGTTTGTACATTTATTTTCTCCTTTGGAACATTTCAAGATTTATTTCTTATAATAATAATTGTCATAATAGATATTTTTAATGTAATGGCTGCATTTACTTGCATAGTTGTTTTCATATTGGGATTTTTCATATTGGATTTTAAAATATTGAGGCTATGCTTTATCTTTGCTTTGGTTTTATTTTTGGATTACAAAAACAAAATAAAATGAAATATACTAGGACATAAAGTGCAGTGTTACAATGATCACTTTAGGTGTCCACCCTACATTTTAGGGGGAAAAATGTTATATTAACTTTGAAGTACCATTTATATTACTTCCTTGTCTGATTCTATTTTGTTCCCTTTCAGAAGAAACCATTATGAAATTCTGTGTTTATTACTTCCTTCTTTTTCTTTTTCTTCCTTGTCTTTCTTTGTACTTCATTCTAGCTGCCTACTTGTATAGTGTGTAATATATACAGTATTAGGCAAATTTGAGTAAATATAATACATTGTTTAGTATTCATATGCTTGTCTATAATGTGCTTCTATGGTGCTTTTAATCTGTACTGTTACATGTGATTATAATCATTAATTTTCAAGGGATTAAAGAGCTCTCTTGTCTCTCTGTTTATTTTTTCTTGAACACTGGGTATGTTTCCTTTATTTTTTGCTCTTACAAATGATGTACTTCATGAATCTCTTTTTTTGTATATGTGCCCAAAGCACATGTGAAAGAGTTTTTCTGTGACAGAGCTTTCTAAGAGGCAGACACATAAGTTTGGGACGGCTGCACAATATTGCTCTAGGGAGGCCTGGACTGTCTGGTGCCACTGACCAAGCTGCTCCGATGCTAGTACCTGACTGACTGCGCTCTCTTTAGAGGACATTCAGAGCATAGCAGTCTGGCATGGCACTGCATGCTCCCCTGGAGCTGTGGGCATGGTAAGGGTCTTCAGATGCTCCATCTCCTATCATAAAATTTGGTCACTTGGACAGGATATGTACTTTAAAAGCTGGCTCCAGAAGGTCGGGAGTTGTGAGGAACACACCGAATCAGCACGGCCCTGGCAGCAATCCACTGGACACCCCACCACCACCACCACTGCTCCTCTGTACAGACACCTGGTTCCACACTACAAAGATGCAGAGGACACCGGACCACCAGACCACTGAACTGGGTAAGGTGGAGTCATCTTCACCTCCCATCAGGACCGGGACTATCTTCAGCGGAAAGGCAACTGGAACCTGCAATACAACTCTGCAGAGTTCAACCCTACAGGAGGACAGGGAGCTCAGCTTGGGACTTGCAGCCATAAATCTGCCTGAATCTCATGGGTCTGCAACTAGCTTGCTGAGACTCATTCACTTATATCTGTACACTGCCACCCACATTGTCTATTGTGACAGCAGAGACATATCCTGAAAGAGGCCCTTTATCTTCATTTTTATTTTTTATTCCCAAAATTAGTATTATGAGTTTGGTTTTTTTCCTCTTTTCTTTTCCTTTGCTCCTCTTATTTTTAAGTTTTTTCCTACTCCTTGCAAATGTTTGTTTTTCTCTCCTTTTCTTTTCTTTTCTTCTTTCTTTTCTCTTTCCTTTCTTTCTCTCACACTCACTCTTTTGCTCTCCCACATTGTTAATCTTCCCTTTTTGTCCCTGTTTTGGTCCTCATTCTGAGTTCTTTATTTTCCTATTATTCTCTTTTTCCTTCTCACCTGTGTCCTCTGGCCACACTGCTAACGTTCCCCTATCCTTCTTCCCATCTGTCCCTCCCTCCCCAACCCCTTCTAACTCTCCATCCCAAAGGGTAAAGTTGTTATATTGAAGAGTATATTCACTGTATGTTGGGTTGGTCCTAGATCTTGATTTAATTCACACATCTAAAGGTGATAGATTAATAACTACCACAAAATGTCATTTTCAAAGATGTACTTGATGCAATGGTGTTGCTGATTGTATCACTCGGGGTAAGGTGTTGTTATTGATATAGTCAATGAACCTTCCTAATATAAGGAAAATGAGATAGCATTAGAGTCATTAGAGATTCAAAACTTAAAGACCAGCTATATCTGGAAGATACCTCTAAGAAGCAATCATTCCATAAGGGTTCTAATTACAAGCAACAAAGATACCTACAATAAGCAATTTCAAACTATCAACCCAGGAGTTAAACCAAGGACAGTACCAAAAACAAAAATGAGAAGACATTTAAGCAAGGCACAAACTCAGACTTCCACCCACCAAGGGTAAATCCTGGGAGAAATGAGATGGAAAAGCCTCATAACCAACTACCAGAATACCCTGAACTGATAGCACAGGAAGTAACAAAACAGATGAATGAGGCTGTAGAAAAATTCAAAGCAGAAATAATCTCCCAGATATCTACAGAGATGGTGAGCAGAGTGAAAGACATGATTAGAGGATCTAGAACAGAAGCAGATAAAAAAAATAGATGAGCTCAGAAACATGCTGGGAGCCATGAATACTCAGCATAAGAAAGAAATGGAAACCATGATTGCCCAACATAAGAAAGAAATGGAATCCATGAACAGATTCAAACAGATATTCAGGAGACCAAAAACTCCATTGAAAGTATGCACAGCAGATTAAGGGAATTTGAAGATAGAATATCAGATACAGAAGACAGGATCATGGTTAGAAACTATGAAAATAGAGATTTCTTAAAAATAGTAAGGGACCACGAGAAATCAATCCAACAACTGCTAGATGATGCAAAGAA
>NW_004624850.1:2010938-2077335 GCF_000247695.1 Heterocephalus glaber | reverse complement strand
TGCACAGGTAATGGGGAAAAAATAAGAACCAAGATACATCATGTACAGGTACAAGCACCCAATGATAAATGTAAACGAATTGTATACCTAAAATGTACCAATAAAAGAACTAAAAAAAATAAATAAATAAAAAATAAAAAACAAGAGCTGGCCCCAAACTGACCCAGTGCCCATCATAGATTATGAGTCCCAGCAGCAGCTTGGAGTTCAGGATTCAGATGGCTCAGGAGCATAACTCACAAGTTTATATGCAAGCGGTCATGACTAGAAACTTGTTGAGTTCCTCCCACTGTTTGTAAATCTCTGTCTTTAAAATAACAGACAGTTCTGCTTATTTATGCCTTGTATGTGCTTAGATTGATAAAAAGGCTTGTTATGATTGGCTTTGTACAGATTAGGACTTCAGTATTATGTCAAAATAATTGATATTAAAAAGACCCACTGAATTCAAATATGTTCATATTTTTACAAGAATTTACAACTTTATCACTAGAAGTAAAGTAAAATCTATTTCACACTCTCAATATAGGTTCTAATCGTATACATGGTTATTCTTTCAGAAATAATTTTAAACTGTAATTACTTAAGTGAACAAAATTCTTTGTTGATGCTGATTTTGAGGCTGTGAAGAGTTTATTATGCAAGAATCATGACAAAGAATTCTATATAGCAATTGCAAGCACAGGTCTGAGAGTTACATTTATTAAACTAAATTCAACAGTCCTTAAATATTTTGACATATATTACTTTGGAGTTTTATATAAATTTTATATTGAACTTATGTGTTAGTTACTTTTCTCTCATTGCTGAGACAAAATACTCAACACCCAAAGTTTCCTCAAAGGGGAAAGGTTTGGGCAGGGGATTTAGCTCTGTGGCAATGCGCCTGCCTTGCAAGTGCAAGGTCCTGAGTTCAATCCCAGGTACCAAAACCAAAAAACATATTAAAGGGGAAAGGTTTATTGTCGAGGTTTTAGTCCATAATTGGCTGGCTCCAAGGCAGAGTGGAACATGGCAAAGGAACAACAGTTCATGGCTATGGAACACAGCAAAGGCAAAAAACAGACCTTAGCAGTGTCTTTTGGCCCCTTTTATCCCATCCAGACTACTGGGTTTAGGGTGGTGCCAAACTACTCACTCACATGTAGTAGTTTAGTAATCACACCCCCTTAATAGTAGCATCACACATTCCAGATTCAGCCACCTCCAAAAGACTGCATGAGACTTTGAGGGGATATCTAGACACAAGCCACAACAACTTACGTCAAAGTATTTTTATTTTTAAAATATTAACTTCATAACAGAGACTCTAGAGAACTTTTTAAAATCTAAGCTTTATTTTATTTCCTCATGATCTCTAGAATTTATACCAGTATACAACATTTGCATACTTTATCACTTACCTGTGCCCTAATTAGAAAAGTTTCTAGCAGCATTGATTTAGAATATGTATTTAAGAATAGACATTCCACACTTAAATGGCATGAGCATACTCTTCACTGGACAATGCTTAATTGTTTAAAAATTATTCTGCAAGTAGCAAAGTACAAGTGTCCTTGTTCTCAAGCCTTGTCCACACCTGATATCCTTGTGGTTTTCCTTTTGGTAATTTTGGAAGCATGCTTTTTGATTTGTAGCCCCTTGCTTACCAGTGTGTTTAAACATCTTATCTCATATGCTCACTGTTCATTTAGTTGATTTTTCCATCAAATGTCCATCCAAATATTTTGCCCACTTTTAATGCTTATCAAAAGATAAGCATTCTCATTGATCAATTTGAATTCTTTATTTTTCCTGAGTAATACTCTTCTGTCAATTATTTGTGTTACTCCCATCCTCTCCTAGTAGGTTGGCTCAATCTTCACTCTTTTCTGGCTATCTTTATTTCTATTTTATCAATTTCATAAAATATGTATGCTTTTTCTCTATCTTGTTTAAGGTATTTTTTTTTTTTGTGCCAGCACTATTCTCTTATGTCTTCTGAAAGTTTTATGTACAATTAAAAGCAACATTTCTGTATATTTTGGGACAGTGTTTTGATGCATTCCAGCCCCTGGGCTTAACAATGCCTCCAACCAAACATTAATGTCAACATTCATCTTTATCACACTGGTGTCAGTTTTTTTTTTCTTTTCTAATTAATTTTATTGGTACATTTCATTGGTACATTTCAGGCATACAATTCGTTTACATTTATCATTGGATGTTTGTACCTGTACATGATATATCTTGGTTCTTATTTTGTTCCCCATTACCTGTGGACCATTCACCCCCTCCACCCTTACCTATTTACATAGATTTCATTTCCATTTTTTTCTTTTCTCATAATTTTTCCTTTCCCTCTTTTCCTTTCCCCTTCCCCTCCCTTCACTCCTTCGTCTTTGGACCTTTTTTCCTATTTGAAATTATCAATTATTCATTTTAATCATTTTAACCCTTGTTTACACTATCAGTTACTCACACTAGTGAAACTATTCAGTATTTACACATGTGTGTCCTATTTATTTCACTAAAGGGTATGGCCTCGATATGCATCCATTTAGCTATAAATGAATCTAGGTTTTCCTTCTTTATGGCTGAGTAGTACTCCATTTTATAAAAAAAACACATTTTTTTTTACCCAGTTTCCAGTTGATGGGCACTTGGGCTGCTTCCAAGCTTTAGCTATTACAAACTGTGCTGCTATGAACATGGGTGCACATATATCACTGTAGTATGATTCTTTTAATTCTTTTGGGAAGATACCCAGCAGGGGAATACCTGGGTCAAATGGGACCTCTAGTCCTAGTTCTTTGAGGTATCTCCATACTGACTTCCACAGTGGTTGCACCAGTCTACACTCCCACCAACAATGGAGAAGAGTTCCTTTCTCCCCACAACCCTGCCAGCATTTGTTATTTCTTGATTTCTTGATAGCAGCCATTCTCTCTGGGGTGAGGTGGAATCTCAGGGCTGTTTTCATCTGCATCTCTCAAATGATGAGTGATGTTGAACATTTTTTCATATATTTGTTTGCTGCTTTTACTTCTTTGTCTGAGAAATGTCTGTTTATTTCAGATGCCCATTTTTGAATTGGGTCTTTGAATTTGGGGGGTCTGATTTTTTTCAATTCTTTATATATTCTAGAGAGTAGTCCTTTGTCTGAGGTACAGTTGCTAAAAATTTTTTCCCATATTGTAGGTTGTCTGTTAGCTCTGTTGGTGGTTTCTTTTGCAGTGCAGAGGCTTTTTAATAAGATGGGATCCCAGTTGTTGATTCTTTCTGCTAGTTCCCATGCTGCTGAGGTTTTGTTCATGAAGTCTTTTCCTATGCCAATATCTTCAAGAGTTCTACCTAACTTATCTTCCAGCAAGTTTGGTGTTTCTGTCTTAATATTTAGCTCTTTAATCCACTTCTATCTTAGTTTAGTGCAAGGTGATAGGTATGGGTCTAGTTTTAATCTGTGGCAGGTTGAAATCCAGTTTTTCCAGCACCATTTATTAAAGAGGCTATCTTTCCTCCAGTGATAGTGGTTGGCTCCTTTGTCAAAGATGAGGTGGCTGAGTATGTCTGGAGTTGTTTCTGGATCTTCTAATCTATTCCACTGATCATCAGGTCTGTTCCTTTGCCAGTACCAAAATAGAGATTTCTTAAAAATGGTGTCAGTTTTTAGTTACTTTTAGGACTTTGAGTGGTTTTTATACTCCTTTGATACACAGGAGACATTTTAAAGATTGTGCATTTTTAGGTGTCATTTTTGAGGAAAGTTAGGAGATAAGCCAAGGTAACTATACCATCAGAAGTAGATGTCTAATTTGTTTTTCCAGTGCTATTTCTCATTAATCCTTTACTGTATCTCATACTTAAACTTTGTAATAGTAACTCTAACATCAAGAAGAAATTCTTAGGTTGTTTAAGTCTACCAATTAACAGAATGTGAACTCTTTTTTTCAGAACAAATATTAACACTGTAGTCACCAGAATTCCAAGAAGGCACCGTGATTCCTTTTCCTTGGTGTACATACCCTGTGTCACCTCATCTCCCTGAATAAGTCAGAACTATAAATGTGACAGATTTCACTCTTCCTATTAGGTCATATTTTATGACAAGGGTAAAAGATTTTGTGGATGTAATTGAGATCTTAAATCAGTTAGCTTTAAATTTATTAAAAGGGAGTGTCTTAATTATTTTTCTCTCATTTCTGAGACAAAATATCTGACACTCAAATTTTAAGGGGGAAGGAGTTTATTTGGCTTTCAGTTTGTACAGGTTTCAGTCTATAATCAGTTGGCTCCAAGGCAGGGTGGGAGAGGGGCAACAGTTCAGGGTAGAGTAAGACAGCAAAAGCAGCAAGGGAAGAGGGAGGGGCCCTCAGCAGTGTCTTTCTGTCCCTTTATCTTATGCAGATAACTTAGGGAAGGTAGCCTTCACACTCTCAATCCTAGTGTCCTTGAGCCTAACATTGCACCACGAATCAATTCCAGAAAAAGCTTGACCTATGTCTGCACGAGGCCCAAGCCATAATGGGGAGATTATCCTGGGTGAACAGAATCCAATAAATTGAGCTCTTAGAAGAAAGTGGGGTTCTTCCCGAAACGAAGTGATTCAAAGCATGACTACTCCTCTCCTACTTACCTTAAAGGAGCTGTCTGTCATGATACAGAGAGAGGCACACAGCACACCCCTGACAGAGGCCTGTGGGGATGATAGTGACCCAGACCAAGACAACAAGACTTCAGTGGAGCCATTGCAGACAATGAGCTTTGCTAACCATCTGAGAAAGCTCTGAACTGGTCTACCTCCAGTCAAACACTGGATGAAAATGAGGCCAGCCACAGGTTGTTTTGTCTTGGGAGATATCTAGTCCAGAGTGAAAGCCCCAGATTCCTGACACATAGCAACAATGAGATCCACCCCGTTACATAGTAATGCTACAAACCAGTGAACATATGGCAACTTTACGCTGCTTAGGGGCCTAACACAGAAGCAACCCTCCCAGAAGCACTTGCACACACTCTCCACTGTCCTCCTTCTATGAGTGGCTCATGGACCATTTCCTTCTTAGTAGAGAAAGAAGTCCCTCATAATTACTCTTTGGTATAAAAATAAAATTGGACAATAAAACTTCTCTAATTTTTTTAAACCTAAGAATGAAATAGATTTTAGAAACCAAATTCCTCTTTGTAAATTTAGGTGAAGTCTTCATATAAGCACAATAGCTTAGAAAAAGTTAATTTTGCTTTATCTTCAGGACATTCTTAAAACTTAAAAATAAGAAACAACTGTATATGGAAAACAGTAATGTTTTTGTAAAAGAAAAAGATTATAGAAATTGAGGGAAATTAATTTTAAAGCCTATGAGACACTATTTAAGGTAAAATTATGCTGGTGGTTTATATCATCCCAGTACCTTAAGGAATGTAGGAGCACCCTAGTGATTCATTCTGTGCAGTAAATGAACACTCATACTTCTGCTCTTAAAGAATCACTGCTTTAAAATATAATGTAGGGTTATGTAAATCTTGCAAAGTGGTATAATTTTATTTTCAAATTCATAGTTGACAGTAAAATGTCCATGTAAATCATAGTAGTTGCACTTTGATGTAGACAATTATTTTTGATCATTATGAACTATCAATATGTGCTAGCAACATATGCATATTATACCTTGGACATATTGTAAAGGTGTACTGGCCCCCAAATCTATATATATATTTTTTAACCACTCAACTCTGTCATAGGGATCTGACCAATCAGCTATGGTAAAGAACTGTTGGATGCCAACTAGAAGTCAAACTGCAGCCAGCAAAGTTTGGCACTATAACGTCTAGCCAGATGAAGCAAGAAACATGTCTTGAGCAACTTGATGACACTGTAACTCACAAAAATTTATACATAACTCCAAATTTCAATAATGTACTTCATAAAAAGTATTGCAGTAGAACCATGGGGGTGACTCCTTCTTACACACACATATTTCTTCCCTATTACTATCTCATAAGGATGCTGTGAAAGGCCTGAGAGAACAGGACTAAGATGAGAAAAAGAACTGTGAAAGTTTCAGCAGAAATAAAGATGATAGCCCAAGGCAGCAGCACTGAAATGAAGAAAAGAAGCTTAATCACTTGCTCTTTCTACTGCTCACACAAGCAAGGCATCACAGAGCTTCTAACACCCAATGTGTGTTTTAGTCCACTAAAAACAAACACAACAAAGAAGCAAATGAAAATGAATTGGGGCTGGAAGCATAGCTCAGTAGTCTTCCTTTTGCCTAGATATACAAGGCCCTGGGTTTGATTCCTAGCACTGTCCTACGTGTGCATGTACACACACACACAATATTGAATAACAAGCTGTGATGAAACAAGGAAGATTTGCTGTCTGGTGGCTACAAGCAAGAGGTGATCCATTAGTCAATATTGGTGCTATTGTGACCAGAGTCCTTTCAGAGTTCCCTGAGGATGCGTGATTGCAAGTGTGCAGTCACACATCTATGTTCCCTTTGTACTCCATTCCTGCCTGGGAAGACCAGGAATTCTAGTTCACACTCAGCCAATCCCTCACTATCTCCTCTGTTTTCCACTGGTGCTGTAAACCAAAGAGGCTGCAGTGTGCTTGCAAACTCATCCAGTCTTACTGTGCCCCTTAGAGCCACTAAAATGTAAGACACTATGCTGTGTGCTGAGGAATCAGTGAATACAATGAGACATGAAGAAAATGAGACTTGCTATTTTCCTTCAAGGATCTTACTGCCAGGTGCACGTGCACAGAACTGTCCCGATAATATCCCTGGACACCACTCCTACTCATTGTTGATCAGATCTATTCTAACTAGCCTCTTCATTGGTTTCATCTTCTTGATTCTGTGCCACCAACTGGATTCCTGCTTTTATGTTCCAGGCCTAAGAAGTGCTCTTTACGTCTCAGGTGTTTGAACCTTGTTATCCAGTCAGCTTGTCTGCCACTCCAGTAGGAGTGCAAACCAGTTTCTGCTCCCGTTGGTCAGAATGTAGTTTTGGCTACCATTGGGGCATTCTATCCTTGCTTCCTCATCTTTTAATGGGAAAGATTTATAGATTTCCTAGCCTCACTCTGAAGACTTCCCTAGATGTGTTGCTCTTTTTGTAGACACTGAGACAGAGGAGATAGATTGAGTGCTAAATAATCTCCTCTAAAGAAGAGGAGAAGGCCAGACAGCATGGAGCCCAACACCAAGGAGACTGTGAGTTTAGGATTGAACAGAGTGGGGTGTGAATCTCAACAATGCCACTTTCTACTTTTAATCTATAGGGAGAATTACTTAATATCTTGAAATCTCAGTATTTACAAAATGAAAGGAAACTTCTTGTTTTGCGGGATCATTGTGAGTACCACAGTGAAATTATGCATAGCAGACATGTCTTACATTGTAGCTGAACTTTACAGGATGAGGTACAAAATCAAGTACAGCTAGCACTACAAATTTGATTTTCTTGCATGCTGGAAAAGATGGCTATAAAGACAACAATATGCTGCAGAATAGTTATAATCAAATATTACAATTACAAATTGTGCCTTTCCTCCAACAAAACATACAGCCTGCCTAAGGAATCTGTAAATAATTGTGGAATTCCTCTGAGAAGACATAGATGTCTTAAATACAGGCATATTCCACTTATAAAATAGCTCTTTGGATCAGTACTTACTCTTATTTTATTAAAAATTTTATCAAAGTTAGTTTTCTAATCTCCTAGGACATATCATTAGAAAAAACAAATCAAGTGGAGTGAAAGAATCCTGGATGGAAAAAAAAGAGAAAGGAACTAACAGTTTAACTACCCAGAAAAAGATATTTTACTTTGGGTGTTCAATGTAACAAATATTTCATATGGGATTTAGGTGGGGCAAAAACAATCTTTAGCCTTACATTTAAAAAAATATAAATAGTGCTATATATATATATATATATATATATATATATGTGTGTGTGGGTGTATGTGTGTGTGTCTGTGTGTGTGTGTGTGTGTATGTATACATAATACAGCACATTTATCATAATATCTTGAAAGTCTAAATATTTAAGCTCACCCAGAACAAAGAATAAAGACATGCCAGTCAGGTTATATTTTTAAAACAAGCACTAATTTGTCATGTGACACTTTGTTTTTATCCTTATGAAAAGATTTAGCTCTGAGAGCCTGTTGGAGATGAGTGGGATATGTCTGTAAAATAAAGTCATCTTAATGACACTCAGGAGTTTTCTCCAAAAAGAAAATCTAGCATTTTGTTTCCCTACAAATGTTTGCAAACAATGTCAATTTTAAGAACTTTTTATAAACAAAACAACTTATAATAGCAGTTTGGGATAGGTAAAGTGGATTATTACAAAGCAGGATATTGATTGTTTTATTTCTACAATGTGTTGGTATGGCAAGGACTACTCAAAACAGAAATCAGCCTACTTTCTTACACTAGACATCCCTAACTACCAAGAACTGGAAAGGTCCTGTAGGAGTCAGACTTGGCAGCAAACTTTGCTATGTCACATCAGGCTTTCAAAATGCACAAACAAGAAACTTCTGAATGCCAAGACATCTTAACATTTCGTCTCAAGCCTTGACTTGGCTGCTCTTCACACTTTTTGTATTTTGTTGAACTTAGAAGAATTTAAAAGAACTTCCCTCCTTTACACCTGATAGCTATTCCTCACTGTTTGGGCAGACAGTTCCACATAACTGAAATATAGAATTCTGCAAACTTATAACCAATAGCACACTATATAAGTAATAGTTTTGGGGGAGTGACTATTGATTGGAAAATAACTTAGTCAATCTGTGCATTGGAAAGGTAATTTAGATTTGATCACTGATTGTAAGTCTAACTTATATAGCTAACGGAATTTGAATTAAGACCGACTTAAGCAAGTATTGTGTCTCTGTGACTTGAAGATATGTCAGTGTATGGGTTTATTCACAAAAAATTACAGTAGTTTGCATGACATTACTTAATGCATTACATGACAAAAATCACAGGCTCAGAATAAGATCATGTCAATGTGTGATGAATATTTCATGATCATCAGGTAAAATAAAACTTAATATTTCAGGCTCGAAGCAAACATCTGCCAATGGCTTTCTCTTAGTTCTGGCATTCCTGGTGACACTGGGCCTGTAGCCACATTGTTTTGATCTCTACTTTCTCCATTCGCATGTGATGTTCAGCTGTCTGCATCTTCACATGGGGTTTTGCCCTGAATTTGTGGGGTGTGTACGTGCATTTGTTGTGTGTGTGTGTGTGTGTGTGTACAAGCACCTGTCTGTGTCTCTTGTGTGGATTAAACTCTGGAGTCTGAGGGCCCAAGAATAAGAAGCTAGGACAGAGGATCTTCAAAGGCCAAAGGAGATGAATGCCTCAGCTCCTGAAGAGAGAGCACACCGGCCTTCCTGTGCCTGCCACTTGACGGAGCTCATGGGGCATGGAGTGGAGGTTTCTTCTCTCCATCTGTCATTCCCACGGTCACAGCTTCTGGAAACTCTCAGGCACACTCAGAAGCTAAGCTCCCAGCTCTTTAAGCAGTTAAGGTGACATATAAAAGTAACCTTCACATCTTTGAGCAGTATTTTATTGCAGAAGCTATATGTGAATATGTATGTATAGATGAAACATTACTTAAAGCTACAGTATGTAAGAGAATTGATTTTTGTTAAATTCATGATAAAGAAAAATATCTTCTCACTCACACATAATGATTTCATTTGTTCTCACAATTTTCTCAGCAGTGATTGATATTCTAAATAGGCATCAATTACCTTGGGTGGGAACCACAACCTTCCTAATGCATTCCTTCCAGTGAAGTCCTTGTTCCTTCTATGTATGCTTGCTGCTGTGTGACTAACTTCCCCATTTGATCACCATCTAATCAGTATTACTTAAGTGACTATATATTATAGTCTTATTGGTTGATCATAGTTTAGTTCTAGTCATGATTTCCCATTCGATCAATATTTCCTAAGGGAGTATATTTGTAATCTTATTAGTTGACTGTAGTTTTGTCCCATATTGTACCCACCTTACCTCGTGGCTTTGCTTAATAAAACACCTTGCGAAGAGGGGTTAGCATGGGCAACCCACTTTCCTGTCCCCCTTCTGTCTCTCTTAGAGAGAAGCTTTCTTTCTCTCAATAAATCCTTCCTACTCTTAACCTCAGTTGTTCCTAGAATTCATTCTTCAATTTTAGAGAACACAAACTCAGCGTTTCAGGTATTGGGCAGGTTGGAAGTTAAAACATTTTCCTTATTCGGATTACTTGGTGCTCTATATCAGAAACAACCCACCAAAGGTCTCTGGTCCTATTACTCATTATTCTCCAATGGAGCCTTGTTTGCAGTATGACTAGGCAATGGGGTTTCATGTTTGTAAAGTTTATTTTACATATATTACCTAAATGCATCCACTTAACACCCATGAGTGCTATTTTATGTACTTGTTTTAAAATGAAAACAGTGAAGCTCAAAGAGAAATGTTATCTATTCAGATCACAAAACAAAAACATAGTGAATGATATAGCCTATGTCCGTGAATTTCCACTAATTGGAGCTGATGTACTTTTGAAATCAGGTTTTTTTTCTTCACCAAAGTGTAACTATTTCACACAGTGAACATGAAAGATGTCTTCTATGAACTTTTAAAATAGCTAATGTGCAGGAGTAATTGCTATCACAAGAATTGACAGATTTGCTATAACAGGGTGAAAAGGTGTTTTTATTCATACTTGTTTTTGTTTGTGTTTAAGGCATGGTTTTAAATTTGTTTGGAATGTTTGGGTTAATAATCTTTATTTTAGTGTTTCTAAGAACAGGCTCTATGAAATACTTTATTAAAATGACAAATGGTTAGTTTAATCAAATACAAGGAAAAAGAAAGCACAATTTTGTTGTAATTTATTATCTATCACTGCACCACTTTCAAGAGGTTGCAGAACTTCACTATAATGTTCACCTGGAACTATGCTTCCCCCATTCCCTTGAGTCATAATGAGGACACATTATAAAAGCCATATTATATCGGAGGCTTGAAATTTGGAACTCATTTGATTTAATGGATAGGAATCTTCTTTATTTCATAAAACCAGCTTCACTCAGAAATATAAACCTGCTGAACAACAGGACAGCAATAGCCTTCACTGGGTTCTATCTCTAGCACTGGCCAGTTGAATAACTGGTGGCTTCCTGCCACCATGCAATGGACTGTTTCTCCTCTGCCATGCTGCTGTGCCTTGGAGCCAGCCAACTATGGACTGAAACCTCTACAAACTGTGAGCCAGAATAAACCTTTCCCTCTTTAAGTTGTGGATGTTGGGCATTGTGTCCATGATGAGAAAGTAGCTGAGACAACCACTCTGCTTCTCTGAATCTGAATTTTCTCCTCTGTAAATAAAAGTTAGCTCTTATACACAAAGAGTGGTAAGACTAAAATGGGATAACCAAAAGAATACCCAGTACACTGTTTGAAACACAATAAATATTAAGCAAACATTAACTTTCTTTTTTCCCCACACTTCTGGCTTCTCTTTGCATTCACTGCATTCATGGATTTCCAGACCTTGGTGCTCGTTGTGGACCCTCTGCTGTGCCCAAATTCCCTCTCAATGAGGCAGTTGTTTTCGTTACTATGAGAGCACACTCAGCTATCCCAGAGCTGCCTTATCTGCTCCTCATTGCTCTTCCCAGGGCTGTCCATGTCTCAGAAAGACCCAGGCCTGCACACAGAGGTGAACCTGAAGGTTACTCTAGGTATTCGGCATAGCTGAGATTGTCATGATGTTGTCATCACATCTCAATGTCCCTCTCTATCCTGTGTTGCTTCCTTCTCCTTTCAGAGAGATGTTCCTGAGGGTTCCTGCTTTGACAGAAGGCTCTCAATTAAACTCCATCTGAGAGTTTGGCTCCCAGAGAGCCCCACTTGAAGTCTGGCCTCACTCTGTATTTGATGATAAACATTTGACTCCAAACACTCATTCATTCCCTCATTTCACTTTCCTACCTGTTCCACACAGCTGCCCGCACACAGCTGTCCGGGCCAGGGGTGAAAAAGCTAGCAATTAAGGGCAAGCATTGACTACAGTTAATAAAACCCTTGAGTAGTATTCATTTGTGTTAGACTGGAAGGCTTTACTTTAGGCTGTTCAGAACTAGTCTGAGTTCATAATCTTTTTTGAACCAAAATTCAACACCATTGTTCTATCTTCCATCATTCATAACATAGTACTGTTACTAAAAAGCAACAATATTAATAGCAATAAATACCATTTTCAAATATAGTATTGGAGTTTAAAAAACCTAGTATATAAGATGAGACATGCAGGTGAGTAATAGTCCAGTACTCTGTCTAAAGGAAATGAGGCCAAACAATTCAGGAACGAATCTGGAGCTACCTGATGGAACTGCAGACAATTTCAGATTTCTGTTGTTAGACTTAATGATTTTTCTCTTACACTGTAATAAACTCCATGTCACTTACAGGAAAACAAGGCTCTTTGAGAACATAAATACAATATAAATATCTTAACACTTGATATTAGATTATTGTAAACATGTATATTAGTAAATGGAGGTGCTTTGTATACAACACAGCTTATGAGTCTTAAAGAGCCAAAATTGGCTGCACACAACAATGCATGGGATGCTTTAGGGTGTACGTGCTCTGACTGTAATTACTAACCTTACCTACTAAGAAGGCCTCATCATACAGATGGATAAGAAATCAGTGGAGTATGTGATAGGACCATAGTTTGGAGGAAAGTTTAGTTATGTGTTCTAAATACAGAGTCCTTGCCAGGAAGGAAATGGAAGCTTAGAATTGGAATCCAGGTTTCTTTGTTACACCATGTGTCAGCTTCTGGGGATAGAACCAAAGGGAGTAACATTGTGATAGGGATGGTGTGTGGTTTACACATGTCTGTTTTCTAAGCACATAGGACATGCTGTCAGAATTAAATGGCCTGATGCCTTTCTGGCATTCCTTTGCTAAGACAGTCTCCAATGAATACTCAGTTGGCAAAGATCAGATATTTTATCTGATGTATGCTGTATGCTTTTACTGTCCAGTACCAAGAATCAAACTGAGGACCTTATGCTTGCCAGGCAGGCACAGCACTGCTAGCTACATCCCCAGCTGATGTATGCTCAGCATAAGTAACGAAAACATGAAAGAATTCCCATTTTGTTCACGTAATCATTTTGATGGAGTGTCATTTCCCCAGCACTACCAATTAGCCATTCATGCTGTGAGCTGCAATTCATTTGCAAGATAGATTCAAGAGATTCCAAGGCATTGAGCAAAAAATATGTTTGCTCAAAATCAGTGCAAAGAATTATCAGTTTAAAAAGTGGAAAATTTTAAAGCTATGTTGGTCATGAAAAGTCTTGCTTCATCACGTTCCTCATTAGATGGTAGCAGGTGTTGCTCTGATTGTCCATGTCCCATGCAGGAGCACAGGCAGCAGTGTGGTCAGCTGGGGTCCAAGCTACAGATTTTTCTGTTGTGCATCACAAGGCATGGTAATAGCTACAGTGAGCCAAAGTAATACATCTTCTCCAAGAGGACACCTTGGTATTTAAGTTTGTGAAGAGCACATGCTCTATTTTGAAGCTTATGGCCATTAATAGCTAATTAGATAAGTACTTCATAAGATATTGCGTGTTGCTCATAATGCTTTATCTACACCCACTTATATGAGCAAGGAGTTAAGTCTCACTAAATTAAATACTTGTATATATCTCCTCATAAGAGGAAAGAAGGCAATAGTTTATGTTAATTTAGGTCTTCATTCTGGCTTTTCCCTAGTGCAGTAGCTCATATAGCTAAATATTTGCTATGATTCTATAGATTTTTGGCTCTGACCCCGATATGGATAATTGTCCTGAAGCCTGTGAATGGACTGTTTACATTTTCACATAGATGGAACAATGGAAGATCTGGGATTGGGCTTGCCTTCTTGATCTTTTTATTGCAATGTCTAGCAGAGCACTGACCTACAGTGGGCTCCTGGTTTTAGTTACTGAAGAATGCAAATGAGACACATGCTGTTTGTCATTGGGACCTTATTACATTGCAAAAGATGATTTTATTAATCCATATGGTTGCACACACTCATGGGGTGCACTGTGATACTTCCATACATGGGACTGGCATCCACTCATCATATCCAACTATATTTTTTCCACCTTCACTCCCAAACCATCTTTCCAAACTCTAATAATCACTATTCTACACAGGTAAACATTTTAAAATTTCCATTTATGAGAGAAATATGTGGGCCTTGTCTTTCTGTGTCTGGTTTATTTCTCTTAATATAATGTCCTCTATTTTGCTCCAGGTGACAAGATTTTATTTGTTATGGCTGAATAATACTCCACTGTGAGTATGCACAGGACATTCTGAACATGGGCATATAGGTGTCTCTTTTGCTGCTTCATTTTTTTGAATAGTCAAAGAGCAGGATCACATGGTAGTTATGTTTGTAGATTCTGAGGAAACTTCATACTGTTTCCTGTAGTGATGCTATACTAATTTACATTCCAACAAACATTATGTAATGGTTCCCCTTTCCTCACATCTTTGCCAGCATTTCTCATTTTTAACTATTTATTTATTTACTTATTTATTTATTGGTACCAGGGATTGAACTCGGGTCCTTGCGCTTGTGCAGCAGGCACAAAAACCATTGAGTTAAATCCCTGGCCCTTAACTGTTTAGATAATAGCTGTTCTCACTGTGATGAGATTACCACTCCTTGTAGTTTTGATTTGCATTTCCATTCAGTGAGAAATTTTTCATATATTTGTTATTTGTGTGTGTTCCATATTTTGAACAGTGTCTATTCAGATCATTTGCTCATCTGGAAAATGAAACACTAGCCAACTATTTATCTGACATTTTATTAATATCCAAAAAATTTAAAAAGCTCAAAACATTTAACAATAAAAACAAATTTTCACTACAGTTAGAGTGACCTTTACAACATTTAAAATGCCACTCATTTCAGAATTTTTCTGTATTCCTACATCCAAGAGAGATAAAGAAAATGACCAAAGCAAGAGTCAGTCTGTCCCAGTGACCTTCTACTTCTTATCCCTTATCCTGGAGCATGAACAGTAGAAAAAAAAATAGTAATGATTGCAACTGTGATATAAACAAAAAACTGGATATAGCTCATACAGAATCACAAAACCAGAATAGAGTTCTAATCTGTACTGTTTTCCAGTGCTAAAGGTGGTTCTGATTTCCAAGTTACTTAATAAAGACATTCCAATTCAAATCCTTCAGGTGATGATCCATCTGAGAATGTAAGAAATTTACCTGTCTTCTGAGAAATAGAATTCCCTGACCTTTTGCTCCTCCTTGGTTTCTGACTCTGCTCTCTTCCCTTGCTCCTTAAATAGAGCCAATTCTTAGATTTCTGTCTTTGATCTTTTTCTCATTCTTTATATTCTCTTTCAGAAATATTATTTACTCTCTTGCTTTCAAAGATTAACTATAAATCAATGGAATCTATACCCTCTGAAATCCATTATTTCTGGTCACAAATCTTGCCTCCTACCATCCACCTTTCACCAAGGCCAATGTGTACATACAATGGAACCATGAATCCAGCTGCACCTAGAATCTTTTCCTTACCCTCAGATGCTTCCTTGTATCCCTTCCCAGTTAATACACCCCAACCCCCATCCAAGAACTGATTAACTTATTTCTACCACTATGTGTCATTTTTTCATCCCAGGACCTCATACAAATGGAATTATACAAGGATATTCTATTTATGTTTGAGTTCTTTTTCTCAGCATAATTCTTCTCAGATTCATTCATGGTTTTGTTTGAATCAGTAGTTTATTTTATTGCTGAGTTTTAGTTCTATGAAAATGTTTAACTGATTAGTTATTTGCTTCTTTATGAATAAGAATAATTTTGCTTATCTTCTTGCATATATTTAGATAATAATATTTATTATATTTTATATTTAATATAATAGCATATTCATATTTTTCTTGGCATAGAAGAAGTGGGGTTAGACATCTTTGTTCTTTTTTTGGATCTTAATTATAAAGCATATTTGGACGCTTGTTATCAGGTTGACTAAATTCCTAGTTCTTAGTTTTCTGAGGGTTTTTACATGAATAAATATTGGGTTTTGGAAAATAGTTTTTCTGCAACTACTAAGATGATCTTATTTTATAAAATTCTGTTAATATGATTAATTATATTTATTTTCAAAAGTTAAACCAACTTTTGAGTTTCTGCTGAAAATATCACTTGGCATTGTATTAGTTGGCTTTTTGTCATAGTATCTGACATACACTATGTGAAGAAGGAAATATTTATTTTGACTGTCTGTTGAAGGGGATTCAGTCCATAGCCAGCTGCCTCCAAGGCAGAAACATTACTTCAGAAGGGACTAACAGAAGAAAGATGCTCAACTCATGGCAGCCAGGAAGCAGAGAGCTGGGGAAGAGCCCAAGAAAAAGAAGCTGGTGAGCAGGTAGAGTCACCAAAGTCACACCACGCGACCCACCCAAACACACCAGAAGTGTGCTTCACTTATCTCTGAAGCATTCTCAGCCCAGTCAGGTTAACAATCAAGATTAACCACTACAAAAAAAAAAAAAAAAGATTAACTACTACAGTAATAATGCATTAATTAGCCTTTTAAATAAGTGCTGGAATTAGTGGCTAATATTTTTATTAAGAAAATTTGTCTATGTTGATATGAACATATAGTACAATACATGTTTTCTCATTATGTGATTTTTCAGCATTGGAATCAGGGCTCATAAAATTAGATAGTGTTTTAATTTTATTGCTTTAATTTTAAATTATTTCTACTCTTAAATATTTAATTAAATGCACCAGTGAAACTATCTGGCATAGTAATCATTTTTGTAGAAAAGTTTTTAATAAGAATTCAGTATCAGGTGTGTGGGGTATGGCTTATAGGTAAAGTTTCTGTCTAAATCAATTCCCTACATTCAATTCCCAGCATTGCAAGCTACAAAAACTAAAAATAACAAAAATGAATTTTATTTATATGGGCCCAAAATTGTTTTATTTAGTTACTTTTACCTCATGATAATATTTGAAAGGTCTTCTTAAGCGCATATTATGATATTCACCCTGAATTCCTCAATCATTTGGTTATATATTTATTTGTCTCTAGTGTTCAATATTTCAAATTTTCTGTAATATATTTTCACATAAGGATTGTGGTATCGTTTTTCTTATTAGTAGCTATTTATATTCTGCCATAGAATTTGCTGACAAATCCATCTTTTTCAAAGTAATTGAAATGTTACAGATATCACATATTAATTCTCCATATACATCTGGAATCTGAAAGAATCCTGTGTTGATGTGTATATGTATTACTATAATAATGTTGTGATGTCAATAACCATAGCTTTATAATAATGGTGATTGTTGTATTGTATGTCTTTAAATATGTAGCAGAATATTTTGCCAAGAATCACTTTGCTGGTCATATTTTAATTAGTTTTAAAGAAATGTATAAATCATTAAGATAGTTGCTATTACTAGGTAGGATCCTATTCAAGAAAGAATTTTGGAGCCAGGGATTTAGCTCAGTGGCACTGCACCTGCCTTGAAAGCACAAGGTCCAGAGTTCAATCCCTGGTACCAAAAAAAAAGGAAAGAACCTTTGACTCCATTTATATCTGTTTTTCATTTCTTCAGTATATTTTGAGTTTTGTTAAATTGGGTGGGTCCTGTGTTTTTCTTCTTAAATTCATCTCTAAGCTTGCTTGCTTTCTTTCTTTCTTTCTTTCTTTCTTTCTTTCTTTCTTTCTTTCTTTCTTTCTTTCTTTTTCTTTCTGTGCATCTCTAAGGTTGCTTTCTTTTTTGGTGATAATGTCAATGAGATTTTTTTTTATAATTATATTTTAACAACTTATTTTGATGCATACCTTTGTGGAGGGTATCTTTAAAGTCTGATTAAAGTTCCTTAGTCCTCTTTGACTTTCCAAATACTTGCTCTTATCTGTAAAAATATAAATGCTACTTTTATTTTTTCAGAATTTACAGCTCTGATTCTTTTTTTTTTTTTGGAACTGGAGTTCGAGCTCAGGACCTTGCACTTGCAAGGCAGGCACCTGAACCGCTGAGCTAAATCCCTGGCCCCTAGCTCTGATTCTTTTAAATATGATCACTTTAGAATAATATTAAACACAAGCATGAAAGGAAGTTATTTAATTTTTTATTTTAATAAGTCAGCTTAGTGCTACAGTAAGAGTGAGGTTGGTAGCTAACTTGAGATTGTTTCATGATTTTCTGAAATACAATTATAAGCATCCATCTTTTTATTTATATTTTAATAACTGGATTGTTTAGTTTTTCTCAAGGGCTATATTTTATTGAAAAATGTTGAAGAATACTGAATAACTTTCTTTTTAATGTAATGGATTTTTTTTAAATTTTCAATTTTGTGCTATGTTTTCCCATATTGCTGGAATGATCCCCATCAGCCCATGATAGGCTATTCTTTTATGTATTTCTTGCTAGTATTTGATAAAAGGGTGTTTCAGATATTTCATGTGAATCAGCTGTGACACTCATTTCTGATTTTTTATTTCTAGCCAAAGCTGTAAATTCATGTACCATAGGGCTAAATGTGTGAAAAATCTGTGTATTATGTAAATAGGAGTTTTCATGATTGTATGGAAGTGGAAAGAGTTTTTTTTACCTAAAGAATATTTTTTGGTTCATTTTCCTGCTTGTGTTTTCTGGTTAAACTGAATTATATGAGGAGTGAATTAAATTGAGATCCCAGATTTGTTATACTTGATATACAGCTTTCCAGTGAAAGGCCATGCCACAAAACCTGTAAGGATCGTAAGGGGCCCATGTGTAATAGATGAGTACTATCTGACTGAGCTACACCCGTGCCCAAGCCTATGTTTTCTTTTTAATTTTGTAATTTTTGACAGGCAGTAAAATCCATGTTTTAGATTTACATGCTCTTTAGCACTGTTCAGACCTCTGTAATTCAACAGTACAAAAATCCTTTTAACACAATATTTTCCAAGCAACTTTGACCACAGCAATAATTGCAAACATCCAATTGAATATGTACTTTCAGATGCAGTGGCCTGGGATAATTTATCCCACCACATCCTGTCAACATTCATCAGACACTCTCTTAGTGTTATGTAGCACAAGCCAAAAGAAAACAAAGTGCTCCTTCTTTCTCTAGACATTGAGAAAGTTTAAATATCATTAGAAGTATAATTGATGGTTAAAATGCTTTAAAGATTGGAAATATTCTCAACAGAATTTTTGTGGGCTTGACAGTTGATGGGAGCTTACAGAGTAGGAAATGCAGATCGTGGTTCTTTAAAAACTGTTGTAAGTTTACTCCATGACTTTTGCTCTATTTAAATTTGTAAAGAAAAATGACTAATATTCATGATTTAGTAACACAGACTTCCATCAGATATATCATTTTAGTCTTGGGGTACAATTCAGTGGCAGAGAGCTTGCCTGGCAGCCTCAATGTTGCATAAATCAATTAATTAAAGATAAATATTTTCTCCCATACATTATTAAAAACGCAAATGTTCTTATTTATTTTTAAATGTGCAAGAATGTGAGGTAATTAAATATTTCTTATTTTTAAGTTTTAAAATTTTCTATTTTCTAGTATCCTCTTATCTTTCAGTTAAACCATGCTTCCTCTCCTTTTTTGCAAGGATTCAATTATTTGAAATATATGTATCTATTTTGTAATTTTTTGTCTTACTTTTAAAATTTTTCTTTTGTCTTTGTTTTTTTCTCCTGCTATTAAATGTACTTTCTACTTTTTTTTAACTCTTATTTTTTGTTTTTTATATATTCTTTGAATAAGTGTGGACTGTATTTAAGATATTTTTTCTTGTCTGTTGTAAAAGTATATGGCTCAATCTTCAGCTTCTGGAAAGCCATTTTTCCCAGCACTATGTATTAAAGAGGCTGTTTCACCTCCAGTGAAGTTGTTTGGCTCCTCTGTCAAAGATAATGTTTCTGCATCTTCTATTTCATTGATCCTCTGGTCTATTTCTTTGCCAGCACCATATTGGTTTTGTCACAGTAGCTTTGTAGTACGGTATAACTTCAAATCAGGGATTATGATGTCCACTGTCTTGCCCTTGTTGTCCAGAATTGTTTTTGCTATTCTAGGTTTCTTCTGGTTCCATATGAATTTTAGGATTATATTCTCTAGTTCTGTGAGTTATGCTATTGGTATTTTGTTTGGGAGTGCATTAAATCTGAATGACAGTTTTGGAAGTATGGTAATTTTCACTGTATTGGTTTTGCATATCCAAGAACAAAGGATGTTTTCCCATTTTCTCATATCCTCCTCAACCTCCTTTTTCAGGGTACTGTGGTTTTCAATGTAAAGGTCTATCACTTTCTTTATTAGATAGATTCCTAAGTAATTCATTTTCTTGATGATATTATGAAAGGTGTTTTTTTCCTAGTTTCACTCTCAGTTAGTTTGTTCTTCATGTACAGGAAAGCTATTGTTTTTGAGTGTTGACTTTGTATCCAGTATGCTACTGAATTTGGTTATTAAGTCTAGAAGTCTTTTGGTGGAGTTTTGGGGGTCATATATAGCATGTCAGATCATTCACAAATAGTGATAATTGAACTTCTATCTTTCCTATCTATATTCCTTTTACTATTTTCTCTTGTGTAATTGCTGTGGCTAGTGTTTTCAGAACCAAATTGAACAGGAGTGATGATAGTGGACATCCGTGTCTTGTTCCTGATTTTAGAGTGAACACTTTCAGTTTTTTATCACTTAGCACGATGTTGGCTGTTGGTTTGTCATAGATGGCTTTTATCAGATTGAGATAATGACCTTCTATTCCAATTTTCTTTTAGTTTTTTTTATCATGAGCAGGTATTGGACTTTCTCAAATGCTTTGTCTTCATTTTTTGAGATGATGGTGTGGTTTTTGTCCTTGGTTCCATTAATATAATTTGCATATATTGAACTGTCTTTCCATCCTTACTTGGTCATGGTGTATAATCTTTTTGATGGTTTGCTGCATTCCACTTTCCAGTATCCTATTGAGGATTTTTGCATCTATGTTCAATAAGGAGATTGGCCTGTAATTCTCATTTTTTGGTTGGATCCTTCTTTGGTTTTTGTATGAGGGTAGTGCTTGATTCCAGGACTGACTTTGGGAGTATTCTTTTCCTTTCAATTTCATTAAAAAATTTGAGGAGTAGTGTCATTAGATCTTCTCTAAAGTTCTTTTAAAATTCAGCAGTGAATCCATCAGGACCTGGGCTTTTCTTTGTTGGTAGTTTTAAAAATTACTTTTATTATCTTCTCAATTTCATTGACTGATATTGGATTATTTAGAATTATTATTTCTTCTTGATTCAGCTTTAGTAATTCATATGTATCAAGGAATATGTCCATTTTTTTCTGAATTTTCCAATTTATTACAGTATAGGTTCTTCCTTGCAAGCACAAGGACCCGAGTTCGATCTCTGGTACCAAAACAAACGAACAAACAGTACAGATTCTTAAAGTAGGTACTGATGATATGGATTTCTGCAGGAGCTGTTGTGAGTTTGCCCTATTTTTCCCTAACTGTATGGATATGGGTCTTTTCTTTCCATATTTTGATAAAATTGGCTAAGAGTTTATCTACTTTAATCTTTCAAAGAACCAATTCTTTGATTCATTTATTCTTTGTATTTTTTTCTTAGTCTCGGTTGCATTAATTTCTGCTCTGATCTTGAGAATTTCTTCCCCATATGATCTTTGGGATTAACTTGCTTTTCTATTTTCTAGAACCTTGAGGTTCAGCATTAGGGCATTTATTTGAGCTTGCCCTGTTTTTCTAATGTGTGAATTTACCACTATAAATTTCCCTCATAGGATTGATTTCATTGTGTCCTATAAATTCTGGTATGTTGTATTGGTGTTATCATTTAATTTTAGAAACTCTAATTTCTTCTTTAATTTCCTCTGTGACCCCATTGGATCTTCAGGATGGTGTTATTTAATTTCCATATATTTATATAGATTTTGTGGTTATATTGCCATTGATTTCCAATTTCATTGCACTATGATCTGATAATATGCACAAGATAATTTCAATTCCTTTGCATTTTCTTAAGCATGTTCTATGAGCTAGTATGTAGTCTATTTTGGAGAAATTCCTGTGTACTGCTGAGAAGAATGTTTATTCTGTTGTTGATGGGTGGCACATCCTTTAGATATTTACTAAGTCCTTTTATTCAAGGGTTTGATTTAGCTCTGACATTTCTTTGTTGATTTTTTGTCTAGTTGATCTGTCTATTTGTGGCAGTTGGGTATTGATATCCCCCATATCTACACTCATATCCCCCTAGACTCATATCTCTCACCATGCACTAAACTAAAATGTGAGTTAAATATCTAAATAAAAAGAGAAACACTTAACCACCTAGTAGAATAGATAAAACTCTGAAAGACCTAAGTGTGGACAACAACTTTATGAACAAAACCCCAATTGAATAGAAAATACTACAAAGAATCAAAGACTGGGATCACATCAAATTTAAACCTTTTGCATAGCACAAGAAACCATCAACAAAGTGAAGAGACAGCCTACAGAATGGGAAGAAAATTTCACCAGCTAATCCTCAGACAAAGACTAACATCTAAAATATGTGAACAACTTAAAAAAATCAGAGCCCCCAAATTTAATGACCCAAACCAAAAATAGGCATCTGAAATGAATGACACCTCTCAGATGAAGAAGCACAAACAGCAAATAAATATATAAAAAAATTCAGCATCATTGATCATTCAAGAAATGCAAATTAAAACAACACTGAGATTCCTTCTCATTCAAGAAAGAATAAGTATCATTAAGAAATCAACCAATAACAAGTGCTGGCAAGACTGTAGGGAAAAAAGAACCTTTCTCCATTTTGTATATTGGAACAGTCACTATAGAAATCATTATGGAGGTTCCTCAAAATGCTGAAACTAGAGATTCTTCTTGACTCAGTGGTGCCCCTACTAGCTATCTTCCCAGAAGAGTTAAAACCATAATACCACGATGATATGTGCATGCCCATGTTTATACTAGTACAATTTATAATAGGTAAATCTCGGAAATAACCCATAGGCCCATCAACAGGTGAACAGATGAAGAAAAATGTGGTATTTATATACAATTAAGTACTACTCAACAATAAAGGATAAATGAGACATTTTTAGATAAATGGATGCACCTTGAGATCACAATTTTAAGGGAAATAAATCAGACACACAAGTTTAAATATTGCATTGTTTCTGTGTGTATGAAAGTTAAATGATAAATGAGCAAAATAGAGGATAGATAATGGGAAGTAGGAAGAACATGTTCAAATGGGGAGAAAAACAAGGAAGAGGGAGGAGAAAGGGAAGGAAGGGAAAAGGGATTTTAAAAAGAGCATGGAAGTAACAAACTGGAAACAAAGCTTTTCTAAATGGGGAGGTATGGAAGGGTTGAAGGGAGGGGAGACGAATAGGTAAAAAAGAAGAATTGAGACATATTATGTATAGGTACAAATTTCCCATGGTGAACATTATCATTATATATGCAAAAGAAGCTTAAGACAAAAAAAGTGTATGGCTGCTCATTTTTATTCTCAATTAATGCATTTATCTCATTGATGTGTTACATTTTCAATATTATGATTTTTAATGTATTTTGCAATAGTAATTTTATTTTTGCTTTTGAAATCTGTTTTTTTTTTCAAGAGAATATTCAACTCCTATAGTAGAGAGATTTTCTTCTTACTTTATTTTTAGCACATTATGTTGAGTGTTATGATAAAAATCACCTATGTAGGGCTGTGTATTTAGCTCAGTGGTTCCATTGCCTGCTGCACAAGCACGAGGACCCAAGTTCGATCCCAGGTACCCCCCCCCGCAAAAAACAACAAAAAACAAAAATCACCTATATACAGTTTTGAGATATTATTGTTGTTTATATGTCCATGGATATGACCAATTTCAATTCAAGCTCTATGTTTCCCAATATACAGTCTGCTCCCAGGAAGGATATCTAATAAGTCATCAGTTAATATATTCACAATTCTGCTATGCTTTTTGATATTCCACCTATTTAATTCATTATAAACTAAGAGAATGTTAGATATCTTTTATTAATTTAGTTTTTGTTAAATTCTGCTTGCTTTTCCAATGGTTTCTTATTTACATTTTAATATTTTGCCAAAGGGCACATAAAAGTTCAGGATTATTGTAATACTTGCAAAATCATTTTAGAATTATTATTTAATACCTTAGTAAATATTTTAACATAGCATATATTATACTAATATATACAGGTTTACCTGTCATTTCTGAGGTTAGTTTTACTGTGTACATATTCAAATAATTACAGGTGGTGTGCTTATTACATATGATATTAAATAGAGTTTTCAGTTCCACACCAATCTGTATTTTTCTATTCTATGCATTGTTATAACAGATGTCCTTGGCATATTATAATTTTATAAGTTTTGTTTCAAGTGTCTGTCTCAAATTTTCCTTGGTTCTTTTGTGTATGTGTATTTTGTTCTTTTTATGTTTTTAAATATCTGACCCAGTTTTTTGATCTCTGATCTCATCCTCTCCAATCCCTTTAGTAATTTGGAGGGTACATAGTCTATCTTTAATTCAATTTGCACTCACATACTTTTTTAAAATGGTTAAATACAAACTGTATTTCTCATCTCAACAGAGCAGCAAGTCATATTTCTTTCTACCACTTTTCCAATCTCCTGATATTTTTTGGTTGAGTTTGTAACTTTTTCCCATTCCCTTAACAGTGACTGTCATTTGATTTCATGAATTTTTATAAAACATTTAACATTTGTATTCAATATGATAATGACAATCATTTCATTTATTTATATCTATGTATCATTCAGATGGAGGCAGTGCTCAGTGCTCTTTCATGCTGTACTTTTATTCCATGAGTTATTTTAATTCATATTTAATACAAGTGATTTATATGTTTTCCCGAAGTTTTTCTTATTTGAAAAAAAAGTGTATTTGTCTTCAGATATGAATAATTATTAGATCTGTATGAGAAACACTGTTAGTTCCTTAGTCATTATCTATTCCCTTCTATCTTGCTACCAAACTTCCAGTTTTGTTTGCAATGATGGTGCACTCAGCTAAATACTATTAGTGTTTGATCTCCCTAGACAATTAGTTGTGAACAATCTGATAAAAGAGTCCACATACAGGTTGAGTGGCCCCTCTCTATCTTCTCCTTAATTTGGACACCTTATGCTGATCCATTGCTCTTCAGCTGTGAAGCTTCAATCATGGAGATGAACGCTAATGTGTAAAAATGTTGGGAATGAAACACAGCATCTGCCTCTGAGCAACCGAGTTAAGCACCAGCACTTATTTATCTGCTGCAGAAGGGCTGGCCTGGGTGGGCAAAAGAAATGAAAATTCATTTGTTCACACTACAGTAATTTA
The DNA here is from genome assembly GCF_000247695.1 of Heterocephalus glaber. The sequence goes on along the minus strand of NW_004624850.1, from coordinate 2,051,839 downwards.
AGTTTTAACTAGAGCAGATAACATTCCAGATACAGCTTGACAGAGAATATAGCTGGTCCTGTATTATATGACAGCAGGTCCTAGTATTTACTCATAAAAAATGCCTATGGGTGCTAGGAATGTTTATAAGCTTATAAATTTTAGAACTAAAACTTTCTGCTCTATTCAAGGTAAAATCAGTTTTTATTCTCCCTAGCATTGATTTGTCTCCACAACCTAGCACTGAAAAATTCAATGGCAGTTCTTTGCTGGGTCAGTTTTGAAGGAACCAAAAGGAAGTAATACAATTTTGGAGTTTATTTTTGTTAACAAATGGGCATCATAAAGGATGTCCTTGACATCTGTAGCATTATTAATAAATTATTTATTCCTTATCATTCTGAGCAGACAGAGTTGCTTGCAGTGATATGTCTCATGCTTTACCCTTGAATATATAGTTCACAAGACTACAAATGTGACATAATCTTATTTTTCAAAACCACAATAATTTCTTAACACATAGAAATATTACCTAATGTCTTTAATGTTAATGACATAAAATCTTTTATATCAAGCTTAGTTTCCTAATAATATATTACTCCTATGCTTATGCTATTGTATGCCTCATAGACATTTTAGTCAATGACAGACTATATTTATGGTGGTGGTCTCATGAGATTGTATCTCCTAGCTGTCTTACTTTGTATAAGTGCACTCTAAGAGTTTCACACAAATCTGAACTTTCCTAATGGGCTGCAGATGTAGGGCACTGATGTAGTGTGCATCAGCCCATGGAATTGATCCTGAGCACCACAGAGGGAATAATAAAATTTAAAAATTGCTTAATGATGCATTTTTCAGAATGCATCCATATTACTGAGTGATATATAACTTATTTCCATTTTATTTATTTTTTTTTGGTACCAGGGATCAAACTCGGGACCTTGCGCTCGCGAGGCTAAGTCCCCAGCCCTACTTATTTCCATTTTATTTAACAACTTTTTTAGGTTAGTGTATTATATAAAATTAGGGTCCTTGATTGATCCACGACCGGTTAGGATCCTGCCTTCAGAGCAGGAGGTGAGTAGCTGATGAAAGCTTCATCTGTATTTATTGCTACTCCCCATTGCTCACATTGCCACTTGACCTCTGTCTCTTGTCAGATAAGCAGTGCCACTGGATTCTCATAAGAACATGAACCCTACTGTGAACTGCACGTGCAAGGGGTCTGGGTGGTGTGTTCCTTTGAGTCATCCCCAAACCATCCTCCTCCACCCTTGTTTGTGGAAAAATTGTCTTCATTGAAACCAGTTTCTGGTGCCAAGAAGCCTGGGGTTCTCTGATATAAGAATTGTCAGTATCTATTTAAATAATGTATTTATGGATATTCTGGAAAATAAATCTTAAATATGGATATCTCATTGTTGCCTTTACATTTTGGAAAATGGGGTGAAATCAAGACTTAATTTTCTATTAGTTTGAATACATATGAATCACAATAGGGACACTTGGTAAAAAGAAAGTTTCCTATTTACCCTAAGATTAAAATATTATTTTAGTGTCAATTTGTGTTAAGATTTATTTTATTGTTTATTCTAAAGGAAATAATATTGAAAAGTCATTTTATTAAACTAATTTATGTCATTATTTATCACTGTGGTACTCACATTTTCCTTCTTTCCATTATAGATATATGCTATTTAAGCCATCTGCATCATTTGCTAAAACTTGCCACTTTATATTTCACCCACACCAGACTATTTTTCTACTTATTAATATTTCTATCATTGCCATTGGCAATCAACAGTGAGCACAGCCACTTGGTTGTGGAATTGCAACCTTGATACTGTTTGTGAGATTTTATTGTCAGCCCGCTTCTGTGACTTGATTAGTAACTGTGCTTTTATGGAAAACATGTTCTCTCCACCTATGGGAGCTAGATCTCAAGAAACTTGTTAAAGTAAATGTTCATTGGCATTGTCAAGGTTGGCATATCTGTGTTCATTTTCTCTCTGTGACTTTTCATTATCACTATTTACAAATTATTTTATTATTCATAAAAATTTAGAAAATGCTGTTAATCTCACTGAAGAAAAAAGTGCTCTATAATCAGCCCATCATATGTTCTTCAAATATTTCTATATATTTGTGTATTACATATATGTGATTTGATTTTTAAGGATTACTTATCTATGTTATCTTTAAGCTGATTTTTCACTGTATCATCTTGATATATTTTCATTTAATTATATATCCTACCACAACCTCATTTTAATGGCTATGATATTAATTATATAGATTTCCCATTGTTGCTTCTTATTTTTCTAATTTGTCCTCAGAGTTTAGGTTACTTCCAGTATTTGACTTTATAAATAATTTTGTAATGAACATCATTATAACCAAACTTTGTCCACTTTCTTGAGTAATTATTTGGAATAAATTTCCAGAACAGCAACTCCTAGGTAAACACATAGGAAGATTTTAAAGATTTTCGAACCACACTGATAAATTTTTTATTCAGAAAAATAGAAATGATTCATAATGTTTAAGGGCCCTCTTTTCCTTAACTCAGCCACATTTACCATCAACTATAGTTTTGTACATGTAAGAGAAAATAAAAGGGAAATATATATTATAAAGAATGGGACAAGGGGAAGAATAAAAATAGAAAATGAAGTCATGACTCCTAAATGCTGGATAAATCACATTCTGAGATCATTGCTGAATGAGGAAAAGGTTTATTAAAAATACTCAGACCTTCAATGTCATTTTATTATATAACCTTCTAAAATTTCCTTTAGAACTTTTCCTTCTTTGGTTCTTAAAGCAACTTTTCCCTAGCACAGTTTTGGAGTGTTAGAATTGATTTGCTCTACCAAAAATTTGTCTGTAAATACATTTTAAACAATGAAAATCTGTGCAAATAAGGATATTATGACAAATTTAAATGATGTTTCTCTCATTTATTTTCTTGGCAAATGCCTCCTACCACAAGTACTCAGCAGAATAGAGCACACACTTAGTCTATCATTACTGGATTACAACATATTTTATAGAATGCAGATTAGAGAACCTTTAAAACACAGTCACCCATTTCTCAGTTTTCAGACCACAGGTTGATTGACTTTTCCAGCGTCTTTGGTTGATTCTCTTTCACTCTTCTTTGTCCAGCTGGCTGCTTCTCAACCCACATTCACTGAATTCATTAGTGCTTTCTGCTAGAACTGTTGTGTGTATATGTGTGTGTGTGTGTGTGTGTAATATGACACTCCTCAGCACTTGTTTGTATAGAGACCTCATTTTAAAAATAAGTTCTTTTTCATTTTATTTTATACTATTCCCTCTCAAGCCCCCACCCCTCCTTATGTACAAAAGCTTTGTTTCCATTTTTCCTTTGATTTTAACTTTTCATAGATGGCTTTTATCAGATTGAGGTAGAGACCATCTATTGCAATTTTTTGTAGGGTTTTTATCATAAAAGCATGTTGAATTTTGTCAAATGCTTTTTCTGCATCTATGGAGATAATCATATGGTTTTTGTCCTTGGCTTCATTGATACAGTGTATTACATTAATTGATTTGTGCATGTTGAACCATCCCTGAATTTCTGGGATGAATCTCACTTGATCAGGGTGTATGCTCTTCTTGATGATCTTCTGCATTCTATTTGCCAGTATCTTATTGAGGATTTTTGCATCTATGTTCCTTAGTGAGATTGGCCTCTAGTTCTCTTTTTCAGTTAGGTCTTTCTCTGATTTGGGGATCAAGGTGATAGTTGCTTCCAGGAATGAATTTGGGAATATTGCTTCCCCTTTAATTTCATTGAAGAGTTTAAACAGTAGTGGCAGTAGTTCCTCTCTAAATGTCCTGTAGAATTCATCAGTGAAGCCATCAGGACCTGGGCTTTTCTTAGTTGGTAAGTTTTTAATTATGTTTTCAATTTCATTGGTTGATATTGGGTTGTTTAGAATTTTTAGGTCTTCTTCATTCAACTTTGGTAATTCACATGTATCTAGGAATCTGTCCATTTCTTCTGTGTTTTCCATCTTATTGGTGTATAGGTTCTGGAGGTAGGTATTGATGATCCTCTGGATTTCTTCTGGGTCTGTTGTAATTTCACCCTTTTCATTCTTAATTCAATGGATTTGGGCCTTTTCTTTTCTTTTTCTGATAAGATTGGCTAAGGGTTTTTCAATTTTGTTTATTCTTGCAAAGGACCAACTCTTGGCTACATTGATTTTTTTTGTATCATTCTCTTAGTCTCCATTGGATTGATTTCTCCTCTGATCTTTATAATTACCTCCCTTGTATGAGCTTTGGGTTTGTCCTGCTCTTTTCTTTCTAGAAGTTTGAGATTCAACATCAGTTTGTTTAATTAGGCTCGCTCAGGTTTCCTAATATGTGTACTCAATGCCATGAATTTCCCTCCTTAGACTGCTTTCACTGTGTCCCATAGATTCCGATATGTTGTATTGTCATTGTCATTTAATTGAAGGAACTGTCTGATTTCTTCTTTAATTTCCTGTGTGACCCATTGGTTATTCAGAAGTGTGTTGTTCAATTTCCACATGTTTATGAAATTTTTCGAGTTCCTTTTGCTATGGATCTCCAATTTTATCTTACTATGTTCTGATAATATACAGGGGATAATTTCAATTCCTTTGCATTTACTTAAATATGTTCTGTGAGTGAGTATGTGGTCTATTTTGGAGAACGACCCATGTGCAGCTGAGAAGAATGTGTATTCTGATTTTGTGGGGTGGAAGACTATAAACATCTGTTAAGTTCATTTGTTCAAGAGTTCCATTGAGTTTTAGTATTTAATTACTTTTTTTTTGTCTAGTTGATCTATTTAAAAGTGAGGTGTTGAGGTCCCCCACTACTATTGTATTAGTGCGTATATGACTTTTCATGTCTGTTAGTATTTGTTTTATATAGTTGGGCACATTAGTGTTTGGTGCATAAATATTTATGATTGTCATCTCTTCCTGTTGGTTTGTTCCCTTTACAAGGATGTAGTGTCTTTCTTTGTCTCTCTTAAACAGTGTTGCTTTGAAATCAACTTCATCTGCAAAGAGGATAGCTACTCCTGCTTTTTTTGGGTACCCATCCCATGGAGTATTGTTTTCAACCCTTTAATTTTCAGTCTATGAATTTCATTTTGAATTAAGTGTGTTTCTTGTATGCAGCATATTGTTGGATTTTTCTTCTTTTTTTTTTTTTCATAGAGTTTCTTTTCCCTCTTTTCCTTTCCCCTTCCCCTCCCTTTACTCCTTCATCTCTGGACCTTTTTTTCCTATTTCAAATGATCAATTATTCATTTTAATCATTTTAGCCCTTGTTTACACTATCAGTTTCTCATACTATAGAAACTATTTGGTATTTACACATGTGTGTCCTATTTATTTCACTTAAGGGTATGGCCTCAATATGCATCCATTTAGCTATAAATGACTCTAGATTTTTGTTCTTTATGGCTGAGTAGTACTCCATTTTATAAAAAAAACCCCACATTTTCTTTATCCAGTTTCCATTTGATGGGGACTTGGGCTGCTTCCAAGCTTTCGCTGTTACAAACTCTTCTGCTATAAACATGGGTGCACATATATCACTGTGGCATGATTCTTTTAGTTTTGGGGTGAAGATATCCAGCAGGGGAATAGCTGGGTCCAACGGGACCTCTAGTCCTAGTTCTTTGAGGTATTTCCATACTGATTTCCACAGTGGTTACACAAGTCTGCACTCCACCAACAATAGAGAAGGGTTCCTTTCTCCCCATACCCCCACCAGCATTTGTTATCTGTTGATTTCTTGATAGCAACCATTCTTTCTGGGAGAGGTGGAAACTCAGTGTTGCTTTCATCTGCATCTGTCCAATGGCTGGTGATATTGAACATATTTTCATATGCTTATTTGCTGCTTTTACTTCTTTGTCTGAGAAATGTCTGAAACACTTTCTCTTTTTCTTTCTTTTTTTTTTTAACCACCTTATCTTTGACAAAGGAGCCAAACACCTTCACTGGAAGAACAATAGCCTGTTTAATAAATGGTGCTGGGAAAACTCTCTTTTCACATGTCAAAGATTGAAACTAGACTCATATCTTTCACCACACACTAGCCTAAAATCAAAATAGATCAAAGATCTAAATATTAAAACAGAAACACTAAATCTGCTGAAAGAGAGAATAGGTAGAACACTTGAAGACATAGGAGTAGGCAAAGACTTCATGAACAAAACCCAGACCACATGGGAAATACTATAGAGATTTCATTTTTAAAAGCTCTTTTATACTGACATTTGTTTCACTATGATGCAAACAACTCTTCCTAATATTCTTAAACTCAAATTTACCTATGTAGCCTGCTTAAGAAAGGCCAGAACCAATTATTTTGCCCTTTCATGTAGAATTGAATTTCTTCTTTCTCCTAAACTACTATTCAAATCTTAATTATCACAACTGATTTTAGCTAATATTCTTTTTTATTTCTAATTTCTTTATTATTCCTTCAATTTTCTAGTCTGTTCTCCAACATCCTTCAAGAATTATAAACTTATGACATCTTCAGTTTAATTTTTTTTGGAAGAAATTTACATTTTGAAATATACATTCAACCTCATTCCATTTGACCATAACATGGAACTGGGTTCTTGTAGATAGAACTTCACATAGTAAAAGTTGAATAATTATATAATTATATAATTATATATATATATATATATATATATATATATATCCTGCATATACATACATATATACATATGAAAGCTTATCATTGCATTACATTTGTTGGAATGGCTCCATGATGCATTGTATGGACCAAATTCATCAGATTGCCCATTTTTTTAATCTAAATAAAAGTAAGTCATATTTTAATGATATGGATTAGTCAAAAAGACACAGTGAACAAGGCCTGGCATTTAACAGGTGCTCACAGTGAAATTGTTTTCCTTAGTCCTGTATTCTATATTCTAATAACTAATTTACCAGTGTTAATGGAAAAATAGATATAACATTATAAAGTTCTTTCATTGATTACACTTCCATTTCCATGCTCCTTATAAACACTCTTCAATGTGTTATTTTTATAATCTTTGTGACAAACTAATTTTGCTAAAGATACTAGAGTTTTGACCATCTTTCAAATATTTACATAATTTCATTTATTTATGAACTTATGTTTTCAATTATTAGTTGATCTATTATTTTAAATATTGTTATGTTTCAATAGTACTAAGTCAATTCTTTATTCATTAAAAATGAATGTCTAGATGTTGTGTACTTATTGTATATTAGAGTTATAAAGATCTATTTGTTTGGTTGTATGAAAGGTAAAATAATGTCCCTCAAAGATAATCATGTCCTACTCTATATGTGAGGTCATTTGAAAAAGAAAAACTATGGTTCTAAGTAAATTAAAGTTGCTAATTTGCTAACATTTTATAGTAAGATTATCTTGGATTAACTAGTGGGGTACAATGTAATTACAACAGCCCTCAAAAGTGGAAGTTCAAGGCATAGGTGGAAGAATCAGAGAATGATAGTGTAAGAAAGAGCCTACTGTGGCTTAGAAAGGGACCAGAGTCAGAAAGAGTAGGTGGCTTTAGAAATTGGAAAACACAGTGACATAGATCATTCTCCAGTTCCCTTTGAGGGGGATATATCCATGCTGATATCTTGATCTGAACCCAGTGAAATCTGTATCAGATTTCTAATCTACGGAAATGAAATAGAACTATGTCAAGCTACTACCTATGTTGCAGGATTTAGAGATGAGAGACCGCTGGGAAACAGGAGGATTTTATTCCAGGTTTTAGGTGAACACTGGCTCAATGGATTAGTGTTCAAAGGAAGAGCCTTGAAAAAACAAAAGTTTTAGTTTTTATACATTTGCTCAAAGGGCTTGGTTTTTTTAGTGACATAGCAAGTGAGTTTACAGAAACAAGAAAAGGGCAGACAGTTTTGTAATTTAGCCTTTGTGAATCTTATGAGATCAATATGATATAAACTTTGTTTACAGAACATAGTTGCCAATTTTATTCGTACAAGAACAAGGATTCACAGGTACAGGGGAGGGGAGATTGTTGTTGGGGGGGAACTGCCCAAGGTTAAGGAAAACTTGTTTAAGTCCTACTTATTTCCCTTCTTTGATGCTTTCTATAAAAAATTTTAATAGAGTGCATCATCTTTATTATCATTATAATTAAGTTTTTGTCACAAGAGTAGATTCCTATTGAGCAGAGGTTGATACTTGGTTAAGGCCATTAGTTAAATGGTGGTGTGTTTGTCTGTCAGAGTGTCTATAGCCAATTGAATGTTTCTGACAAGTAAGGGTAAGAGGCAAGGAAGAATTATAATAAAGAGGGTAAGAAATTTATGTTGTTGTTGTGACTCCCTGTTGATCTTAAAGCTTCAGATGTGCATAGACTGTTCAGCTCCTAGAATGAAGACAGCAGGGTTGTCATTGCTGGTGGCAGCCTGATCTCCTTTCAGGATCCACTAGTTTGTACGGTCTGGATCTTGCTGGCTTATCTACTTGTCTTGAGCTGTTGGCTTTAGCCAACTGTGGTAGATCTAAGACACAGTCCCTGTAACTCTAACAGCAGTGGAAGTGGACAAGATTACAGTATGAGGCCCATTCCATATAGGCCCCAGAGTTGTTGGATTTTATTTCTTGACCCAAACAAAGTCTCTGACCTTAAATGGATGTATGGGGTTGGTTAAGCTTATCGGCATTCCCTTGTACTCAGTCAAAAATGTCTTGTGTGACTATTTTTAAAGCCTATGTATTATTTTTTCTTTTAGGGTCAATTTTCCTGGTTCAAAGATTACTTTTAATTTGACATGATTAGAGGTGGCCAGGTGAACAAAATCTCAGAAGGGAAATACTCACTTTGTTTTCTGAGGGTGTACCTGATTTGCAGGAGGACAATGGTCAGGACTTTGTCCCATCTCATGTGGGTTTCTTGGAAATTTTTTTTAGCAATTGTTTCAGTGTCCAGTTCACATGTTCCATTTTTTTCTGAGGTCTACAGCCTGTGTAAGCTGTGTGTAGTTTTCATTTCATTTCTCCATTGGTTTTCTTAGCTATATAGGCCAGTCTATTTTCTAACCCCAAGGTCAAAGTCTTGGTATGGTGGATTTTAGTGGTATCTTTTTGCCTCTTGAGCTTCTTTTGTTCAGGTGGGGAACCTTCCTGAGAAGGTTCAGATAAACACCAACATATATGGAAAGCCTCCCACCTAAGGCAGTGCAGTGAAGACTTCAACCAAGTTTTTCCATGGAGTAGCACTTGCATTTGAATCCCTAGGGGCAAGGTGGGCCTTTGTCTTTGCTTGTTTTAGGGAACAGGTTAGGCATTGCTCACAAACAGCTTGAGTGATGGTAGTGAGCCATGACATAGAAATGACAGCTTAGCCTTGTCTCTTGTTCTTTTTTTTCTTTTTTATATTAATTTTATTGGTACATTTTAGGTATACAATATAATGACATTCACCATTGGAGATATGTACCTTTACATAATATATCTTGATTTTTATTTTTCCCTATCCCCCTCCCCTCCCTGCAACCCATCCACTCCTCCCTATTTACAAAGTCTTTGTTTCCATTTTTTCATTTTCTCATATTAATTCAATTCCCCCTCTTTCTTTTCCCCTACCCCGCCTACTTCCCCCTCCCCTTTGCCCCTTTTCATCCTATTTCACATTATCTATTATAAACTTTGTTCCTTATCTACATTTTCAGTTTCTCACACCAGAGAAACTATTAGGTATTTATGCATGGGGGTACTATTTATTTCCCATAAGAGTATGGCCTCAATGTGCATCCATTTAGTCATAAATGCCTCTAATTTCTCATTCTTTATGGCTAAATATAAAAAGCCACACACATTATATTTATCCAGTCTCCAGTTGATGGACAATTGGGCTATTTCCATGGTTTAGCTATTACAAACTCTGCCTCTATGGATATGGGTGCACAAATATCTCTGTGGTATGATTTTTAAAATTCTTTTGGGAAGATACCAAGAAGGTGAATAGTTGGATCAAATGGGACCTCTAGACCTAGTCCTTTGAGGTATCTCCATGCTGTTTTTTGTTTTTTGTTTTGTTTTGTTTTGTTTTGTTTGGTACTGGGGATCAAACTCAGGACCTTTTGCTTGTGAGGCAGGTGGCAGAACCACTGAGCTAAATCCTCGACCCATTCCATACTGTTTTGCACAGTAGTTGCGCCACTCTACACTCGCAGCAAGAGTAGAGAAGGGTTCCTTTTTCCCCACAGCCCTACCACCATTTGCTATTGGTTGATTTCATGATAGCAACCATTCTTTCTGGGATGAGATTGAATATCAGCGTTGTCCTCATTTGCATCTCTTCAATGAACAGTGATGCTCAACATTTTGTTCATATGTTTATTTGCTATTCCTATTTCTTTTTTTATTAATTATATTGATACATTTAAGGTATGCAATATAATGACATTCATCATGGGGAATTTGCACCTTTACATAATCCATCTTGGTTCTTATTTTTTCCCCATTCCCCTGCCCTCCCTTCAACCCCTCCACCCCAGCCTATCTACAAAGACTTTGTTTCCATTTTTTCTTTTTCTCACATTAATTGCATTTCCTTCTTTCTTTTCCCCTCCCCCTCACATTTCCTCTTCCCCTTTGAACCTCTTCTTCCTATTTCACATTATCTATTATACCTTTTAGTCCTTATTTACAATTTCAGTTGTTCACACTAGAGAAACTATTCAGTATTTACACGTGTCCTATTTATTTCACTTAAGGGTATCATTTCAATGTGCATCCATTTAGCTATAAATGTCTACAGTTTCTCATTCTTTATGACTGAGTAGTACTCCATTTTATAAAAAACACATTTTCTTTTTCCAGTCTCCAATTGATGGGCCATTGGGTTGCTTTCAAGTTTTAGCTATCACAAATTGTGCTGCTATGAACATGGGTGCACATATATCACTCTGGTATGATTCATTTAATTCTTTGGGAAGATAACACTTCAAGGAAATAGCTGGGTCATGTGGGACTTCCAGTCCTAGTTCTTTGAGGTATCTCCATACTGATTTCCACAGTGGTTACACCAGTCTACACTCCCACCAGCAGTGGAGTAGGGTTCCTTTTCCCCACTGCCCCTCCAGCATTTGTTATTGATTTATTTCATGATGGAAGCCATTCTTTCTGGGGTGAGGTGGAATCTCAGTGTTGTTTTCATTTGTATCTCTTCAGTGATTAGTGATGTTGAACATTTTCTCATATGTTTATTTTCTATTTCTACTTCTTTGTTTGAGAACTGTCTGTTCATTTCAGATGACCATTTTTGGACTGGATCTTTAACTTTGGGTGGTACGATTTTTTTAACTTCTTTATAGTTTTTAGAAAATAGACCTTTGTTTGAGGGACAGCTGGTGAAAATTTTTTCCCTCATTGTGGGGTTGTCTCTTCACCCTGTTGGTGATTTCTTTTGCTGTACAGAAACTTTTTTAGTAAGAAGAGATACCACTTGTTAATTATTTGTGCTACTTCACAGGCAACTGAGGTTTTGTTCATAAAATCTTTTCCTACACCAATGTCTTCTAGAGTTCTTCCTAACCTCTCTTCGAGCTGGTTTAGTTTTTCAGTTTTAATATTTAGATCTTTAATCCATTTTGATTTTAGTTTAGTACATGGTGAAAGTTATAGGTCTAGTTTTAATCTTTTGCAGGTTGAAAGCCAATTTTTCCAGCACCATTTATTAAAGAGGCTATTTTTCCTCCAGTGAGGGTGTTTGGCTCCTTTGTTGAAGATGAGCTGGTTGAGTGTGTCTGGAGTTGTTTCTGAATTTTCTAATCTGTTCCACTGGTCTTGAGGTCTGTTTCTTTGCCAGTTCCATGCTGTTTTTATCACAGTAGCTTTGTAGCATAGTTTCAAGTTGGGGATTGTTATAACCCCTACCTTGTCTTTGTTGGCTAGAAATGCTTTTGCTATTCTAGGTCTCTTCTTGATCCAAATGAATTTTTGGATGATTTTCTCAAGGTCTATCAAGTATGCTGCTGGAATTTCAATTGAGGTTGCATTGAATCTATATAGTAGTTTTGGAAGTATGGACATTTTCACTATATTGGTTCTTCCTACCCAGGAGCAAAGGAAGTATTTCCATTTTCTGATATCCTCTTCAATCTCTTTTTTCAGAGTGCTATAGTTTTCAGAGAACAGTTCTTTGATTTCTTTTGTTAGCTTGATTCTTAGGTACTTCATTTTTTGGGATGCTTATTGTGAAAAGTGTTGTTTCTCCACTTCATCTCTCAGTTTGTAGTTCATGCACAGGGATGCTATTGATTTTTCTGTGTTGATCTTGTATCCAGCTAGTTTACTGAATTTGGTTATGAAGTGTAGAAGATTTTTGGTGTATTTCTTGGTGTCTTCTATATAGAGTATCATGTCATCTGCAAATTTAACTTATTCATTTCCTGTCTTTATTCATTTTATTTCTTTCTCTTGCCTAATTGCTGTGGCTAATGTTTCCAAAACTATAGTGAACAGGAGTGGTTATAGTGGACATGCTCATCTTGTTCCTGATTTTAGTGTGAAGGATTTCAGTTTTTCACCATTTAGTATGCTGTTGGCTGTTAGTTTTTCATGGATGTCTTTTATCAGGTTGAGGTAGAAATTGTCTGTTCCAATTTTTTATAGTTTTGTCTCTTGTGGTTTTCTTCCATGTGAGACCCTTAACGGAATTGTTTTACAAACCTGAGTGCCATCAATTAAAGAATGGCTAGCCTCTTTTCAGAGAACTTCCACCATTTTCCATTGATATAATTACCAGAATCTTGGCTTTTCATTTGAAGAGTAATTTGGAATCTCCAGAAGAGGATCAGGGATGAGAGGCATGGCTAGGGCCCCTCTGTTGTGTTATGGGGCCATCATAGCAGCCTATTTTGTTTTTCTGTTTGTCCTTTCATTTTTCCTGGCTTCTCATGTTCCAATACTCTGGTGTTCTCTGCAGTTTATAATGGTCTCTTTTCCCAGGTCTCATACAGCATCTAGTAGACTTTTTTTCATACTTTATATTTTTTTGCTGTAGCAGGTAAAGCCCTCTTTCTCTGTACATAGTCTCATGTTACTGCAATGTTCTAAAGGAATATTTGGAATCAGTATGGATATTAGGTTTCTTGTCTTTTGATAGGAAAAAAATCCCTTGTCAAGGCTATTGGCTCTGCCTTCTGGGCTAGGGTTCCAATAAGCAGAGCTGGTCCTCTACCACAGAGTCTAATGTCACCATTGCATATCCTTCCCATTTGACCCCTTCCAGAACAAAACCATTTCTATCTGTGAAATATTAAACATCTGGTCTCTGAGAGGGTGATCTGTGAGATATCCTCAGCTCAAGAATACTTCATCCATGATTTCCATGCAGTTTTGAAGGGGGGCTTCTTGTTCAACTGGAGCAAGGTAGCAAGATTAAGTGTTCATTGTCTCTAGTTTTGTATGAGGATTTTTATATCATAGCTCTTGATATCAATTTTAACATTATAACTGAGTGTGGTACTCAAATGACTCAAATGGTAATTTGTTGTACCAAGGTCAGCTTGTCAGCTTCCTGCATCAGCAGGGTGGTGGTAGAAAGTGCCCTGCAGCATGAAGGCCATCCTAGGGCCATACAGTCTGCTTTGACAGTTATTTCTCTGGATGACATCAGGATCCCATGACCTGTTTTAAAATCCATATAACCATTCTCTTTGTTCATGGACATATAGGAAGAGAGACTTGGTTATATTAGACAATACTGAGCATGGGTCCTGAATCAAGGCTTTGATTTATTTAAATGCTTTATCCTGGTCGGTTTTTCAGAGGAGGGGCTCCTTTTTACCTCTTTGTGTCTTTTTTATAAGGCTTAGCCCTAAGTGAGAAATTTGCAGTCCAGATACAGTAGAAAACTGTTGTCCTCAGAAATTCTCTTATTTGGCACCAGGTAGTTCGGGTTGGGAGGGCACAGACAGCCTGCTTTTGTTCCATGCCTGGTTGATGCTCCCCTTGGGCCACTATGAAGCCTAGATATTTGACCTCTTGTTGGCAAATTTGTGCGTTTTTTTGGATACCTTGTATCACACCTTCCAAATTAAATGAAGGAGGTCTTTAGTTCTCTGATAGTAGTCCTTTTGGGATGGAGTTGCTAAAAGGGAGTCATCTACATACTGTAGCAGTGTGCAATTATTCTCTGGCATGATGAAAGCTTTGAGGTATGTGGCCAGGGCCTCTCCAAAGATTGTAGGACAGATTTTGAACACTTGAAGAAGCCTAGACCAGGTTAGCTGTGCTTTTATGCTCATGACAGGATCCTCCCATTGAAAGGAAAAGATGGGCTGAGTGATTGGTGCAAATCAGAGTCAGTAGAAAGCATCTTTCAAGTTCAAACAAGTAAACAAGGCAGCATTTGCTGGAATGAGTCCAATCAATATGCACAGGTTTGGTAACATTGGTTGAAATGGTTTTAGTCATCTGATTCACAACATGTAAGTCCTGTGCTTGTCTATATTTATTTGCTCCTGGCTTACATATTGGCAGAAGTGGGATGTTCCAGGATGATTGGCATCTAGCCAAGATTTCATGTTCTAAAGGCTGATTTAAATGTCCTTGAATATTTTGTATGGCTTCCCAGAGGAGGGGGTATTGGCAGATTCGAGCCAGAATTGTCCTTGGTTTTAGTTCCATAATCACTGCTATTGGATTTATAGTCAGTCCAGCTCAGTTATCTTTGGCCTACACCCCAGGAATTTTATGTGCCCACCCATATAGTTCATTTGTTCCCATTGGTAGCAGCTTATCTAATTACAGCCTCTATTTTTCAACCTGTGGGATGGTGAGCATCAATACTATGGCCTCTGGGTGAATCAAACTTAAAGTCATCTTTTTTTACAAGAAAGGCAATTTTGACCCGCAACTTGTGGAATAAGTCTCTTTCTAGCAGGGGAACTGGGCAGTTTTGAAGATACAGGAGCTCATATTGGACCTCTTTTTTTTTTTTCCTTATGACACACCTGTTAGACCAGAAAAATGTCACCCAGTGGCTCTAATAATGGTTACATGATTTTTGGACTAAAGCTCAATGGATTGTGTCATTACTGAGTGTTTATCTCCATTATCTACCAGAAAGTCCATCAAATTGGTCCCCTACTCTCATTGTGACTATAGGGTTCTGAGGGCCTAAGAAGATGGAGCCTATTTTGCCCTAGTCCTTATAAGCTTTAGTTCTTGCCAGTCCAATGAGGTTAGCATCTGTTTTTTTTCCTAGGGATGATAGCCTTTTGCAGGCAGCCTCCTAGTTTGGGAATTTTTATCATTATTTTTTCAATGCCCATACTTTTTACATAGTACACATTGATCCCAATCTAGCATTGGTTGACTGGAAGGTCCCTGTGAGGGATCACCCTATTGATTATGGCCAAAGCAGGCTGTAAGCAGTGTAGGCTGTAAAGTATTAATCCCTCAGTGGGCTCATTTTGAGAAGTGAGCCTCATGGAAGCTTACATGACTCATAGAAGCATCTCATAAGGACCATGGTAGCACGCAGGTTAGCATGACCTTCCTGCTAATACAACAGAAGAGACCAGAGAAATGGCCTGTGAATCTGTGGGTCTCAATATGAGATAACATAGTAGCCAAGGTTGTAGTAACTTGCACCCAAATTCCATTCCCAGGCCTAAAATCTTAACTAGAAGAACCCTATATTTTGTCTATTCTGTTTCTAATTTGAGAATGCTTTGTCTTTTCCTTTACAAGCTGTGCTTGTATTAGTATCCATAGCAACTGCACAACTGCATGTCCTCAAACATAGTTCTCCTTTACCCCAATTTAATTGCCAATAAAAATCAGTGGCTTGGATTGACCAGGGCCTTTGCTGGTTGCTCAGCACTGGCTTTCCTGGCTTCCCATATTTTTCTTTAATTCTGGCTTTGAATTTTTCTTCAACACTGCATCATATACTGGACAGGAGACTGGAATCTACTGCAGAAGTCTCTGGTAGATCCCTTCTGGGTTTGTCTTCTATTTTATTTCCATTCACATCCTTACTCCTTAGTCATCTCTATCTTTTTTCCCCATGAGTGCTGCTGCTGACAGATCTGCTTTCTTTTTGAGCCTCCAGCCAGCCTCCCATTTTGTTGACTATTTATTTTTATTTAGTACCAGGGATCAAACTCAGGATCTTGCACTTGTGAGGCAGGCACAGTACCACTGAGCGAAATCCCTTGCCATTTTGTTGTCTTTTTGCTGAGCCTCTCAGTAGAGCTGATTGCTTATTTATTTATTTATTTTTTTACTTTTCTTTTGTCTTAAGCATAGCTTGGGCTACAAGTATCTTATAATAAGTCTCTAAACAGGGCTATAGCCAAGCAAGTTGAGTGTGGGTTATATTTAACCAGGAGTCAATACAAGGAAACTGATGCAGGTGCCTTGGTGATTCTCCATCTCCAATTACAACCCTATGTACACACCCAATCATCCCCCTGTCAACCATCCCCTTAGCCAGCTACCTAACATCAAAGGAAGGTCAATATATTTCACAAGTGTTCTGAACCTCTTGTGGGGCCAACTTTACTCCATAGTCTCCTGTATAGCCTCCTTTATAATTTTTTTAACCATATATTTTAATGGGGTGACACTTTTCCTCCAATATCTACTCTGTTGCAATGCAAATAATTCTTTCAAGCACTTTTACTTTAGAAACAACTTGAGCTCCATGGAATTTACAAGTAACCATATATATTTCTTTTGAGTCTTTTTAGCAACAAGGAGCTTTTAGAAGGAATATCTTGGGCTTCTACCACACCAACAAGCAACCATACATATTTCCTTTGATAAACTATTTCCACAAGCTTTCCCGTGACATACATAAGCTTTCCAGGTGTATCATTATCTCTCTTTATATCTTTCTAGCAGGACAAAACTTTTATTATACAAAATGCTCTCATATCAGAAGTATATCTCTTCTACTTATAGTCTTCTTAATATTTTCATCCATCTCACTTGCTATAAACTTTCTATAGCAAACTTTGCTGCAGCTGCTTGGATCTTAAAGTGTCCCCTTTTTTCTTTTTTCTCTTTGTCTCATATTGTTACATTTTAAATTTGACTGGCTGCCAACAAACATCTACGTAACCTTGAATCAGTGTTCTTATCTTAAACCAACAGAGAGCAGAGAAAAGAGCAAGTTAATCTTGTAATTACAATTCAAGAATTTGCAATGCACAAGAAATGTTTTAATCATACTAATTAAATGAAAACATCAACTCAAATTGGAAGCTAAAAGTACATTTATCAACTAGCTAAAATTTGTAATTTGCTTCCTCCTGTAAACATGGTCCCGGGACATGGTTGCAGTTCCTCAATTTTGGCCATTCAGCCCCAGGCTTGGACTGCTTCAACTTCCAGATGCCTGCAGGCAGTGCCAGGCTGGTGACACTGAGCAAGCAATGACCTTGGGGCTCCCAAAGCTGGGAGTGCCCATTGCACCATCTCACTTTGCACTTTCTGGCACTTTCCTAGCTTTTCTCACTACATTTACATGCACTCATGCACCTCTTCCTTCCCAGTTCTTTCCAATCTGGATGTAGGTTTCATCCAAACTTATCTGGGCTAGATTGCTTGGCATATCTCTTACAAGCCATTCTCACTATGGGCCATTCCTTTGTTCTGCTTGGACTTGTAGGTTTTGTCTGACCCAATCCATGTCAGATTATTGAGTATATGCAGGGAGATGATCAACCTCACCTTCTGTTCTAACAGGACAGGTTTTCCCCTGGGCCCCCAAACCTTACCGCAATCATGTATTATGCTACTGTTCCAGAATTATCCCCAAAATCCCCTTAGGTCCTGCTGTGCCAGCAGGGGTAAGGTCACCGGGCTGTGGAAGGGCCAATTACTCTCTGAGGTGCTGTTTCTTCCAGTGGCACCAGAAGTCTCAGGACTCCAAGCAGCTTGGGGACCTGTCAGCCCTTCAGGCAAATGAGACAGGAAATCTGTCTTTTCCCTTCATGGTCATCAAAATGTTGTGGGATTTAAGAGACAAGCGAGATTGCTGGGAAACAGGAGGATTTTATTTCAGGTTTTAGGTGAATACCAGCTCAATGGACTAATGCCAAAGGAAGAGCCTCAAACAAAGAAAAAATTTAGTTTTTATAGATTTGGTTGGAGAGGTTGGTCTTTTTAGTGACATAGTGAGTGAGCTTACAGAAACAGGAATAGGGCAGATGGTTTTGTAACTTAGCTTTGTAATAGAGCCTTGTAAATCTTGTTAGAACAAGATGATGTAAACTTTGTTTACAGAACATAGTTACCAATTTTATTAGTATCAGAAAAAGGAGTTACAGGGAGAAGAGGGGAAAATGCCCAAGACTAAGTAAAACTTGTTTTTCTTTAAGTCCTGATTCAAGTGAATGACCACTTATTGCACCAGCAATAGAAAACTAGTGCATTTAGCTACTTGGCTTCTTTAATATTTAGGTTTAAATCCTACATTACAATTTAAATAGATTTACATATACACTGTGTTTTCCCAACTCTGATGTTTTTACTCTATACTTTTCCATATTTATATGGTTTCATTTCAGGTTCTCATGAACATTTAATTTTGCAAAAGTCTGTAAGTCGGCTCCCCTGCTTCTGCATATCCCCTGAACCAAGTTATAAAAACATTTTTCCTATGGCAATTTTAATTTCATCACCTCATTACTCACACTTCTGGAGTGACTTCCAAACTTTCTCCATATGATTATCATTATTGGTTATGTGTTTCTCATTTCTCTACCAATAAACTCCACCTCTTGGGCAAGTGCATTTGTCTTTTCCTGAGGGCTTTACCGGAGCTCTGTCCATGCTTGTATCTTAACTCACCCTTGCACTTTGGGTAACTAGAATGCATTCTTCCATCTTCTGAGGACCATCAGCTCTTCAGGAGATTAGCATAGTGAAGCTACTCAATAGAGACTTAGTGAATATGTGAATAATTTCTACAAGAAACAGGAATTCATATCAGCATCATAGTTATTCACAATTATGTCCTTCATTTCTTCTAATTTCCTATCTGTCACACTTCCACTGCATTACACTGAAAATGTTCAAATTTGCTTGCTTGTTTTCTTTTAGATGATTTATCTCCTTCAATACTGGCCTCCCTCTGCACCTGAACGCCTGCACTGCCAATTTCAGCATACATTGGTGATGTCATATGATGCCTTCATGATTATGTCTTAGGAAATTTTGATGTCTATGTATTTTGGGGGTAGACAGTTCTGTTACATGTTTTTTTTTCCTGTGGCCCAGGTAGTCTTTTTCTTCCCTGTGTGCTCATCCTGGTTTCATTCAGGTGAAGGATTATGGTGAAAGGAAAGGAGCCATCTTCTCCTCCAAATTATTGACAAACAGTTATGAGGAGAAACCTCAGGATGAAGAAAAGATTTTGAAACTACGTCATATCCAATGCAAAGATATTATGTTTACTTCACTTGAAATTCAGACAAAATGGAAATCAGTTATATATTCATCCAGAAAGGGAAATATTATCATATAAAAAGTATGTTTATTTCTTTTCATTGTTGTTTCAGATACAGAGTCAATCAATGCTGAGCAATAGGTGGGAGTTATAGATGAACAACACAATTAATTGTGTCAGTGGCTTCAGATAACTACATGAGGAGAAAATTGTTCTCTAAATTTTCTAATAAAGGTTGAGCCATCATCTAAATAGAGGAGGTGTTTATTTGGGATGAGGACAGGATACCTCTTAACTGTCTTTTAAGAATAAAATATAATTTCCTTCTCTCCTCCCTGTTAGTATTGGAAGGTTATTAAGAATAAGACCTCCATAGTCAAACTGACTCTTTCTGAATGCTTGCTCCATACTTCCTAATTGTTTGCAACTATGTAACTTTTATGTAACTCATTTTTCTGACCTAAAACCTGGAGAGTTTACTCACAATACCACTGTGACATGAAATGAGATCTATATAAAATGCCTGAGAGGAGTACTCAGCAATTATGTATCTTAAGTGTTAGCTAACATTATTCTCAACAATTGTGCTTTTATGAGTCAGAAATGAGGTCTATTTCTCAATAATTAAATGTTTTAACTCTTTTCATTTTGCTACTATAAATGTCAGACTTACTTTTATGAAAAGAAGTAATACAATAATATGTTCCCCTAGACCCAATAGCTATATAAATTACTCTTCTTAGTCTAATATATATTATAACAGAAATTTATACTTGTAAATATATTTATGATACATATATGTATGAATTTACCTTTGTGCATACATACTAACATGTTAGAATTTATAACTTATTCTTTGCCTTAGTTATTGTACACCTCTCCCTTTATATATATCTGTACTGGCTTTATCTTAGGGTTTAACAACTGCAGATTCATTTATATTAAGGATACACTTTAAAATGTTTAATTCTTATTGGATGGGTATTTTGAGATTTTTGCCATTGTTATCAGTGCAACAGTGGACAATCTTGAACATCTTGGACACATTTTCTTGAGTGTTTCTGTAAGAAAATCCTATATGTATAATTCATTGGACACATTTAAAATTTTATACACTTATCTGAATTGTCCTTCAGATAAACAATTTATACCCTTAGCAAACTGTGCATGCATGCTGTTCTCTACCATCTTTAATAATAGTGGTCATAAAGATATTTTCAATTTTTACCAATTTAAAAATGACATTTCATTTTTTCAGAATTCTTCATATATTTATTTGATATTTACTTTTTGTTATTTTTACTCATTTGTTGACAAAAAAGAGGAGCAAGGGTCATTTTGTTTGGGTTGCCTGTTTTACAGTTTTTTAAAAACCTTGTAGCCTAAGCAGAGTCACAGTTTGTCATGCTTCGAACAAATATCACTTCACACTTTCTCATTCAGTTTTCAAACTTGTTCATAATGTCTTCTGCAAAAGTTAAAAATATGAAACCAAATGCAACATTTTCAAACTTCTTGCTCATATTGAAATCATACCACAAAGGACTTTTCTCATATAAGATTATATGAGCATCTTTCAATATTTTCTTTTTCTAAAATTACAGTGTTATTTTTTTCCTTTAATTTACAAAACTACATGAAATGTCTTTTTCATTGTTTTGTATTTGACCCAGACATTTCCTCCTAACAAGTGGCCAAATATTTTGTGTTATGTATGCATTCATTCATCTTTGCTTCACTGATTTTTACTGCTGTGTATCCTCAGTGTTAACACCCATATCTACCTTGACTCTGCTCCAAAACTGCATTCTATTTTCTCTTTCTGTGATGATATTCCAGAATAATATGTTTCCTAGCACATTATGTCACCTATTGCTGCTATCTTTCTCAATATTACTTTGATTATTCAACACATGAATTAGGTCACAGGTCTTTTTTGGTGTCTTTTGAGATATTCATGTGATATTATCCTTGATTCTATCTATGTGCTGCATTGTTTATTGATTTACATGTTATAGTCATATGCTATATAAATGCTTATTGGCTTTTATATTTATGTACTGTATTGTTTCTTGATTTGCATATGTTATATTTATTGATGATTTGTATGTGTTTAAATAAAATTGCAACTGTGAAATGAAAACAGCTTATAATGATGTGTGATCTTTATAATGTGATACTGAATTTGATTTGCAAATGTTTTATTGAGGATTTTTACATCTATGTTCATCAAGGCCTATAATTTTTTGTTCTTATTGTTGTACTTTTCTCCAGTTGTTGTATCAGGATTGTGCTGGTGTTTTAGAATGAGTTTGAGAGGATTCTTTCCCTCTCCTTTTCATAGAATAGTCTGAGTAGCAATATTGTTAGTTCTTCTATAAAGGTACAGTTGTAGTCCTGGGCTTTCCTTTGTTGGAAGACTTTCTTACTGCTTCAATCTCATTGCTTATTACTGATCTATTTAGGTTTTTTTTTTTTATAACCTCCTCATTCATTTTGGGAGGTCATATATGTTTAGAAATTTATCCATTTCTTCTAGTTTTTCCAATTTAAAGGAATGTAAATTTTCAAGATAGGCTTCAATGATCTTCCGGATTTTAGTGGTATTTGTTGTGATATGCTCTTTTCATCTTTACAAGTATTAATTTGTTTTCTCTTTAAGCTACTTTAGCCAAAGTTTATCTATTCAAAGAGCCAACTCTGTCTCATTGAACCTTTCTATTCTTCCAGTCTTTATTGTGTTAATTTCAGCATTAATTTTTATTATTTCTCTCCTTCCACTGATTTGGGGTTTGACTTCTTCTTGATATTCTTTATCAATGGATCTTTTTAAAAATTCCTCCTAGTCTCTAACTTTTCTTCTCTTAAGGAGATTTATTTTAAAAGTATTTTATATCTCATCAGTGATGGGAGAAGTAGTCCATCCCCTTCACATTTCCTGAGATCCCCATGCACAGTTTGTTCTATTTTCTGCTCACTTAGTTCACCAAAACTCACTTTGTGTAGATATATTATTGAAGGCAGTCACTAAGGGGAGTTTAAGGAACTGTTTTGCCTTTATATTCTATGGGCTGCCACTTATTTTCCAATCATAAACAGATCATCAATGTTTTCAAATCCTACCAGGCTAGATGACAATTGGAGTTTTCCCTCCTAATAGATCTACTGCATGAAGACATTTGTTTTGTCAAATATGGTATTTGTTAAGTTCTAATTGAAGAAACAGAAGAATTGCACATTTTTTAAAGAAAGGAATTTAATACAGAGGAAAAGAGTATTTTCATTTTAAGAGTTAGAGGAGTAGCAATTAGGACCCTTCCCTGGAATTACCGAATTATTGGGTATACCACTGTAGCAATGATTCAAGTATCACTGCAACAATTATTACCCATATCCATGCCTCCACATTATAATTTGATAATAGTAATTGCAGGAAAAAGAGCATAGTTCAGTCTTTAACTTTCAAAATGTTACATGAATACTAACAAGAATTAATTAGTAGAAACTAGTTTGCATCCAAAACTATGGGTTTAAGAGTATGAGAAATGTAGTTCTTAGTTTTCTAGACTTGCATTATAGAAACATGCACAAAAGGGTATAGGATGGATAATAATTGTGTCAGTCTTTAGCAAATAATATAACTAGTAACAACATATAACTTTATTTTTGTATTAACTCAGAGTAATAGTTACATGAGCATTGACTATAATTATTATGTTTCTACATAGTGTCTTTTCTAGGCCTTAATTTATATGAATTATTACCATTAACTAACGTTCATGTCCCCCTCCATGTCTTTAGGTCCTTGTAATCCCTAAAAGGCTTTAGTGTTCTGGAAAATATTGTCAGGGGAGGAAAGGTGGCAGTAGAAATACATGACCAGCCCCCAGATAGAGGCAGTGAGGAGGTGGGCACCTACTTTGGCTTTAGGAGAATCCTTGGTTTCTCAGTGCTTTGAATTGTTGTGATAAAAGCAGCTGAATATACTCACAAAGGGCTGTTAAAAAAACAAATGAAAGTGTGCCCTTAGACTTTTTTCATTTTGTATTTATGGATATTATTAGTATATGTTTGCAGTACATAATGATTGCATTCACTTTATGGAGTTAGTATATGCACATAACACATCTTAATTTCTTTTTATCCCCATACCCTCTTGCCTCTATCTTCAACTCCCTCTTAGTCCCCTTCTCTTTTGAAAAAGATCTACCTCCATGTTTCCTATTTTCTGTCTTCTGTTTTTCTCATTAATTTATTATACTTTGAGTTTCTCATGTAAAAGAAACCATACAATATTTAAATTTTGTGTCTGATTTATTTCACTTAATATTATAGTCACAAGCTGCATCCACTTTCCTACAAATGACTGATGTTTATACTTTATGACAGAGTAGTAGTTGACTGTGTTTAAAATCATATTTTCTTTATCTGTTCATTTGTTGTTGGACATAGACCACTTCCAAGATCTAGCTGATATAAGTTATATTAATCCATATGTAAGAAATCTTGCATATTGTAATATGTCTTTAACACTTTCAGGAAGATAACTAGACAAGGAATAGCTAAGTCGAGTGAATTTTCTATTTTTACTTTTTTGATGAAGCTCTAATTATTGTAATAATTATTTCTATAGTACCTGTAGTAGTTTACATTCCCATCAACAGGGTAGAAGTGTTCCTTTCCCCCTACAGCTTCATGATTGCTTATTATTTGATTTCTTGATAATAACCATTTTTTCTGGAGTAAAATGGAACCTCAGTGATATTTTAATTTGCATTTCTGTAATGACCAGAGATTTTGAACATTTTCTCATATATTTATTGGCCATTTGTATTTCTTTTTCTTTTTTTTCTTTTCTTTCTTTTTAATGGAATTGATTTTCCATGGGCTTAGAATTCTGCCAAGTCAATATCAATTCTAAATACGTGTTGTGTTGAGAGGATCTATGCTACCATTTTGTTCCTGACATTGTAGGAGGAACTGTTTAAGTACAAAATGACCAACACAGTCACAGTCTACCAAATCACAAAATGTTGTTAGAAGCCAATTCCTATGCCAACCCGTACTGTTACCATTCTTCAGTGTTGAAGAATCTGCTCTTCATTTACACTGTTTCTATGAAGGAGTATAAAATAGAAATGACAAATATTTCTCAACCCTGCCACACTGTTGGAGAGGAGAGGGCATATTCAGAGGGAACAGAAGAGTGAAGGTAGGGGACCGAACGGCAACTGAATCTTTCATAAGCCAGGTACTCAAAATTAGAAGATTCCCTTAACATCAATGAAAAGGGGCTTAGAAAATGATTTATAAATAAGTTGCTTATTTTTTAAAATCTGAAATTGTAACATGGAACTGGCTTGAAATGTTCATGGAGTTCACACTTTTAAGCTAAGAAGTAATTACATGATTTCAACAAAGTCCTGTCTTCAGTAGTTGGTGTGCTGAAAGGAACATTTTCATCTTCTTCATCTAGCTGCAGACTACCAGAGGACAAGTGGATTCTGGTCATGGGTGACTTTATTTCATTGCTACACAAAGAGTAGTAGTCTGGTTTAAGGATCTCGGACACAGAATCACTGGATTTGCTGGCTACATACCTTTCTACTGCAGTGTTAACTATTAGAACTGCTGGGAACTCCTGCTCTGCAAACATACATGTGAACAGGTCTGGTTTAGGACTTAGAGAATGACAAGGCACTAAAGGTCTAAAATCTGACCCAAAAGGAAAACAAATTGTTTTCATGTTTGATTGACACTGAGATCTTTTAGGGGTTTGCTCTTGAATATTATTTGCAAATGCGTCTTCTAAATTTGGGTCTTCTTCTTCTAGATCTACATTGACACTAGTCCTGGCCATAGCTTCTTGGAGTTCTTGAAGGTCTTGCTGAAAGCTTTTCAGTTTGATATTCTGTAGGCTTCTTTTGGTTGTCTTTATTGCATGCAGTAGGCTCTAAATAGCTGTCTGGTCTTACCTTTTCCTCTGCCATCAGTGGAGACTGTCTGGGTATCTGGGGTGGCTTGTCCACATAAAAGAAGACTTGGAGAGGCATGATATCAAACCTGCTGGATAGTACAAGGAATATAGGGCACATCTGTCTAAAATAGCTGCCTTGCTGGACTTACTTTACTTGTGAGGCCAGAAGATGTGCTTAAGCGATTGTCAGCAAATTTAGAGCTTGTTTGGAAAGAGCTTAGAGGACTCATTTCATCAAAGAAGTCTCTGGGTTCTGTATCAGGGTTAGTGTTAAAAACATAATCTGAATAAGTAAAAGGGAAGGAGAAACTGCTTTGGGACTGATGTAACAATATTGGATCTGCCTCTGGTTTAGAATGCTCCAGCTCAACTGCAAATGTTACACCTACTGCAGAGTTCCTCCTCCTGCTGTCCAGCACAGGTTCAGAGGTGTGTGCTCCATTCACATTTCGGTAGTACCCATCACCATATACTAGTCTCAAATCTTCCACTTATTTTGGTACATCAGAGAGTATGTCTGGTGAGGACCTGCACTGTCGTTCGTGGTACTGAGATGGGTAATGTTTCCTTTCATGTGGTATGCTCTTCAACCTTCCCTTTTCTCATATTCCAAAAGTTGCCTTTGGGTTCTTCCACTATAATGGAAGCTGGAACCCTTGCTGCAAAGCAGGGTTTTGGGCTTTGATTTGGGCTCTTCAAAAAGCCTGAAGAAAGCATAGTATTCTACACAAGTCCTCCAGAAAACCTTGCAAGCATCTTGGCTGGCCATTGTGAATTCCAAATTGTCCTTGCACAACACCAAGATGTTGGCATGAGGTTTGGTGAGAAAATGCTTTCTTTTAAAACTCAACTTGTGGATTTTAGCCCAGTTGAAACTATTAATCTTTGTATTTCCCTGAAACACCAGCTCTCCCATGTGGGCAACAGCCAGGTGAATCTGCATCCCTTCACCATCACTGGCAGGGTGAGGCCTGATGCCATACATATCCAGCTTCTTTGAGATATCCAGTAGCAGAATGTCAGATTCAGTTGGGCTCCTCTCATTGTGCTTCTGATGAAAGTACACAATCTTACTCTCTAAACAGTCTTGGTTTGGTAAGTATCAGGTTTGTGCCAGATGTTTCCTGTTTCTTCATGAAAGTCTCCCAGTTCTGATTGTAAGATATGAGAAACCACTTACCCTGTGCATTTGTCACTGCATGGAAGCCTTCCTATAGCCAAATCCTTCTTTATCTGAAGAGTAAAAAGATACCTTGTAAGTTCTTCCCAAAGATGCCCAGGGTCCACCGGGAAAAATTTCACAATAAATTTGAAAACAACCTCTTTAGGATTTTTTACTTTCTTTGTTATGGGCTTCAGAAGTTCCAACCAAACATTATTTCCAGAATGGCTGCAGAATTCTAATCCAAATTATTCCTTTTCAGCAAGATTTAGATGGCTACAACTCAGGTTAAACAGTGCTTTTCCAGATGATTTTTGAGCACAAAGCAGTGTCTTTCTTAGCCTTTGCTAAGAAGAAGAGCTTCAAAGGGCTCTCCGTGAACATCTCTGGGCTGAGCATGGCTGACCTAATCTTCAGCCGTTGCCTGCTGCCATTGCTCTGTATTTTTTTTTCTGAGGAATGTCTATTTCTTTCAGTTGCTAACTTTTTGATTAGGTGCTTTATTTTGGGAAAGTGTAATATATTTGAGTTCTTTATATATCCTTTATATTAGTCCTCTGTCTAAGGAGTAGCTGGCAAATTTTTTTCCATTCTGTCTCTTTACTGTATTGGTTGTCTCCTTTGCTGCACAGAAGCTTTTTAATTTTAATTTTAATTTACACAAATGATCCCATTTGTGTTATTTCCTATGCAATTGGGGATCTGTTCAGAAAGTTCTTGCATATACCTAAGTCTTCAAGAGTTTTACCTACCTTATTTTTCAGAAGACTAAGTGTCTCTGTTTTAATATTTAGATTTCTGAACAATGTTGATTTCAATTTAGTGCATGTTGAGAGGTATTTTCCTATGCTCAATCTTCTGCATGTGGATATCCAATTTTCCCAGCAGCACTTACTAAAGAGGATAACTCTCTTCCACTTTCCTCCTTGTGTTTCTGGTCCCTTTATCAAAGATCAGGTAGCTGAATGTGCCTGAGCTTGTCTCTGCATCTTCTATTCAGTCCCATTGATTCTCATCCTTGCTTTTTGTTTTTTTTGTTGTTGTTGTTTTTGGGGGTTTTTTTGCCAATGGCATGACACTTTTATCACAGTAGCTTTGTAATATAACTTGAAATCCAGGATTGTGATGTCTCCTGCTTTGCTCTTGTTGCACAGGGTTGCTTTTCTATCCTATGTCTCTTCATTTTGGGATTCTTTTTGTTAGTTCTGTGAGAAATGCTGTTGGTATTTCACTGAAATTACATTAAGTTTATGTGTCAGTTTTGGAAAGATAGTCATTTTGACAATATTAGTTTTGCCTATCCAGAAACAGGGGATATCTTTCCATTTTCTGATGTCTTCTTTGATCTCCTTTTTTAGAGTGCTATATTTTTCATTATGGATGTTTTTACTCATTTTCTTAGATTAATTCCTAAGAATTTAATTTTTCTTGATGATATGGTTTTTCTAATTTCTATCTTGGAAGTTATTAGTGCACAGGAATACTATTGATTTTTGCCTGTTAATTTTGTATCCTGCTACACTGATGAATTTATTAGTTCTGGAAGTCTTTTGGTGAAATTTTTTGGGTTTTTATAGAAAGGATCATGTCATTTACAAATAGGGATAATTGGCTTCTTCCTTCCTGTGTATGTACTTTTTATTTTTTTCTCTTGTCTGATTGCTCTGGGTAAGAGTATGAGTAGTGTATTGAAGAGTAGTTGTGATAGTGGATATCCTTGTAATCTTTCTGAGTTTAAAGGGAAAGATTTCAGCCTTTCCCCATTTACTATGATGTTGGTAGTAGTAGGTTTGTCACAAATGGATTTCATCAGACTGAGTTAAGATGCTTATATAGCTAGTTTATTTAGAGCTTTATTAAGAATGGACGTTGGATTTTGTCAAAGGCTTTTCCTGCATCTATTAAGATGATCATATGATTTTGACCTTGATTCTGCTTATGTATTGCATTTCATTTATTGATTTGTTTATGTTCAACTATCTTTGTACCCCTTGTCATGATATATGATCTTTTCAGTGATGTTTTGCATTCTGTTTGCTGGTACCATGTTGAGGATTTTTGCATCTATGTTCATTTTAAAACTGGCCTGTAGTTTTCTTTTTCAGTTAGGTTCTTGTCTGGTTTTGAAATTAGCTAACTTCCAGAAATTATTTTGGGAATACTCCTTCCCTTTCAATTTCTATAAAAATTTTGAGGAGGATTGGTGATACACCTTACCTAATGTTCCTATAGAATTCAGTGGTAAATCTATCACATTCTAGAATCTTCTTGGTTTGTACGTTTTGGTTTTTTTTGGTACCAGGGATCAAACTCGGGTCCTTGTGCTTGCTCAGTGGGCAGCAAAACCATTGAGCTAAATCCCCGGCCCCTGTAGGTTTTTTATTACTGCTTCAGTTTCATTGTCATTGAATTATTCAGTGTTTTCATATCTTCTTGGATCGTAAATTTTATGTATGTAGGAATCTATCCATTTCTTTTTCAGTTGATTAGAGTATAAGTTTTTAAAGTAGTTACTAATACTGTTCTGGATTTCAGTGGTGTCCTTTGCAATTTCACTTTTTGCACTTCCAATCCCATTGATTTTGTTCTTTCTTTCCTTTTTCATTAAGATTGGCCAAGAGCTTATCTATTTTGTTTATCTTTTCAAAGAACCAGGTCTTTGATTCCTTGGTTCTCTGTAGTTTTTTAGTTTCAATTTCATTAATTAAATATCTAATGATTAGTTAAGCTTAATAGTAATACTAGTAAAGATGAGTGGTTGGGGAACAGGAAAATGAAAGAAGTAAAATTTGAAAATAAAGAAAAGATAAGAAAGAGGACAAAAAAAGTGATATGAATGATCCTAGCGAAGTAAAGGAAAATAAAGCCAAGCCACACAGAACTTTCCTGGCTTCTCATCACAAAGGGCAGGGTCCCCACATCCTTCCTGTTTTGAGCTTAAACTTCTCAGGGGTCTATATCCAGCTTCCCCCGTGTGACTATCTCCGATGGCCATGTCCATGTCACACCTAGTCATCAAAGTAGGGTGGCCCCAGAAATTGTGAAGTATAGTTGTTTAGTAGTTCTTCATTGACTCAGTCTTGAACAATTAATCCGTTCCCAGGATGGCTCCTGATTAAACTTTCTCAAATATAATAGGATGCATTAGATTTTTTTCCAACTTTACTGTGCATTATGGAAGGAGTCATTTTCAGAGTAAAACCCATGCTGTTTTGCAGTTTACATTAGCTGTGGGTTTTTCTTGGAGCTAGTGCTGACACACTCCAGACTGCTTCATGCATTACTCTGTGTTGTGTTCTTTTTTTCCAGTTTTTCTGTAGTTTCTAGTTTTTCTGTTAGCTTCCACCCACGTTCTCATGAATCTACTTATTTTTCTCTCTTCACCAAACTGCTGTTTTCTAGTCTCAGTTTCAAGTCCAGGAGAGGCTGTATTTTGCTCCCTGTCTCTATTCTGTTATCACCAAATAAGCCAGACTTTCGTATTGTCACTCATAAAAAAAAAAATATAGCTTTAATTTAGTCAATGAGATGAGACAATGGAAAGTGAAAGAAGCAAAAGAAGAATCCAAGGCTTATTTTTATGTGCCATCTTAATTTTCTGCTGTCTATATTTTCATCTTATATTATAATAACAGAGGTTAAGATTGAACCAGAACTGCAATATGGACTATTTTAAGAGACTTACACTAACCTCTCTTTTACAGATGTACAGTTATTATTTCAGCCTCTTCAATTGACCATAATTAACTGAAACTATGTAAAAAAAATTACTTTGAGATTCAGATATTGAGAATGCAGAAAGAGATGCTTCCCTCATTGTTATTTTTAATTCTCTTGAAAACATGAGAATAATGAGGTTGACTTCTGCAATATGTCCAAAAGCTCTTCCACCATGCCTTTCCTCAGACATTCCTCTAAGTTTTTACTTCTAATAGAAATATTTCATGGATCAAAAAAGTGGATGTAAAGTACATAGATTAGTCAGAAATGAAAAATAGAAACATTCTAAAATCATATGTCCCAGTTCTCTGTTAAATAAAGTCAGCAGTTCTTTTGTTCTTATCTATCTTGCACCATTCCTACTGAAAGTTAATTTGGCAGGAAAAAAGTAGGATAGAAAAATCAAGGTCTTATCTTTTGAAATTCATTAGAGAATGTTCCCCTGACAAATTCCTCTCTCGATCAAACACTATATACAAATTATCAACCAAAACATATTTATTGCTTGATAAACTCACTGAGAATGAGACCCCTCCTGAAGATTCCCACTAGCTTTGCCTTTTTAACCAGCTGTCTCCAAAATCCCCAGTCTCTGAATGCTAATCTTCTTACAGAGGAAAAGGGGAATGGGACTTCCTTCGAGAAAACCTGCCTCTTAGATAAAACAGGGTAAGGACTACTTATCAAAATGTCAGAAGATATAGAATTGTTCATTTACAAAGTCCTTTATAACTTACCACAACAAATGAGAGACTAGGTCTAAACCTTTGGACTAAGTACCATGTGTATGTACTCATGACTGAAACCAAAGCAGGGGGAAAATCTGAAATTTATTTTGCAACATTTCTATAAAAATCTTTCTCAGCTGACCCCTCAGTTTGCCTTTCTGGGAAGCATTAAGCATTTGCACTTTCAAAGATTGTCTTCCTTTCTCCAAAAATCTTAAATAGGGGGCATAGTTTAGAAATTTAAAGTCAATGGACTTTTTAATTTTCTTCACCATGTCATCATAGATTGAAATAGCAAAATAAATAACTTTCTGAAATTATATTGCACTTTATCACTAGATGCAGAGCTGCCACAACAGGGATGCATATCATAGAGTCCACCACCATTGGAAGATCAGACAAAAATACCTTTTACATTATTTATCAAGAAGAAAAAAATATTTATGAAAAAATGTTGCTTTATTTAAAATTATGGCCTTTTAGCAAGAGGGGAGAGTGCTCTCCTGTTCTAGGATTTCTCCACCTCATTATTACGTATTTGCTTCTCAGTAGAGATGTACTTGGTTCCATATTCAGCAGATAGTGATGCACCTGAGAGCCAGCTCTTATTCTGCAGGGCCTGGAGAACAAAGCAGCCCAACAGTTCATTCCCAGGTGAGCACAGACATACACAAGGCTCGTAGCCGAGCTTTAACAAAATACAGGTAAAAGTACAGGAAAGATAACTGAAGTAGTATTGACTCAAGGGTTTCCTACACCCTTTAAATGTCTTTTTGAAAATTATTTATCACACCTAACCAAGAAAAATGATTCACTTTGCCAACCATTATCTTGGACATTAAATGAACATAAGAAAATCAACAGTGTTTTATAGTAGTTTTGTGAATTCATTTTGGAGCCCAAGCAGATGTAAGTCTTGACTGATCACTTCCATGTCCTCATTAGTCTATTCACAAGCTAGCTTTAAAAAAAAGACATATAAGGGCCGGGGATTTAGCTCAGTGGTTTTGCCACCTGCTGCACAAAGTACAAGGACCCAAGTTCAATCCCTGGTACCAAAAAAAAAAAAAAAAAGAGAGAGAGATATTTGTTGAAAATTTCAAATGCTTCTAAAGCTCTGCTTCTCTTCACCATATGAGTTTTGTTCAATTAGACCTGTTTGGGCTGTCAGAGAAAGCTTTGCTACTATAGGTGAATTTGCCTCATTATCTCTCATCTTCAATTTTAAATCTTGGGGAAGGGCTTATAACTTCTGACATTAAGTCAAGTTCTGATCTTAGATATAACAGTGACTGGGATAAATGGTCAGATGTCAGGGCACAGTATTTATGTGAACATGGCCTTTACAATTTGTACCACATCACTGCAGTAATTTCAGTATTGGAGAATGGCAGGGAGAATTCATGACAAAATTCAATTAGATGCCTTTGCTGCAAGTGAAAGAAATCCAAAAGCAACAGATTTAGGCAAAAAGATATTAAGCCAGGCTCAGGGGCAGAAGTTCATAATCCCAGTTGCTTGAGAGGCAGGACAGGAGGATCATGCATTCAAGGCCATAGGGGGCAACTTAGTAAGGCTTTGTCTCAGGGGAAAAAAAGAGGGGACATTTATCACCCAATATAACTGAGAAGTCCAGCAATTGTCAGGCTGCTGGCTGAGCTACACAAAGCTGTGAATGGGATTTCATCAGTGCTCAGTTTCTCTCCTCATTCTCTTGGTTTCACTTGTTCTTGGGCTTAGTTGTTCTTAATTAAAACCTCCATCTTCATGCCAAGATGGCAGCAAAAGTTTCCTCACTTCAGGTTGCAGTCCACTGGAATGATAAACCCATTTGTTAACAGCCCTCATGGAGATCTAACCTTTCTTTCAGATTAGTCTGAGCTGGGCCACATTTATGTGCATGAAATAGACAGTGTGGCAAGGGCAATGTGATGGTGTAGTTGCCATTGGCTTTAAGTCAAGTACTCAGTCACAAAGCAGAGGTGTGGAGCTCACGCAGAAAATGCTGAAGAATTTTACAGAGTCGATCCTCATTGGGAACGTAAGACTATTGCCAAAAAATAGTAGAATGAAGAATGGGGAAGCAAGTAACAAATATCTATGAATATTACCTTATGGGAAAGAAGTAATAAGCAAAATGTAAAGTAGCTGCTCAAATAGGACATTCTTTTCAGAAATGAGAGCAGTGCTGCTTTGGAATCAAAAGTAACAAGGTGGGCTGTCCTAGGCAGACTGCTTTCTCCACTGGTCTTCAAAACAGAGGTATGTGCTTTGAGTAACATCAGGAATTGAAATATTCTAGAAGTATTAATACTGGGAAAGTGACCCTTAAAAATCTTCAGAAAATAACAAATGGGAACATAACAGGACTATTAAATAACTCCAGTCACCTCCAGCACTCCTGAAAATCAATGACTTCAGTCGGATGGTGATGAGCAAGTAAAAGATGATTATTAACTTGTCTCTAAGGTTGCATTCATAAGCTAATGAAATTCCAGAAAAGTTTAGCTAAGATTATCCTGAAACTTTATAAAATAATGTACTAGAGATAAATGTAAAAATAACAGGGAGACAAAAACAGCAAAAAGAGAGACAGGAAAAAAGAGAGCCAAGTTATATTCAGTTCAGAATTTGTAATGAACTTGATCTACATCCTGCTCTTAAGGAATTTATAATAATCTAGAAGTAAATGTGGGAAGTTTACTTAAGTAACTAAAATGTAATGTAAAAAATGAGACTACTTTGTATTCTTTTGAAAACTTAATGGAATCATAAAGATATGCAATACATTTAGCATACTGTCTGGCACACATTGAAGTGAAGCTCAATAAATGTGATGATTTATAAAGGAAAATAGGGATAGTCATAAACAAGTTACATTTAAAAATGCTACGGTGTTTCAGTTGAGGTGCACATGAAAGGAAAAGCTTCTTGGCATAGGAAAACAGCAAAAGTTAAGTACAATGGCAAAACTTTCAAAGAATTTGTATCATCAAGCTGAGCAGTTTAGCAAGGCTGATGGAGTGGGAAGATGTCTGGTTAGTAGCTCACAAAAGGAGGAAAATCAGCAAATTAATTGATAGTAGACTCCCAGAATACACAGTGCACTGTGATGGGAAACACATGATTAAACTTGATGGCAGGTATGTCAAGAACACGGCCAGCCCATCAGAGGACCAGGCATATGATGCACCCCTTAATCCTAGCACTTTGGGAGGCTGGAGCAGGAGGAGCACAAGTTTATATCCCATCTAGGCTACTTAGTGAGACCCTGTCTGCAAAAACTTTCCAACTAACTAATTAACTAACTAAATAAAAGACTAATAAAGGAGTGGGGATGTAGCTCAGTGCAAAGGCCCTGGTTTCAGTTTCCAGTAATGGAAAAAGAAAGAAAGGAGATTATGTAGGAGGGAAGGAAGAAGAGAGGGAAGAGGAGAAAAGAAGAGAAGAGAAAAGAAAAGGAAAGAAAAGAAAAAAAAAGGAAAGAAAAGAAAAGAAAGAAAAGAGAAAAGATTTAAGGCCTGAACTTAAGCCTGCACATTTCCTACCTGGTGTAGTTTCCTGAACACTGGGAAGTGATACCCAAGCAGCAAATGGAGGCTTCATGCTAAGAAGGCACAAATCAGAGTTCAGGGTAAGGAAATATCTAAAATTAATTGGGATATAAACCAGTGAGTTTCGGTCCTCACAGTGGATGGCCTAGATGTCCACATGTACATCCCATGGTCCTTGGTGAGGCCTAGACTGCACGTATTCAGGGCAAAACTCTCCACCATTTATCCCAGCAGGGCTGCAGAGAGTCTGACAGCTGAGCCTGATGCCAGACTGCCTAGCCTAGGAGACATCAGAGTCCTGACTCAGGCAGAGGCAAAGGACTCACTGAGTACCATGGGCATTGTGTTGAAAAACCTGGAAGATGATGCCTTAAGAAGAAAAAAATCACTTCCTAAAATAGGGGCAAGACCTCAAGAGTAGGAACTGAAATGGACTTACCTAATACCACAAAACAAACTAGAGGATGAGTCATTTTCTAGAAATTTAACTGCTTGTCAGAGCAAAATAAAACACTATTTAAAGAAAGACAGTATAATCCAAACTTGCTTCAGTGAATCAACCACAATGTTTGGTCTACAATAAAGATCACCAGTCAAACACGGAAATGGGAAAAAATAACTCATATTAAAATCAGGAGTTGTCAACAGAGATACTGAAATGACTTGCATACTAGAATTGACAAACAAGTATTTTGAAAATGCTGTTATAAGTATGTTCCAGGATAGTCAAATAGAGCATAATAAATGAATAGATGAAGAATTTTATCAGAGAAAGAAACTTTTAAAAAGACTAACCAAACTAACTAAACTTAAAAAGGAAGGGTTGGAAGACTCACATTTTCTGGTTTCAAGGTTTACTGTACAGCTCTAGTAATGAAGACAGTGTAGTGTTGGCAAAATAATAGGTGTACAGATTAAGGAGGAGAAAAATAGGATATTATTAACAAAGTTATTGACTCAAATTTAGAGGAGAAATAAATCTTCAACAAATGGTACTGAAACAAGGATAGTAGCCACCCCGCCCTTCTGTGAGAGACACCCTCCAAGACCTCAAGTGGTACTTTAAAGCCCTATTCACTGTGCTTTTCCCATACACACACACAGACTGATGCCTGTGACAGCTTTCTGTAGAAATTAGGCATAGCTAAAGACTAACAAAATCAGCTAATTGTCAAATAAGA
The DNA here is from genome assembly GCF_000247695.1 of Heterocephalus glaber. The sequence goes on along the minus strand of NW_004624850.1, from coordinate 2,016,052 downwards.
GAACTACAACAATATGCTGTAAGAAAACTGGCAGCAGCTCTAGGCGTGGGCTCTGGGGCCATGGTTAAGTAAAATGAAAGTGACTTGATCACAGCACTAGGGTACTGGACAACCCAATCACTGATGGCCCCTGGGTGATTCACAGGAGAGGAGCATATGGAGCATGGGTGTGGAGAACACAGCAGGATTTGGGTTCTGGCCAAAGGAGTGAGGTGGAGAGAGATTTCACCAAGTTCTTCAGAATGGTTTCTAGTTGAAAATATATGAAAAATTCACTCCTGGAATTTTCTGTTTAACATTTTCAGACTGGCATGGACTGTAGGTAAATGAAACTACAGAAAATAAAAGTGCAGATAAGAAAGTACTGTAGATCTAACTCATACTACTCACAAGTTTAATTTGGTATGAAGCATCTATAAAGCTAAGGTGGAAGCTATAATTCTAGCACAAACCTTGGAAGAATATGACTCTGGGTTGGATGAAGTGTTTTTAGGATATAAAAAGAATTACAGTGAAATAAAAATATTTGTTAGATTTCATCAAAATTAAAAACCTCTGTATACCAAAACTATGTAGAAAATAGGCAAACCTAAGATTAGGAAATATATTCTAATAACATATATTTGCCAAAGAACTTGCTGAATGTACAAGGAGATTTTTTTTTAAAGTTAGAATTAGGATAAACTAATTAAAGGAAGCCAACAATTTAAAAAGACAACTCACAAAACAGTGTTTTCCAAATCGCCACTAAGCATACAAAAACGTGTAACATCTATGGTCACCATGGCCATCCAAATAAAACAAAAACCACAATGAGACACTGTTTCACACCACTAGAGAAACAAGATTTAAGAAGCTAACACCACCAAATGTTGGCAAAGATGTGGAGAATCAGAAACAACTTAGGCCTTACTAGTGGGAATGTAAAATGTTATTACTGTTTTGGAAAATTTCTTGAAGATTTCTTATGAAATTAAACACAAATCCCTCTCACACATTTACCCAACTGATGTGGAAGTCTGTGATCACATGAAGAATAATAGAAAAATATCTAAAGCAGGTTTGTGTAAAATAGCTCCAAATTGGAAACCACACAATGAACTGATGTGCATCAACAGAGTATTGAAAAACAAACTGTGGCATGTTCATACCACCAAGTATTATTCAGCAATGACAATAATGAAACTAGTAAAAGCAACAACATGACTATATCTCCAAAACTTGTTGAATGAAAAAAAAGCCAAACATACTTTACAGAATACTGTGCTTTATTGAGATGACATTCACAAGCAGGCAAGATTACCCTGGGGCCATAGAAGTCATCGTTTGTTGTTGACCATGCATAGGGAAGACCAGCTAGATGGGGATGGGAAGAAGCTTGTTGGTCATGGATTTGGGCTACATCTTGATGGTAGTGTTGGTTTTACAGTTGTATACATCAAACTGTACAAGGGAGACCTACATATTTCATAGAGTGTACAATGTATACGTATTCATGTATTCACACAGATAAGAAAGGATGTATATCTACTCTGTAATAAGTGCAAAGCCTTAGGCCAGGTTTTGTGGGGAGTCAAAAAACAGTGAGTTGCCTGTAATACGTACATAGCCAAGCTGTCAAAAGCTTTAGTAAGTTACTGTTTTGCCTTTAGCAAGCTTTAGTATTATCATCATTATTATTATTACAATAGACATTTTAAACTGTAAGAATTACTCATTTTAAACAGACAGTAAAGCAAATTGAGTATGTTCTGCAAAAATATACATTGAAACTATTCTCTAAGTTTTATTTATTTAATTTATTTTTGCACAATTTTATTTCTTTTCATGTTTAAATGCATTGTTTCAAACTGCATCGTTATCGTTATCTCTTGATGTTTTCTGTCTGTCTTTTTCAGGTAGCTCCCCTTGTGCTTTACTCTCCATTCTATAGGTCTTTCCATGTCAAAGAGGAGGCGTTACATTGTCAGGCTGCTGAGTACCAAGCATTCCTGCTGCCTTTTCTCTGACAGCTGCTTCTTCCAGGTCCTCTTGGCAAAACAGAAAGAGGCACATTATGCACCAGCATGAAGCCTCTGGGCTGAATGAAAACTCTGTAATTGTCTTTTCTACCCCAGGAGCTCTCTAGCAGACAGTGGCTAAATTGCCCTCAGCCCCCCTCCCAGAAGACATGCTGCACGCTTGCTCATTAATTTCATCTGAATGGGCCCTCAGCGACTCTCATTCACAGAATGAAATCAAAGTCTTCTGTACATTTGAAAGAACTGTACCTTCCGACAAATTGTCTACCACCTGAATAACATTTGGGAGCAGAAATAAAGTAGTTTCTATGTATAGCAAGTGAAGCCTAGCTATTTTGGAACGTATCCCAAAGAAAAGGATAGGGAAAATTAGTTGATAGAGAATTTCAGGCATTACTTAGCTTTAATTTAATAGATTCTTGAGTAACTATTAGGAGTAATGACACAAAGAATGAAGCACAGTTTATGCATTTTTGACCAAAATATATTCATTTTTTTGAAAAGCTGTGGTAATTATTTTCTGTTAATATTTATTCTGTTGATTTTCAAATATGAAAAGTCAGATTCTGAATAAAGAAAAACTAAATCATCTTTTCAGGAGCTGATAAAAATGTTAGGAGTGCCTAAGTGTTTCTAAGGGGAGGTTGACAGTTGATGAGAAATGTTTGGATTAATATCAACTCTGATACTTAAAAAGAAATGATAGGAAGCACTGACCTATCATGCATCACCATTCTTACTGAAAATAGTTTTGTTTTTATTAAAATAATTCCAGGGCTGGGGATTTAGCTCAGTGGTTCCGGCACCTGCCTTGAAAGTGCAAGGTCCCTAGTTCGATCCCCGGTACCAAAAAAACCCCACAAACAAACAAATAAAATAATTCCAGTAAGGACATTCATTACTGGAACTGAAATACCTTCTGGTCTGAATGTTGGGTACTTGTTTTATTGTTCTCAAATGTATCTTTCTTTAACCTTACATGCTTCACCACTGAGAAGGCTGCTTTGCCTTCCCATTTTTGTGTTGTGTTAACTAAGCCATAAACAAAGTATCTGTATGTTCTCAATTCTTGTTGTCATCAGAATTAAATATGGAGAATTTTAAGCATATAGAAATCTTTCTTATTGAGTTGGATTCTTCAGTGGGGGCCGTGGTTCACACCTGTACATGTTTAGATCATTCTGCTGTGCAGAACAGATTGAACACTGTGTGTGTTGTGCATTTAGGTCTACTGGCGTAGATCAATTCTCAAGAAACCAAGTAGGAACTCAAATCAATATAGCTGACTCCCCTTATGCTAAATTATATTAAAACTAGATATGCTTTCTTATTTCTTTACTAAAGAATACCAAGATTAAGCAAAAAATAATTTAGGTAGTTGCTCTAGGAGCATTTGCTTTTGGAGGATAAACCTATGAGCCAACAAAAAACTGCTTTCTTATCAAGACTAACAACTTACTCACCAAAACTAACTTTAAGGGCCTTTCTCACTGAGCTTGCTCACTATTCTGAAACTAGTATGTGATAGACATCTGCTAAACCCCGATAGCTCTTGCTCTGCAAACTGACCTTTACATTTCTGAGCCCAGGCCTTAATGTGCTGTAAAGATTCCTCCTGACCACAGCCACTGCACCACTTCTGTGAAACTGCTGAGCTCTGTCAAGGTAGTGTCCACCCCATGACAACAGAAACTCAGCTTTGCTGAACTAAGAGCTATTTTGGTGAGTTGGAAGTCATACTTAAATCAGATTAATTGCACAAATTGTTTAATAACCATTACATTTTATAAAAATTAAATAAAATTAGAGATTGAAAGGTATAAACATCTTGCTACAGACTGCCTAGAATTTTACATTTTTTGCAACTGTTTTGTTCCTCTGTAGATTTTGTTCTCATGTGAACTCTACCAGTGCCTCCAGCTTTTCCATTCCAGAAGCTCCTCATTCAACCCTTCACCTGGTTCAACTACCAAAAATCTCTAAGGTGGGTTTTCTCCTGGTTATTATGTAATTATTATACTGTAAACTTTCACTATTGGAATTTCTTCCTCCCCCCTGAAGCCTTAAGTCTCTGGTTCTTTTCCGTGTTGAGGGTCATTCTGTCACTATTTCCTTGTTAATAATTGATGTGTTTCATAAATAGAATAGAAGATCAGAGAAAACAATTATACTCGTGCTGAACTGATCCAAAAATATTATGGTAGGCAGTTATACCAGTTACTTCAGCTTGTTCTTGCCCCTTCCTTGCAAACAGCCTGTGTCTATTTATTTTGTACAGAAGATTGTTTTAATTCTAATTTTATACCTGACTTTAGATATACATTTTTAATGACTGGGAAAATATATCTAAGCTCATGCCCTGAGGTTCCAAAAGGAAAATAATTCAAGAAAATTAAGAATCTGTCCATGAATAAAGAAAGAGGAGAAGGAGAAGTAGCAGCAAGTGGAATTCAGTTAAAAAAAAATCAGAGAAACTTTGGGATAAATACTCAAAAGACAACTAGGACCAGGGCGTGGTGGCTCATCTCTGTAATCACAGCACTCAGGAGGCTGAGACAGGAACATCACTGGTAATTTGAGATCAGCCTTGCCTACATAATGAGTTCAAGGGCAGCTGGAACTACATAGCAAGGCCCTGTCTTAAAAAAAATAAAAAAGACAACTAGCAATATATGATGTGAGAGATGTGGGATTCTTTTTTTCTTTTTCCTTAAATTCTTTTATTGGTTCATTTTAGGTATACAGTACATTTACCTTTATCATTGGGAACTTGTACCTTTACATGATGTATCTTGGTTCTTATTTTTTCCCAATTCCCTGCCCTCCCTTCACCCCCTCCACCCTTCCCTATTTATAAAGACTTTGTTTCCTTTTTTCCATTCCTCATAATTTTTCCTTTCTCTTCTTTACTTTCCCCTACACCTACCAATTTCCCTACCCCTTTGGACCTTTTCTTCCTATTTTGCATTATCAATTATTCATTTTAATCATTGGTACATTTTAGGTATGTAATATAATGACATTCATCATTGGAAATTTACACATTTAAATAATCTCTCTTGATTATTTTTCCCCATTCCCCTGCCCTCCTTT
>NW_004624850.1:1976037-1997298 GCF_000247695.1 Heterocephalus glaber | reverse complement strand
TCAGGGAGTCCAGGTTGTTGAGTATCAGAGTGTTCCATCTCATTTCCCTTTGGGGTTGCTATAGGTGATCTGGAAGTCTGGTTTTGAGACTTATTTAGGTGTCCTCTCATTTTGATCCGGTGGGTGGGGGGATGCTGTTGACTCCCGCTGGGCTCAACTGCTCTGAGCTATGAGTGATGGAACCACAGCCCAGAAGCCCCTTCCTCTGGGCCGGGAGCTGTGGGATGGATGCTGGCCTGGAAGCCCCTAGCTCTGGGCCGCGAGTGGCAGGACAGACAGCAGCCCAGAAGCCCCTACCTCTGTGCTGGGAGTGGGGAGACTGTGGGGAGTGTTGTCAGTCAAAGAAGCTCCATTTTAAGTTTACCTTCCGTTGTAAATAGTTAGGAGATTATGTTATAGGGAACCGTGTCCTTGCCAACTCCGATGCTTACCTTCAGAGGTTGCCTTAGAAACCAGATAAATGTTCTGTAACCTCAAGAAACAAAGTAGTCCTTGAGGGTGGGGAACGTTCAAAAAACTAGTAAACAAGGAAGCGGGTGTTTTTTGTATAAAGGTCATGATTAATGACCTAACTCACTGAGTGTATAAAAGAGAGGTGTAAATAAACTTGCTCGCTCGGTCTTGGGAGCCCTCCCAACTCTGTCTCTTTGTCTTATTTTCTCAGTCCTCCTTTCCCCCATTCAGGAACCTTTCGACTGGTGATGGCTGGACCATCACAGGAGACAGGTGCCAGCAGCCCAGAAGCCAGATGTGGGACTCTTAAAGGATACATATGACTGAATAGGATAGAATGAGCCAAGTGAGCCAAATGTTGCCACTCAAAAAAATAATAATATGATTTCAATGTCAAATTTCACAAAAATGGCCTTTTAACATATGTACATAATATGAGGGCAAAAGGCACTGAGCTTGGGAAACCAACCAGGCTGATTACAACCACTGTTGAGACTATGTGGGTAAAGTTCAAAATCCTTAGAATCTTCTGAATCTATTTCACCAAACTTTAAAGACCTGAATATTTCAAAATATCCTTTCACTTTCATACTTAAGGCAAAGGGACACAAACTATAAAGGTAAATTTTGCTCTGTACATTTGTGGTCCACTACTGGAGATATGTCTAGTTTGCCCCAGTAATGGAAGAAACTAGAGGAAATTGCCCAGAGCTGAGTTTAAGTGGGTAATTACTCTTATTCCACAGACCTGAAGTCAAGCTGCATGTTCATATACTAGTCTGCTTGGTATCTGTGAAAACTGATTTCAGGGCCCCCATGGATACAAAAAAATCGACAAAATTTTCAAATCTTTTATCTCAAATGGTGTAGTATTAGCATATAACTCATCTACAACCTTTAATATTCTTTAAATTATTCTTAAATGACTTATAGTACCTAATACAATATAAATGGTGTTTTACTGTATTATTTAAGGGATAATATCAAGGAACAAAATCTATACATGTTTGGTTCAGAAATATTGTTTTTTTAAAAATTTTTCATTCACAGTTAGTTGAATTTGCAGATGAGAAGCCTGTAGATATGGATGGCCAATTGTGTATTTACCATAGGCTACAACACTATGCCACATTTCTAGAAGAATAAAAATTAGATTTATCTGGTATAATGTATATCTGATTTTATTATATGATAACTGTGGAATAATTAGTATTGGCATAAAAGTTGTGGCATGAGATTGGCTCACCATACCTCTGAAGATCTCTAGAAAGATACTTACCAAGAATTGGATACTACACTGTCTAGAACATCAAATGGGAAAGAGTATTAGACTCCTATTGTATAACTTCATGGCCAAGGATAATTTTTTTTGAAATATGAAAAGCCAAATACAGGCAAAATCAGTTAGAATTTGGAAAAAGCAAATGATCTATAGAAAATCTAAAGGGAATCTCTGGATTTCAGGCCTGATTCTTAAGTTACAAGCTAAAGTCTAAAAAAATCAATGACTTTTCTTAGACTCACCAAGATGCTAATGTTGCAGGACAAACAGCACAAAATCAGAGAGAAAAGTGCACCCAGGGACATAGAACAGGTACCTGCTTGATAGGAGCAGAAGCAGCAGGACATCTTAACCACTAGGAAAGCTTAAATAATAATTTTGATGAATTGCTGGTGGCTGAGTGTGGTGGAGCATGATAGTGAGAAACTTCTGGGGATGGTTTTAAAGAGGTTCCCATGCTTTCAAGTATTTTACTTACCTCCATAAAACCTACCAAGTGCTCAGAGCAAGAGCCAAGACAGATTTCCCATAGCTTTGGCAGGAAGAAAGGAAGAATATCCTTTGTGAAGTACACTCAGAGAATTGACCATGACAAAGGAGTATTCTGCAGGCAAAAAGACAATCAGCACCTTGTCCTCTGGGGAAAAGAATTTCTTCTCTCCCTACTCTCCTCTTTATAAATGTTTATTTACACCCTTTAAAGGTCATACCCTATGGACACATGCCCAGCAACGAACAGAGATTCTATTAAGAATGCTTCCCCCTCACCACGGCCTAGAAGGAGCCCCAGAATATTTATAGTGGGCAGCATGTGAAAGACTGCAAAACACGGACTCTAAGGAAAGGTTTTAGAAAATCCTGATATCGAGAAAAGAGGAACAATGACAACAACAAACACAAAACAAGGACACTAGAATAATTTGAGTTCCCTGCCACTTAGAGCAACAGCTAACATTGAAAATAGTCTGATTTTGTGATAGATCAACTTAAACTTTTACACTATTTACCACAGTTTCTGTTTCTAAATGCATCATGTCTGGTTACCAATGAAAAATTTCAATACTTGCTAAAAAGCAAAAAAACCCTATAATTTGAGAAGACAAAACAAGCCTTATAACAATACTGGTAGATTTTGAAATCATTGAACAGGGAATTTCAAAATAACTATGAATACTTTAAGAGTAATTATTGAAAACATAGACAACATACATGAACAGATGGGTAATGTTACCAGAGAGATGGAAAGTAAAAAGTAAGCCAGAAGGAAATACTAGAAATTGAATCACTATGAAAATTGAAGAATGTTTTTGAAATGCTTTTCAGTAAACTGGATACAGATATAGAAAGAATCAGTGAGCTTAAAGACATGGCTGTAGAAACTTCAATAACTGAAGTGCAAATAGAAAACCAAACAGCTCATTCAAAAGTGAAGATAATACTATAAAAGTATAACATATGCATAGTGGGAATTGCAAAAGAAAAATGAAGAGAGAAAGGATTTTAAAATATTTGAAGCAGTAGTGACCAAGAATTTTCCACAGATCCAGGAAGCTTGGAGAACACTTAGAAATGAATATACCAAAAAATCTGTATCTACTCATATCCTATTTAAACTATTCAAAAACAAAGACAAAAGAAAATTTGAAAGATGCAAGATCAAGGAAAAGAAATGTCACTTGATCTAGAGAGGAATAATGTTGAGAATTACAGAAGATCCAAGAATATCATCAAACAAGAGGAGGGTTAAACAGAACAAATCAGAGCTTTCAAATAGAGAATATATTTCTTCATATGGACTTTATTTTCTAAGAGATTTCTATGGTTGTTTTATTAACAAAATTAGTAGATGTATAAAATGTAGAAAATCAAACTCAAGAACATAAGCATAATCTATGGTCTTAATGTCACATAAAATATTTGGAAATATTTTAGTAAATATACTTCTAAATTTTATGAATGTATGTGTAAAGATACATAATGTGTGTAATAGAGCATATATATTTTGTTTGTTTTAAATTAATACATAATGGCACATTATGTATGGGGTAGAGTATGATATTTCAAAACATATACACAATGTGTACTGATGAGATCAGGAGAATTGACATATTCATTACCTCAAATATTTATTTGTATTAGAAACATTCAAAATCTTATTAACTATTTGGAAACATACAACTAATTGTCAACCATAGTTACCATATGGTACACAAAACATTAGAGGACATTGCTCTTGCTGTAGCCATTAATCGTCCTGTTTCCATTCTTCCCTCCCCACATCCTTTTCAGCCTCTGGCAACTACTATTCTATTCTATTTCCATGAGACAAAATTTTAAATTTCTCTGTATAAATGAGAGCATCCAATATTTGTCTTTCTGACCCAGATTAACAAGGTTTTCTCCACTTCTATTCATGTTGCTACAAGTGACAAGGTTTCATTCTTTTTCATGGATTAATAATATTGCATTGTGTTTATATGCAGCACATTTTCCTTACCCATTCATTTGTCAGTGGACACCAGTTGATTCCATATCTTGAATACTGTCAAAAGGGCTGAAATAAATATGTGAATGGAGATACCTTTCTGATGTACTCATTTCATTTCCTTTGTCTATATAGCAAGAAATGGGATATGATAGTAATATTTCTAGATTTCTGAGGGAGCACAATGTTATGGCCCATAAGAGCTGTATTAATTTACACTCCCACCAAGAGTGCATGAGAATTGCCTTTCCTTGAATCCTCACTAGCATTTGTTAGTTTTGTCTTTTTGGTAATGGCCATTCTTACTAGAGTAAGATGACATTTCACAGTTTTGATTTACATTTCCCTGATGATTAGTGATGTTGAGGACTGTTTCACATTCTTGGTCCTTCATATATCTTCTTCTGAGAAAGAATGACCTATTCAGGTCATTTGTCTGGTTTTTTTCATCTTCTCTTCCCTTCCCTTCCTTCCCCTCCCCTCTCCTCCCCTCTCCTTCCCTCCTCTCCTCTTCTCTCTTCTCTTTGCTTTCCTCTCTCTGCCTCTCTCTCTTTCTCTCTCTCTCTCTTTCTTTCTTTCTTTCTTTCTTTCTTTCTTTCTTTCTTTCTTTCTTTCTTTCTTTCTTTCTTTCTCTTTCTTACTGGAAATTCTATCCAGAGGCCTTACACTGTACTGCATTCCCAGCTTTTTAAAATATGTGTTCTATTTTGAGACAGGGTCTCAATAAGTCACCAAATTGCCCAAGCTGGGCTTGAACTTTCAATCCTCTTGCTTCAGCTTCCAAGAGTTCTGAAATTATAGGCATGTGCCATAATGTCTAGCCTTCATTTGTCCATTTCTAATTGGATTATTTGTTTTTTACACTATTGAGTTTCTTACATATATTGGCTTGTTTGATGAATAGTTTGCAAATATATTTGCCATTATATTAGTTGTATCTTAAATCTGTTGTTTAAGATATAGAAAAAATACACATCACACAAATCTCATTAATGAGAAAAGTAGTAATAGTTTTAAGTAACTATGCTGTGAAACAAATCTGCAGATTTCTTTTCATCTTATAAAACTGAAATTCTGTACTCATTAGACAACTATTTTTAAAAGTTACTAATTAAGTAAACAAAATTACAAACCAACACATCCATACAGTGAAGAAAACAAAAGTGTTAGTCATTAGTCACTTCTCTAGGAAGAAATTATCTGTGGTTTGTTTTTCCACAGCTCAGAAACAATAATACTTGAGAAGCTCTCATGAGATAATTAATCAATCATCATTCACAACACTGAAAAATCTTTTCAAGGCAGTGGCCGTGCTGTATTCATTATCTCTTTCATGGTTCCTTGATAAGTACTTCCACATATTGGCTCTTAACGAAAGGATATTAAATACCTGAGAAATATCTCAGAAGAAATAGAATATTTTTATATTCAAGTAGGGATTTTTCCTTCATTGATATTAATTCAGACTAAGATATGAAAAAAAGCAATTTAGTGTGCAGATGACATTGAAAGTGAGAAAGGTTTAGTTTGCTTTGCTTTCCTCTGGATATGAATGCTGCTCTTTCACTCAAGCAAAATAGATAAAAACACACAATTTCATTAGTAATGTGTGAAAGATATCTAGCCTTGAAAATATCAAAAGGATGTATATGGAGTGCAGCCAATTCAGTCAATTAAAATCTTGAATTGGAGGGAATGGGGAAAGGTTGACCAGTGGGTAGTAAGTTACAACTAGACAGGTTCAAGAAGCTCTGGAGTACTAGTGCACAGTATGGTGACTACTGTAGATAGCACACATATACTGTGCATTTTGAAAAGCTAAAAAAAAAGAATTCAGAAAGTTTTGCTACAAAGAATGATAAATGAAATAAACACATTTGATCTAATGTAAACATTATGCAACATGCACATGCACATGTATCAAATGTTACATGGTACCCTATTAATATGTACAACTTTCATTTTTCTGTGTATCTTAAAATTTTAAAAATTGTATTATTTGCTACCAGACAGCATACTACATTAAAAAAAAAAATAGAAATGCAGGGCAAATGCAAAGAAATCAAGAAAAAAATTTAGGACTATAATCCCAACAGTCAAAGATAGTCATCATTTTTATTTTAGGTTTTTATGTGTAAAATGTTTATCATACTTAAAAACAAGACATTGGATGGTTTTATTATAAAAATCATCAGAAATGGAACTATTTTTCCTAAAATGCTCAATGTGAGCCTTAAAGTGATGGCTTGTCAAAACTCCTCACCTGCCTGATCAGAACTTGCACTCAGTCCCTGGCCCAGCACAGACCTGCACACAGGAGGAAGGATGAGCAGCCAGGACTCGTCCTCATTTCTGTCCACCTCCTATCTTTCCTCCACAGCACTTCTCTTTGAAAAGATGCAACTAGATCTGGATGAAAAAATAGGGACTTATCTGGCACCATTTCTTATGCATGTCTGAAACTCCTAATTATTTCAGGTTAGAAAAATTATCCAAAGAAGCAGACTTTTTACTCATTCTTAGTTTGAGGCTAATTCAGCCCTTTTCCTTATGGCCTCTATGTTACAATAGCCTATAGATTTCTAAGGGGTTAGAAAAAAAATCAAAGGAATATTTTGTAACACAAAAACTATCAGAAATTCAAATTTCAGTGTCACAAAGTTTTATTGAAACAGTTAAGACTATATATTTAACATCTGTGGCTTCATTCATGCTTCAAAATGATTAAGTAGCTGAGATAGGAATCTAAATATTCACTATCTGGCTCTTTACAAAAGGAGGTTACTTGCCTCCAATTTAGTCTTTTTACCCAGCTCTGACATCAATATCAAGGGCTCATCCTCCTGGTTAATATTGTAGAATAGGAGGTTAAATTTTGTTTGAGTCATTCAACTTAAAACTGCTTTTTTAAGAGAAAGCATATTCTTTAATTTTTCTGGCCTGTGTCTTGTGAAAAATTAAGAAAAATTGATTCTAAGTAAAAGAAGTGGGGCAACATCTGCTATGAGTAATTTTATCTACTCACTTTTTTCAAAATAATACACTCCAGCTGTACGCTTCTTGCATTTTTCTATTATCTCTTTAACCCAAGGTAAGATAATCATGGAAATGTAACTTTTTGAAAATCTTCTTTTCATTGGCCTATTTATTTTTAAGATAAAATCATTTTAGAATAGGAGCAATTCTTTATTGCACTAGATAAAGCACTGGTTTATCTTAGTAAATAAAATAAGGTTTAGAAGCTCTAATTATTGTCAGATATTATTTCACCAATGACGTTGGCTTTATTCACCCAATCCTTGTGATATGTAAACAAACTTAATTTTCACATTTATTCATCTCCTAAGAACATTGTCAACAGAATTTTAATACCTTTCTTTTAAACTTATAAAACTTATGGGAGATTTTATTGAAATAGGAAGAAATGAATAAAAATAATCAGTCACTTCACACTGGATTTACCATAATCCAGATATTCTTGAGAATATCTTCCTATAAGTTTTGAAGGAGATGGCCATTTTCTTCACTATTGTGTATTTATTTTAAAAACACAGATAGTGAAGTACAGGTTTTGGTTTTATCTGGCCATCTTGTTATACTAGGCTCAGTACTCATGTGAAATACAAGTTCTGTGGAAAATTAAAACAGTAAAAATAACTAGCTATTTAGGTTGCCACCAGAGATATTCATTTCTTGGTTCAGCTACAATTTGTATTTTGAAAGAAACTAATTTAGTTAGATAAGTTTGTATCAGCAAACATGGCCCAACCCTTTTTGATGAAGTTTCATGCAATCCATTTTAGAGGTAGTTGACCTGTACAGATTACACAGTTCATTGGTTACTCAGATTCGTTAGTTTGAGACATGATTCTCCCCCTTTTCCATAGTAATAAAATTTCAGGTAGTTGGTTTGAGTACAACTGATCCTGCTAAACCCACAAGGAAGTGCCCATGTGAACAAGGCCTATCCAGTGACCTTTCACTCAGTGTAGAAATGACCATGTGCTTTGTCATCAGAAAAGGCATGCTGTTTTCTCTTTGGCTTAATGTTATTCATTCATTCATTAATTCAGTCCTTTCTTTCAATATATTTTTTGTGACTGTTTTTACGTGCTGGGGTCAGGTCTATTCTGCTGAATTAAATCACTGACCAAAACAGGAACACACTGATGCCCTATGGAGTTCACATTCTAATGAGGGAGGGCAATAAATACACACACCTGTAATTATAGCTACTCAGGAGGCAGGAAAATCTCAAGTCCAAGACCAGTCTGGCACCTTAGTAAGATTGTATGAAAATAAATTTAAAAATCAGAAGAGTTTAGGGATGTAACTTAATGATAGAGAACCCCTAGCTAGATTGTGAGTCTCAGGAAAAAGTAAATAAAATGTATAAATAATATTTTATGTCTTGAAAGGGATGAAAAGCCATGAATTAAATGAAAAAATAAATCAAGGTAAGCACAACTAGAAGGTAATATGGCTCATAGAATACAGTAATAAATAGAGTGGACAGGATATATCCAATTATGAAGATGATATTTAAACCATGATTTGAAAGAGAAGGAGTTAGCCATGCATTCAATTGGATGAAGTATTGTATGCAGAAGGATCAGCCACTGTGAAATTCCCGAGACTGCATCATTGCTCAGAGAATGGTAAAGAAGAAGATGTAGATTTTACAAAACACCTAGTAGATGAAGAAGACAGAAGTAAGGTCTGTGAGCCAATGGAGAAATATTAAGTGTTGTCTTCAAGTCCCTGTAAAGACTGGATCCCAGCATGTATATAATGGGAAGCACTGCGGGAAGTGACCAGAAAGAAGGATATGATCTGATGCACACTTTAGAAGAATTACCCTGACTTCTATATTGACAAAAATTGTACAACAGAAGAGAAAATTGTGGCTCAGTGTAGTGTAGTAGGGATAGAGGTTCACAACTGAAAAATACAGGGTAGTTTTGAAGATAGAGCCGATAAGATTTTCTGATGTATTGAATGAGATACTTGTGAAAAATTATTCAAGGAAAACTATATATATATTGACTTGAGCATCTGGAAAAAGAGGATAACCATTGAATGATGTGGGAAAGGCTATGTGGTCAGCAGCTGTGAAGTGACGAGGGAATCATGTTTGGGGCATGTTGAGTTTCAGATTTCCATTCCACATCCAAGTGGAGTGGTCAAGTAGGCAGCTGGAAATACAAGTTTGCAGTTAGTGGTGGTACATATGAATCTGGAAGTTATCAGATTAAACTTGGTCTTTAAAGCTGTATACTAAATGATATGATGAAAGGGACAGAAAGGAGGAAAGCTATGCTTTATTATCTCAACAATAAGATGCTGTGAAGACTTGGAAGAACAAGTGAAAAGGATAAGAACAACTAGTGAGCTAGGAGACAAATGAGAAAAGTGCAATGTTATATAGAAGATTTGTGCCACTTTCATCATTTCATTGCTGTGCAATGATACCTGTATAATATTGAAGCCAAGCCATGCAGAAAAATAATGTTGAATAATTTTTTTTGCCTTTATCCACACATTGATACCCTCTAAATGTCTTTTGGCTAGGTCAGTGGATTTGGAATCAATCCACTCTCAAGCGTTACGAATTGCAGTTGTTTAAACATAACACTAGAAGTGAGATTGGTCAGTATTTCCCTTTTCTTCTACAGTACAGCTTTTATTAAAGATTTAGAACTTTTAATTCTAGGTCTGCACTTCCAGAAATAACGTCACTATAGTATAGGTAACTCATTTCCAACCAAAATGACATCCATTTCTTCCCAGCTGAGAAACAACCACATTATGATCAATTTCTGCATCAAAAATGATATCTTCAAATAATTTTGAAGAAAATTTATAATCTTACAAACCTACTCTCAAATATATGCAACTATAATTTGCCAATTTATAAAACAATAAAATCTACTGTCTCTAGTGCTATCTATTTCCTTTTAATATTTAAAATAATACCTTATATATGCAACTTACCACAGGACCATTTCTAGTATTAGATTTTTCTTTTCTCCTTTTTCCCCTTAGTTGGTCCCTCTTTGATCTGGGACCTTGCTTCATGCAGTGGTATAAACACAATTCCTAAGAGACCTAAAGATTTCACATGTTCTCACTGACTCACAGGAGGACACAAAAGCAAGTCCCCAAAGTTCCCTCATCATCTATAACTTTTCCAGGCTCCATTTTTTGGGTATTAATGCTATTACCCATCAACATGATAATGATCCTTTTTACTGTTTTTATAACAAATCTAAGATTATCAGTTGTCAAAAAGAGTTTAAAATTGTAGTAGAATCATTTTTATACTTTCTGTAAAATATAAGTCTGTCTTCCTTGTGTGATAATCCTTTCCTACCCCTCTCAGAATGCAGATTAGAACATTATTTTTAAGGAAAGATATCAGGCTAGACTTTAAAAGGCATTACTCAAACTCCCTCTCAATTTCTAGACCTATGTATTTTGCTGTGGCAGAGGCAGCACTATATATAAATTATTGTCTTACAACTTAACATATGACACAGGACAAAGCTGACCTCCAGCCTGCTATGCTCAGTTAAGAGCTGGTGTGAATGTTTTCAATAGGTCAGATTATCATTACATCAGGCCACTACTTATCTATGATGTGAAAATGACAGTAGTTCCCTTCACAGACTTCAGCTCATTGCCTTTCTATTCCTGTGAGATGAGTTCAATGAACAGAAGCAGCCAAGCATTCTGGTTTATAAATTTAACAGATAGGAGCACCAATAGTTTCCTCCTGGCCAGCAACATAACAGCTCCATCCAGCACCAGGAATTCTGTAGGTTAGGGAACCTACAGCATGATTTTATTTTCAGTTGCTAAGGATGATTTCTAAATATATCTATCTAAAGTGATGACACAGTGATTTGGATAAAATATAAACCATTTGCTTTATCTACTGTTGGGTCAATTATCTACTGGCTATTGGGTCAATGTCTCAAAACTTTAAAAGTATTCCTTCCATAAACTGTAATTATGTACCTTTATAATTTTTTGACTTCTTGAAAAAGGCAGGGCAAATTGTAAGCAATTATAACAACTTTTACTAGAGTTTATTTTCTGGTTTTCTGATTGCCTTCAGTCTCATTATAACTAAAGAGAGCATGTATCTTTGTCTGAGTAACAAAATGTAATACTTACTAAATCCAGAACTTTCCTATGTACATTATCTTAATTCTTACAACAACCTTTATGAGTCTGCATTCATAGTCCTTTTGATTTTTTGTTTTGAGACACAGTTTTCCTAAACCTCTAAGTTGTCCAGCCTGGGCTCCAGCCCATGATTCTCCTACTTTTGCTTCCTAGAGTGCTTCCCTCCTGCCCAGTTTCTCAAGTGGCACTCACGCCTACTTTACAACTGAAGACCTGATACCCCAAATCACACAAGAAGACAGCAGAGCCAGAATTTGAAGCTAGCTATTTGTACCATTTTGTTGATGTAATGGCTTGGTGATATGAAAGGACAGCTCCCGCTTCCATTGGTGCAATGAAATTTCTGTGATTATACAGGTTAATAGAGTCTGTACTCCTCCTAGATATTTTCTCTCCTCTGAGTATGGCTTTGCATAGTGATATAAGGTCAGCAATGAGTTCCAACAGTAGTTACTGGCTATATCTTATAATTAAAAAGATCATCTTAGCTACAACAACAGAAACAGTGGCAGAGAAATAATGAGAAACATCCAGGTATATCAGGTGTCCTTTCACCCTTCCATAAGTCTATATTTCAGTAAACAAAATGCTAATATTCACAGTCACAGCCCTTCTCTCAGCCTGACACTGAATTCAAGCCAGTTTCCAGAGAGACACAAGGTTAAACCAGTTAGGATACTTAAGTGCAAGAGACTGAAAGCTACCAAACAGCCTCAGTAATGGGACTTTGTTTTTTATGCAGTATGAGGAAAGGGAGTTCCTATGTTTCTGTAAGAGCTCAAAAATGCCACCAAAGACCAAGATTCTTTCTGTTTTTCTTTTCTATTTTTGTTTTCTTTTTCTTTTCTATGTACTCAGCATATTGACTCAGCCTTATCCTAGCCCCTTGCAGGTAGAAGTTTGCTTCTGCTGTTCCAAACATCATAATCATCAATATGCATCATGTCAAATAAAGGGCTGTTTATCCAACATTCCTATCATAATGGATGAAAATCTTTCCCACAAGCCAAGCAGTCTACTCTTTAGCACCTAAATCCTACTCTAGTATAGAGGACTGAGATAATTGGCATGGCCTAGGCACAGGTAAAGCAAGAAACACTTGTATCTTGCATTTTAATCTTTGGCTAAAAAATGCCCATAAAATGTAAAAATGGATAAAATGGATAGGTGTTGACTGTAAAAGATGTCATGCATATTTGACACATACGTGGCCCTCCATTTTCTAAATTGTATATAATCAGAATATATTCATGTAGAACACATAGATTTCCCATCAACTTCTAGTTCAATCTGTTGTTCTTCCACATCATCACGTCTCCAGACCACTGTATTCAGATGTCTACTGTGTGGCTTAAAACTTTGACTGTTCTGAGTAAACCACCCTGAAACAACAGTATAACGGAGTGGTATATTACTTTATGACTTACTGCTAAAGCTCAAATTATTTACCTTTATTGAAGGGGGATTTCTCATGCTCTGAATTTTGTTCCACCCAACTCCATTTAAAGTCTAAAGTATGTTCTGTAACACATGATGACCAGCTAGCAACATGTTGTAAAAGCTGTAAGGGAGAGGTGACATCAGACAGTTGGAACAGGACATCTGCTTGATGTCTCCTTTTATCCCTGCTGTCATTCTGGGCTGGTCTCAGTTTTCACATGTGTAAGGTATACACCAGATTATTGAAGATAAGATCAAATGGCTTGTCTTCCCTTTGTGTGCTTAATAGTTACACAGCCCAAGAATGATTGTTTTCTCATCATTAAGTATGGAGTGCTACTAGGCAAAATTTCATACAGGCCACTTCATTTGGGACTGGCCTCTTACAAGAGAAGATGGATGTGGCCAACTGTGAGTCATCTGTCACAATCCTTGATCTCATCAGTTGTGGGGAGGCCCACAGTGTTAGTTTCATTCTACACAGGTGGCATAATCTCAGCAGTTTATTGTTATAGCAATATTCTTTAGAAAGATACAGTGAATTTCAGGTGTACTTTAGACTTTATTTCTGGATCAATCTAAGACACTAACAGCAGCCACTTAGAGAATGGTTGTCTCACACAAGTAAATGCTAAGCTTACTGCATAGTTAATTAACATAGAGGTAGTAATACCTGCAATATACAGTTGAATAAACAAAATCAAGGGAAGTGACTTCCCCAGTAACAGGCAGAACATAAGCCTATATATACTCACAGAATTCTTTGATTTCAAATGGCTTGAGAGAAGACAGTGAAAAACTAAAGCCATTTATATTCAGGCACACTTCAAAGCAGAATCATATAAAAACAAACATAAGTAGAAGGAAAAGCATTAGTCAGGTCTTTTGTTCATGGTTAATATTGTTTCAAGTAGTTTTTGAATATTAAATGAATAGTGGGTATAAGATATGCCAGAACTTTAAGTAACAATCTTCATTCCAATAGAATTCCACTTAATCCTCAGCATCTTAAACACATTCCATGTTTGCTTTTGTTTCCAGTGATTTTTTTTAATGCTGCTATTTCCATCTGTAATGCTAGAAGGAATCAAATTCTACTGTGGCTGCTGCACTTCAGTAATGAGGCTGGACATTGTATGCCCACTGTATCACTGTTTCCTTTATTTGAAAAGTGTGCTTTTTGGCTGATTAAAGAAGACTACAATAGCACACATTTTCTGATACTTCCTTAATGCATACATTTAAATATTACATTATATTAGTTAGCTGAGAACATTAAACCATCTTATGAAATATCTTCTAATTGATAGATTTTAATTTTTCAAAGCTGCACAAGTATTTGTCATTGTTTTAGTGAGTATATATAATTTTCCACCTGATTATAACCATGCTTAAATAGAATTACAAACTAAACTTGGGCAATGATTTTGATCTATATTCTGATGTTGTATACATGCCTCTCATTTTAAATTTGTATTCAGATATTCACGTTGGGAGGCAAGAGCCTAATTGATTCCGAAGACAGAGTGCATACCACATGAAAATAATTGGAAATTTGGAACACAGCTTTGTATACATAATGTGTTTTCCCTAGTTAAGATTTCTTTTGGATTTGAGGTTGTGCAGTGAAAATGCAACCATTGTGAACATTATTAAACTGGCAATTTATTCCAGACACTCTGAAGTTCATACACAAAAGTCAAGTATTAGGAATATGATTAGAGTGTTACTCTAAATTAAATTTTGTTTCAAATTTATTTATTTTCTTTTAGGCAGGTAAATATGGATGACCCAGGCTCAAATTTTGACTGACTTGTATGCGCTACTTTAAGCTCAAGATCAAACTCCTTAAGTTTCTTTTCTAATCTAGAAAATATTTTTAATCATTCAAAGTAAATTTTTAAGGAGTATATTAGATAACATATCTGAAGGTTCAATGTGTTTTACATGCTACATAAGATGAAGGGAAATTAGACTTCATGAACAAATAATCATTTTTTCACTCTGACTATGCTGAACTGGTGAATTTTGAATTTAAATGGGAATTTTGTGACCAAGCTATAACTATTATCCCTCTGTATTAGCATCCTATTGCTGAAGCAAAGCACCCACTGCCCAGCATGTAAAGGAGAGGGTTAGCTGGGCTCTTCTGGACAGCTGGCTGTGAGGCAGAAACATCACAGCAGAAGAGCACAGGGAAGAAAAGATAGTTGGTTCATGGTGGCCAGGAAGCAGACCAGGTAAACAGCATCAGAGAAGAAAGGTAGAGGGACAAGACATAGACCCCAAGTTCCTGCCTCTATGACCCAATCAAACTCACCCAGAGGTGTACACCACCAGTCCTGGGGCAAATCCCAAAGCCAACCAACTTGACCTTGCACCCTGTCCACCATTCTCACTCTTTCCTTAATGAGATAACCAAGCATTCAGGTCCCCAAGGACCAAGATGGACTAGCCTTTCCAGAAGCGACTTGGGACAGCTCCCCTCCCCTGCACAGTCATGCACACTCACCCGCCCCCCCCCATCATTGCCTCCATTCCAAGGTCTGCCTTGGAGCCCACACCTTCTCAATAACACATGTGGCATGTCCCCATCCCACTTTTGAAACGCTATTCCCTTTTCCTTGAATCACCTATTCTATTTCCTAATTCTTCTACCTCACATCTCAGCATAGAAAGTATTCCCTCTCAAAGGCTTTGTTTACCTAAACATCATGTCTTGTTTTAAACAATTCTAGCCTCCACTCTCCTCTCATTGGGAAAGGAGGATCCAGGCATTCAGATGAGATACTCAGTGCTGGTTGGTGAAATCCATCTGTACAACACTATAACCTTGCTCTCTGGTCTTTTACTAGTAATTAAGGCAGTGTCCCAAGTCAGCAACCCCATTTGAGGATTTGAAGAATGACCAATGTAAGTTCACTAGCTCGTCTTTGCATTTGGGAGCCTAACATTCTTGTCAATTCCACAGACAAAAATAAGATCAGAGTGTCAAAAAATGAAGCTGGATAAACAACTTGATCCACATTATTAATTTACCATGGCCTGATGAAAAATAGACAATCATTTTAAAGGGCAATGAACTATTAAAGTTCCTGTACCTGGAATGTTGTAGTCCAGTTCCCATGATACTGCTGATGTACTAGTAGGTACCAGCCCTTGGCAACCATATTAGAATGATATTAAGGACTCTGAACAATTACAAGCCTTTATCTTCCTGGTTTAATCATTTGAAATAAATACAATGGAAGAGCCCACCTTTAAAAAAATAGGATAATGTAATTATGTATTAAGATCACATCAAAAGAAAATAGTCATGCATCACATAACATTTTAGTTAAACTATATGTACAAAGTGTGTTAAAATATGATGAATATTTAAAATTCTTTTTTTAAAAATTTACTACAGTAAAAAGCACATTGCCATGAATCTCCCTGAAAACAGCCCCCTTGCTTTGAACATACTTTATCCCATCATTGTAGACCCTTTCTGGTGCAGTTCCAGAAGTCCTCTTTGGTGAGGTATTTGTGATGTTGTGGCTACTTTGATACTTGAATGGATTCAGAACGTTTACCTTTCATGGTCATTTTTACCCTGGGGAAGAGCCAGAGGTCACACAATGCCCAATCCATTGAACAAGGTTGATGAGAGCACACTGTAATGTTTTAATTTGACAGAAATTTCCATAAACATTTGATCAATATGGGATGTTCATAGAAATATATTGTATGTTTAAATTACAAATTATTACAATAAAAGACACATTGTCATAACTGGTCTCAAAATCCTCCCCCTCACTTCAAACACACTTATACCATCATTCTTGTCAAGGTGTCATTTACTGCAGTTAAGTTTTTTACAAGTTAAACATTCACCATATCTTTCATTCACCCCTTATACAATAGTGGACCCATAAGAATAAAGCCCCAGAATCTCTATCTCCTAGTGACATCATAAGTATGGCCATGTCACACTGCACCATTTCCCACATGATGGTGGCGATCTGGTACAAACAAACCCACTTCACAGACAGCCATATACACATATAACACATAGTTGTGTACAGTGCGTGATGTTCAATAAGACTAATAAGCAACCATATTTCTGGCTTGTGGATTTACTATCCTATACTTGTAATCATTATTTTAGGGTGTACTCCTACCTACAGATTAAAGTTCACTATAAGCAGCATGTGACATATGACCGAATCAACTTGTGAAATATATGTCGTGGTATTCCACCTGTACTCATATTTCTGAAACACAAAGCAAATGCAGCTTTTTATTTTACATTACACACATAATGTTAAGCTAGGCTCCCACCTTGGGTGAGTGAGAGGTAGACTGCCATGAAGACAAATGGAGAAGAGTACATTTATTCCAATATGACAACATTGGTCCACTAGAATAAATTGGAAATATTGTAAAGACACATTCTCTTTCAGATTATCCATTTCTCTCCAATCTTCCTGCCCTCTTGCTATTTTCTAGTTCTGATGCTCCTCTCCAAGCGAGCCCCTGGGTGACTGCATGCCAGAGTCCTCCACAAACAGGTCCCTGCTGTGGCTTTGGAATCTACGCACACATGATGAACTTATGTGCAACTGGAAAGCATCGTCCATTTCAGCTCTGCTTTCTCTCAGTTGCTGCCTTTGGTTTGGCAGTATTGGAGCAACCATGAAGTTGCAGAATCAGCCTGTGGGGACACTTAGCAAAGTGCAAGGACATGAGAATGAGTTAGGAGTGATGTATTTGTGTGGTATGCACTCACTGCTGTGTAAGATAAATGATTACTGGCAGTCTTGAAAGTCTTCTAAGAATAATGTGGTCAGTTTAAAGAGTATTTAAAGAGGCTTGAAATGTCCCAAGACTTTAGAGTTTATGTATGAGAGAAGCTTCACAGAGGGCTTTCCGGATTTGATAACCATGGTGAAAGTGTGCATGGCATTCCTAATTAGACATTATGAAACCAAGAGAAACTTCTTCAACTGATACTATTTTTTAAAAATAATTTATGTACATTTATGGCTTTATACAATTATAGCAAAGATTGTTCTTGTATCTGTAAGTACACCAGCATCATCAGGCACTTCTCAGAGAGTATCGGAACAGGAACATGGAATCTGCACTGTTACTAAACTCGGGTGGTGAAATGCGGGAGAACATGACTATCCTGATGGGACTTACATGGCCATCCCTGGCCACAGTGCCAGGCTGGCCCCCACCTCAAGGAGGGACTATTATAATGCCAGGCTGCTTTGTTTACATAGAACACACATTTTACTGAATGATTACTCCTAAACTAAAACCACAAGAGAAATTTCTCTTTTAAAATCAGTTATAAGTTATGCATTCTTAAGAGCTCAAAGAAAGAATTTCAAATTTGGGGGAAGTAAGGGGAGTACTGGTAATATATTAGTTTGTTTTGTTTTTGTTAATGGGGATCAAACTCAGGACCTTGTGCTTGCAAGGCAGGCCACGGCATCACTGAGGCAATTCTTGGCCCAGGACTGGAAATATAAACCCAGCAGTTGAGTAAGCCCAAATCGTACACCTTTGAATAAACTGATACTATTTTTAAGAAATTAATTTGAAACTCAGAATTTTTGAAAGCAAGTTTCTATTAGGAATGCCAGAAGAAAGACAGTTTTCTAATCTCTCTATAGAAAGATATCCCCAAATCACCGTATGAAAGACAAGCTACATAGTCAACAATGTAGAAAGAAAACATACAGGGGTGAGTCAGGCAGCTAATTATAGCAATTAGTTGTATCTTTTTCCCCTTGTATTTTTGGAGGTACTTGACAGCTTTTGAAAATTAATTTTTTGCAAATTCATTTTCCATTGTGAGTGTATATGTTCGTTTTCATTCCTAATTTTTCATTTGCAGTATTTTCCTTAAAAAGCTACAACAGTTATTTAAGCTTAAAGCATCACCAAGTTTAAATTCTCTGGAGATGTTATTAATACAAATTTGAAACTACAGGTAGAGCAGAATCCTCAAATGCTTGGACTGTGGAGTGAATTAGTTTGAATATTCCCACTTGACCATTAGGGCAACCTGTTCAGCTGCCAAGAGTATTTTATCCCTCAAATGGAGGCTGATTTGCTCTTTGCTGCAACCTCAGTCCTCTGAGGCTCCAGGGGCCATTTCTGTCTCTCCACTCCTATCTCTGAGGTATAAAGATGCTTGAGAGTCCCCTTTCCACGTCTCACACCACCACGGGGAGCAAAAACTGCACATGTGCAGCCACTTTTTTCTAACATCATTGTGCCCATACACAGAGAAGATAGGGACTCTGCCCTCTCTTCACCTGGAACCTGTGGGGCTCCATAGAAAGCACATACATGTGTGTTTTAAGTCATTTTTTAAAAATTAAATTTCTTTATTGGTACATTTTAGTTATACAATATCATTATATTCATCATTGGGATTTTGTATCTTTACCTTACATATCTTGGCTCTTATTTTTTCCCCATTCCTCTGCCCTCCTTTCAACCCTTCCACTCCTCCCTATTTACAATGACTTTGTTTCCATTTTTTCCTTTTCTCATATTTTTTCTGTTCCCTTCTCTCCTTTTCCTGATCCCTCCCATTTCCCCTATACCTTCAGGCCTTTTCTTCCTGTTTCACAACATCAATTATACATTTTGATCATTATTTATACTTTTAGTTTTTCACAAAAGAGAAACTATTCAGTATTTACACATATGTGTCCTATTTTTTTTTTCTTAAATTCTTTTATTGGTGCATTTGAGGTATACAATACATTTATATTTATCATTGGGTGCTTGTACCTGTACATGATGTATCTTGGTTCTTATTTTTTCCCCATTACCTGTGCATCCTTCACCTCCTCCACCCTTCCCTATTTACATAGACTTTGTTTCCATTTTTTTTCTTTTCTCATAATTTTTCATTTCCCTTTTTTCCTCTCCCCTTCCCCTCACACTTTCCCTACCCCTTTGAACCTTTTCTTCCTATTTCAAATGATCAATTATTCATTTTAATCTTTATTTACACTTTCACTTTCTCACACTAGAGAAACTATTTACACGTGTGTACTATTTATTTCACTTAAGAGTATGTCCACCATTTATCTAGAAATGTCTCTAGTTTCTTGTTCTTTACAGCTGAGTAGTACTCCATTTTATTTAAAACAAACCACATTATCTTTATCCAGTCTCCAGTTGATGGGCACTTGGGCTGTTTCCAAGTTTTAGCTATTATGGACTGTGCCGCTATAAACATCGGTGAGCATATATGGCTGTAGTATGATTCTTTGAATTCTTTTGGGAAGATACTGAGCAGAGGAATTGCTGAGTCAAATGGGACTTCCAATCCTAGTTTTTTGAGGTATCTCCATATTGATTTCCACAGTGGTTGCACCAGTCTGCACTCCCACCAACCATGGAGAAGAGTTCTTTTCTCTCCACAACTCCGCCATTATTTGCTGTTGGTTGATTTCTTTTTTCTTTTTTAAATTTTTTTCCCATTGTTTATTGGTACATTTTAGGTATAAAATACAGTTACATTCATCATTGGGATATTGTACCATTACATGAGTATCTTGGTTCTTATTTTTTTCCCCTTCTCCTGCCCTCCCTTCACCTCTCTACCCTTCCTTATTTGCAAAGACTTTGTTTCCATTTTTTTTCCTTTTCTCATATTTTTTGTTTTCCCTTCTTTGCTTTCCCCTACCCCTCCCACTTCCTCTGCTCCTTTAGACCTTTTCTTCTTATTACACAATATCAATTATATATTTTTAAAATGGCAATATCAAGATCTAGGAGACATTACCACAGATTTTGCAGAATCTAAAAGAATACAGAAACCATATTACAAAAATCTTTTTTGAAAAAAATCTGACAACTTCTAAGAAGTAACTTGGAAGACAAATTAATAAAACTAACTCTGGAGGAAATATAAAATATGAATAGCACCTGTTAAAGAAAGTATATTCCCCAGCTGGGGATTTAGCTTAGTGGCACCACACCTGCCTCTCAAGCACAAGGTCCTGAGTTCGATCCCTGGTACCAAAAACAAAACAAAACAAAAAACAAAAACTAAGAAAGTATATTCCTAGATTGAAAACTTACCTATATGACAACAACAGGCTCATATACATTTTAACTGATGAATTATATCAAACATCCAAAGCAGAAAAAAGAAGCAACACTTCTCCCCTCATTTTAGGAAATGAACATTGTGGTAATACTAAAACAGGATAAAGATAATAGAAGAAAAAAGTATGAACATAGATAGAAATTTGTTTAATAAAACAAAAAAAGAAGTCAGATTTAGCAGTATATAGAAAGTGGTTTTATTATAGGGATGGCAGTATTGGTTCAGCCTTGGAAAATCCACCCCCAAAAGTCATCATTCTAACACAGGAAAGGAAAAAGCCAT
>NW_004624850.1:1943052-1968942 GCF_000247695.1 Heterocephalus glaber | reverse complement strand
CTATCAGTCTTATGTTATTCTTCTTTGCATCGTCTAGTAGTTGTTGGATTGATTTCTCATAGTCCCTTACTATTTTTAAGAAATCTCTATTTTCATGGTCTCTAACCGTGATCCTGTCTTCTATATCTGATATTCTATCTTCAGATTCCCTTAATCTGCCCTGCATGCTTTCAATGGAGTTTTTAATCTCCTGAATATGTTTGAATCTGTTTCATAGATTCTATTTATTTCTTATGTTGAGTGATCATGGTTTCCATTTCTTTCTTATGCTGGGCATTCATGGCTTCCAGCATATTTCTGAGCTCATCTATTTTTTTATCTGTTTCTGTTCTAGAGAATCTAATTACATTTTTCACTCTGCTCTCCATCTCTGTAGTTATCTGGGAGACTATTTCTGCTTTGAATTTTTCTAGAGCCTCATTCATCTGTTTTGTTACTTCTTTTGTTACTTTCTGTGCTACCAGTTCAGGATGTCCAGGTGGTTGATTATCAGACTTTTCCACCTCATTTTCCCCAGAAATTACCTTCTGTGGGTGGGAGCCTGGGTTTGTGCCTTGCTTAAATGTCTTTTCATTTTTGTTTTTGGTACTGTCAGTTATGTCAATGAGTCCTAGTAATCCAGTCACAGACCCATGAGATTCAGACAGACTTCAGGCTGCAAGTCACAAATTGAGCTCCCTGCCCTCCCACAGGGCACAACTCCACAAGACTCTACTACGGATTCCAGCTGTCTTTCCCCTGAACATAGTCCAGGATCAAATGGGAGGTGCTGATCCCTCCAACTTACCAAATGCGGCAGTCTGGTGTGCCTACATTGCAGAGATTATCTTCATTTTTCCAGTGGGCTTCAGTTTTCATCAGGGAGACTGGAAGAGGCTTTCTCTCTGCTGTTCACCTCTGCAATTCAGGACAATGGCCTTTATATGCCCCTGTGCCTCTGTAGTGTGAAACCAGGTTGCTGCACAGCCAAGAGGCCAGAGTAGGGGGGCTATTGTTACAGGCACCCGCACAGCCAAGCTGGTGGCCTGTGTGCCTGCAGGGGGGTGTCCTCACAGACTCCTATATGCAAGTGGGTGGGGCAAGCTGGACAGAGCAGAGCACAGCTACCTGTGTCTGACCGCAAGGCCAAACTGGCAGCTGGTGTTCCTTCCTGGGGGCGGGGGTGGGGGTTGTCCTCAAGGTCTCCTGGATGCAAGTGGTCAGAGCAAGCTGGACAGAGCATGGTGCAGCTAACCAGTCTGTTTCTTTTTATTTGTGAATTGAGGCCATTAACATCGATGGTTATAACTGATATGCATTGACTTGTCATTGTCATGTTATTTTTGTGTTGTTGACTCTTTTATTTTTCCACTTTTCCCTTTAATTTCTTGCCTTGACTAATGAATTTGCTCTGTTGGGTCTAACAGAGTAGTAACCCTTATTGTCTTTTCTAAGATATATTTTAGAAATTTTGGAGTCCTGGTTTGGTATTCATGAAGTTTCTCAGGTGTTCTTGGTCATGGCAGTATCTTATTTCCCCATCAATTTTGAAAGGTAGTTTTGTAGGATACATCCATCTAGGTTGGAGGTTGTTTTCTGTATGGCTTGAAACACAGGCTCTCCTTGACTTGAGGGTTTGTGTTGCTAAGTCTGCTGTGATTCTGATGGGCTTTCCTTTGCATGTGATTTGTTTCTTTTCTCTAACTGCTTGTAGTATTTTGTTCTTTTGTTGGGTTTCTGGAATCTTGATTATTATATGTGTAGGTGTAGACTTTTTTTGATCATGGCTGGTTGGAGTTCTATATGCCCCACTTATCTGTAGGTCAAATTCTTTTGCTCTGTTTGGGAAGTTTTTTGTCATTAATTCTGTGAAAAGTTTTTTATGTCATTTGTACTTTCTCATGCTTTTTTGTGGACTCCTATCCATCTTATATTACTCTTCTTTATATCATCTAGGAGCTGTTGGATTGATTTCTCATGTTCCCTTACTATTTTTAAGAGATCTCTCTTTTCATGGTCACTGACTGCCATCCTGTCTTCTATATCTGATATCCTATCTTCAGATTGGCTCAGCCTGCTGTGTATACTTTCCATAGAGTTTTTAATCTCCTGGATATCTGTTTGAATCTGTTTCATGGATTCCAATTTTTTCCTATATTGGTCATTCATGGTATCCATTTCTTTCCTATGCTGAGCATTCATGGCTTCCATCATGGTCCTGAACTCATCTATTTTTTATCTTTTCTGTTCTAGAGTCTCTAACTATTTCTTTCATTTTTCTCACCATCTCTGTAGTTATCTGGGAAATTATTTCTGTTTTGAATTTTTCTAGAGCCTCATTTATCTGTTTTGTTACTTCCTGTACAGTTCAGGGTGTCCAGGTGGTTGATTATCAGACTTTTCCACCTCATTTCCCCCAGAATTTGCTTTTGGTGAGCTGGAAGTCTGGGATTATACCTTGTTTAGATGTCTTCTCATTTCTATTTTTGTTGTTGGTACTGTCCTCGGTTAAATTCCTGGGTTGATTCTTCAATAATGCTTATTTTAAGTATCTTTGTTGCTTGTATTTAGAACCCTTATCATATGATTGCTTTTCAGAGGTGTCTTCCAGGTATAGCTGGTCTTTAGGTTTTGAGTCTTTAATGATTCTGACGCAATCTCATTTTCATTATACCCAGAAGGATAACTGATTAGATCAATCACAGCAGCTTAGCCCACATGATATAATTACCAACAACAATAGTATCAAGCACAATTTAGAAAAATGACAATTTGTGGTAGTTATTAATCTATCATTATTAACCATGTGAATTAAATCAAAATCGATGAGCAGCCTAAAATATGTTTATAGTGAATAAATTCTTCCATATAGCAACTTTACCCTTTGGATGGGGACTTAAGAGGAGTTGGGAAGGAAAGGATAGAGAGGCAGAAGGATAGGGCAAGGTTAGATGTGAGGCCAGAGGATACAGAAAGATCATGCAAACTCCAGGGAACTGTTGAAGATGAGGAAAAGACAGAATGAAAGAACAAAGACAAGAACAGAACAACCTAACACCAATAGGGAAGCTAGAAACTGTAACAAAAAAGGAGATGAAGAACAATGTGGGAGAGCAAGAGTGAAAGGAAGAGAGAGTAAAAAGTTTAAAAAAAGAAAAAGAAGAAAGAAAAAAATTAAAAAGAGTAGAGAAAAAAATGAAAATAAAAATTAAAAATAAAAGAAAAAAATAATTTTGAAAATAAAGAAATAAAAATGAAGGGCCTCCTTTAGGGTACATCTCTGCTGTCACAATAGACAACATGGGCCACAGTGTGCAGTCAAAGTAAATTAGTCTCAGCAAACCAGTAGCAGACCCTTGAGATCCAGGCTGATTTCTGGTTGCAAGGCCCAAATTGAGCTCCCTGACCTCCTGAGCAGGGTTGAACTCTGCAAGGTTCTACTGCAGGTTCTAGCTGCCTTACCCCTGAAGATAGACCAGGTTCTTATGGAAGGTGGTGATTCTTCCAACTTACCAACTACTGTGGTCTGGTGTGCCTTTATTGCAGATATTCTCTTCACTTTTCCAGTGGGCTTCAGTTATCATCAGGGAGCCTGAGAGAAGCCCTCTTTCTGTTATTCACTTGTGCTGTATCTTCTGGAGCTCAGGACAATGGCCTTTTTGAGCCCCTGTGCCTCTGCAGTGTGGATCCAGATGCAGGTGCAGTTTCCAGGCCTGAGGTGGGGGTTGGGGGATGGTAGGGTGGGGGTAGTACTGCAGGCACCCATGCGGCTCTGCTCCTCACCAGACCACTCCTGGGTGGGAGGCACGAGTGGGGGCCTTAAGTCATTCTTGACAATCTACAGGTTGCTAGCCATTTCAGAATTTAGTCCATAAGGTAATGATCCAAACATTTAGCCTAGTTTTCTATTTCCTCAAATCTTTGGGAGTGTGGTTTTATTTTACTTCTCTTTGACCATAACTTCCCTGATATAAATTTCTATATTCCAAGTCTATTTCTTGATATGATAGATGAGCACTTACACTCATACAACCATGGAATCCAAGCCAACTTCTTTGCTGAAGTTTTGAAGATATTCTTTTGGGTGTCTGGAACTAACAATAAATTATTTCCTTCTCTTTTATTTTTGCTGCAATAAATCATAATTTCTACCACCAATTCACCAACCGTAAAATATTATGATCTCATGCTGATTAAAGAGAAGGTCATGTACACAGGAAAACAAAAGGGAAAATGACACAGATATACTTGATTGTCCAGTCTTATCTTCTCCCTTTTAGACATAGGTAAATGAACAATAAGGAAAATAATTTAGAAGTAATATGTCAGAACAAACTAGAAAAAAATGGGAAAGGAGAAAACTAGTAAATTATCAGCACCAAAATTTATTCTGTTTTATCATCTTGACACTATTTTAAGGGCTTTTGAGTTACATTTTTTGAAGTGGAGTCTCATTATATCCCCCAGGTCAGTCTTAAACTCCTGGACTTAAGTGATCTCCACTGTATCCTCTCAAGCAGCTGAGATGAAAGTGGTGTGCCAAGACACTAAACTGGGGATGCAGTTTTTAATGAGGATGAGGCAAGAAACAAAAATAGAATTAACATCTATTTATAAAACTCATTGTATTTGAATTTGTGTCTTTCCCCTTGAATAACTAAAGGAAACCTATTCATTATGAATTTTTAATTCATAATTTTGCATACCCTTTTAAATAGCTATAGAATAATCAGGCTATTGGGTTTTATTTATTCTTTCTTACATTTAGCCAGGTGTATCAAACAGTAAAAGAAATATAATTTTGAGAAAAATTACAGTCTATAGAAAGTATAATACTAATTAACAATATACTCAACCCTTAAATAACACTGTAAACGTAAACATATTTATCTCTTCAAACATTTAGGTTTTATTCATGTTGAAAACTTTTAACTTTTTTCATCATTGTGCAAACATTTTATAGTATAGTTACACAAACTAAGATCATTTCAAAATCCCTGGGAGATATAATCTTATGAAATCATAATCATGTATGTGCTCCATTGTTGGTTAAAATGTCATTATGTGGCACATAGCTATATTAAAACGTGTTCAAGAATATTGTATTTTAAAAAGGACCCCAAATAAAATTCTGATGGACAAACATTTAAATTTAAATGTGAAAAACATTAAATTTTTATTAAAGGGGAAGGGAAATTGAAATTAATAATCTTTAAATCTCTGCATAGGGTAGGACTTTCTAACTATAGGACCACTTGCTAAAACAATAGAAAAAATTAATTTGACCACATGAAAGTAAGGCATCTTTGAATAAAATACAAACAAAAGACAAGCAGTAATAAAAAGAAAACAAAATAATTTCTTATCACAAAACAGTTAAAAGTCAAGTAACAATCCTGAAAAATATGTTTACAAAAACAATCACAGATAAATTTTAAAAATTTAGCATTTATAAAGGGGAAAAAACCACTCAAATTCTGGTTGGGTTGAAATTTGTTTCCCCACTTCCAAAGATAAACTGAAGCTCTAACCCCATCACTCAGAATGTGACCTTGTTTGGAGTTAGGGTCTTTACAAGAGGAACGTTACAATGAGATCATTAGGGCATGCCCAATCCAGTAGCACTGGTGTAGTTATGAAAAAAGAAAATGTGGACCCAGAACCGACATACACAGAGAGGACATAGCTATGAACAAGTTAGTGTAGATGGGGGAAGGTGGTGTACATGGGTAAACCAGGGGAAACCAAAGATTACCAGCCAATCACAGAGCTAGAAGAGAGTATAAAACCCATTTCTTCACACCCCTCAGAGGAATCCTTCTTGCCTACAACTTGACTTCAGACTTTTAGCACCCAGAACTGTGAAGTAAAAAGTTCTCCTGTTTAAGCCACCCTGACTGTGTGAGATTTTAGGGCACCTAAGTAAATGAATATAGATCCCTAATCATAAGTGGCCAGAGGAAACAGCAAATAAATTTTTAAAATAATTTGTGCAAATAGTTAATGTATGTCTGTAAATGCTTAAAATTAGCTGATCATTTAAAATGCATATTTAAGTAGAACAATTTTCTTTTCAGACAGCAAATTGGCAATTAAAATGCTAATACTGCATGCTCTTGGGCATATATGAGAGAATAACATTTTGCAGTATGAGTCAAGACACAAAATATTCAAACATTTTGACTAGATATTTTCCATTACTTTAAATACTCTGAAAATAATAATAACAAATAACTAAAAAAATACTCACTCAAATTTCTTAAAGTAAGGCATTCAAAGAAACCAAAGTGTGTTTTAAAAAGCACTACTTTTAGATAATGAAAATGTGATTAAACAAAACTGGTTTTACTACTACTGGGGGAAAACACTTAATTAGAAAAAGAAAACCTTCTAATTACACATGAATGCACAATTTTAAGCAAAATTGTAAAATTTTACTGAAGAAAAAGGTGGAAGTCATTTTTATATATGAAAATTGGCTGTCTTGACATACCTAAGAGTATTTTAAAGATAAGTCTCAGGCTACTCTATGACATATGTAGAAAAGAGATTATATAAACAGAAAAAGAATCAAATTGGAAAGTGTATTAGTTTTCTAGAACTATTATAATAAAGTGTCATAAGCCAAGTACTACAGTTTCAAACAACAGAAATTTTCTCACAGTTCTAAAGGACAGAATTCTGAGATCAAGGTTCCAGCAGGACCATGTTTCTCTCTGTCAAGGATCTGGTTGCTCCTGGCTTTCTTTGGCTTGTGGTGGCAAAGTTCCAATCTCTTATGTTTGGGTGTCCTTGTTTTTGGTGTCTCTGTTTTCTTCTCTTCATAGAAGGAAACCATTCAATGGATTAAGGGCCCATCCTAAATCTGAGATATTTTGTCTTAAGATCCATTACCAATTATATCTACAAAGACCCTGTTTCCAAAAAGTGTCCCATTCTCAGGTTTCAGTGGGCCATGAACTTGGGAGAACACAATCCAACCCTTAGAGAAAGAAAAATAGAACAAAACAAAAGCAATGAAAAAAATATTCACTGTGATGAGTTTATTATGTATGAGATTTTGCATGGCATACTCCACACAGATTCTTTATAATAATGCAGGAGACCAGCTTGAAACCTCACTGGGCAGGCTTTAAAATATTATTGAATTGGGTTATAATTCAGCTATTGATTAAAATTTGGAGAGAATCCAAGGAGCCTCCAGCTGGCTTATGGAGACAGAATTCCCTATGGCAATCACAGCTGAGATCTCAATGAATGATGATACTGTGAAGTCTCTAATAGCAAGAAAACACTGTAGCTGAGGACTTAGGACTATGTGCAGCCATTCTCCAAGATCAAACATTAGCTGAAGATAACACAGGTAACTTGTTCACTATGACCTGTTCTCTGCAAGGATGCATCCTTCCTCACTTTTACAAGCCTTGCTCTTTAGTGCCTTAGTCCTGCTGTTCCTTATATCTGCCTTTACACTCCCTGCTATGCTGCGTAATCAATAAATACTGACAAGTCTGAGGCTTGTGGTCTTACCCAGGAAGAGCTAAGATCAAGTCGTGGCCCCCCAGTAAAAAACAATCATTTGTTCTTTATTCCTTGTTCTTTCTGTATTATTCTTTCATCCTCCACTGTACCCCCACCCCCAGTCAGATGGTTGGGCATTCCTCATAATATAAATTCAGAATTGCAGTTTTATTTATGTTATTACAGAATAATTTTAAGTATATAAGATTATGAGTCTTCTGCAAAGGCAAAATAAACACATCAAATATTTTATTGAAATAATATATTAAAAGTGATTCAAAGACATTTCCAAACTGCAGGATTGTGTTACTGCCTTCAGTATCGGTGAATAGGGAAGGAATAGATGCAGATGTCAATGCCAAGACACTTGGAAGACTTGAAGACTGAAAGTTCCCAAAGACACAGATCCAGCCTCTGCCTTTTCCGAAGAGGTAGCTCTGAACTCCTGAGTGTTTCAGAAACCAATGCTACTGTCCCTGCTGCCAGTGAGGTAGAGGCCGTGTGAGGAAGGGAGCCGAGTATTTTCAGAGGGTTGCTAAACACTGTGCTACTGGGGAATTCTGTGGAGCAGAGCTGGCAAACAGACCATGAGCCGAGTGAGGCCAGCTGCCTGACTTCAGAAATAAAGTTTTATTGGAACACACTCGCTCATGTGCGTTCATGCACACGTGCACGCATATCTAGTTCACAGAGTATTTGTGAGCTCAGTGTTAATAAGTAATGTGATAAAACGGCCCAGCTAAAGAGGATAAATTTCAGCCGTGGATGTAGCTCAGTGGCCCTGTGCCTGCCTGGCAAATGCAAAGTCCTGGGTACCTGAAAGAAAAAAATAAACAGGATAAATTTCAAAGGGGCATAGACTATCTAACTTTTTCCTAATTTGTTCTACTTGATAGAAATTATCTCTATGAGATAAAAATCATGAAGTTAATGCTCAATTCCACTAAGTTTGTGGCTTTAGATCAGCAGCAAACTGAGTTGACTTAAATATACCTCACACTTGTACGACACTGAGTCAGATGAATAATAAAAGAAAAACATTATTAATAAGGAAAATTATTTTATTTCATATTGAAAATATAAAAACAGATTAATAGATAATAATATCAGAAAAGTTAGTGAACAGTAAATAGAACTAAAAGTATTTACCATTCATTTTCAATATAACTAATGGTTCTACATGCAGTGCCAATCACAATAATATTTTGCGATTTTTCATATCATATTAAACTATTGAGATTATTTTGAATAACAATAATACATTAAAAATTATTAATTTATATTCAATAAGACTAAATTCAAATTCAGTTACACAGTAGTGTTTTCGTTTAAAGACCTCAATATAACTAATATTGAAATGTCATCTACATATTTCTCAATTAATTAATGTATCAAAAGTAAGCCAATATAATATACATAATATTTCTACATTTTATTATATAAATGTGTATATCTGTATAAATATATATACTATAGTATGCTACATAGTTTTTTTAAGGATAAGAAAGAGATTTTAAAGTGTTAAAAAGTTCTCTACGTTTAATAACACCAAGCATAAAGTAGGTATTTTTAAGAACCCAAACTACTCATGGAAAATTTCTAAATAATTTTAGTTACATAATTTTGAATGGTTATATGAGCATTTACTCAGATAAAAAGTTTAGAATTTTTGCTCTCCAAAGAATATCCAAGGTTTTTAAAAATACATTTATAGAATCTATTACATTTTATCTACATAGTATCAAATGTATACAAATAGAAAAGAATTATCTATGTTTCTCTGTCCCTTAAGCACTTAAACATCAAGCATGATTCACAAATAGAAATTCAGAGAGAAGCCAGAAAATATATTTCAAATAAACTCACTTGAATATGTGTCAAGAGCACTTTGTTAAATACTAACAACTCTATCAATATCTATCTATCTATCTATCATCTATCTATCTATCTACCTATCCTGGGATTTGAGACCAGGGACTTCACACTGACCTATACCCCAGGTCCTTTTAAAAATATATTTATAGGGCCAGGGATTTAGCTCCGTGGTGCAGTACCTGCCTCACAAGTGCAAGGTCCTGAGTTCAATCCCTGGCACCACAAAAAACCAACAAACAAAAAAAATCTTTTTATTTTGAGACAGTAAGTCACTAAATTTCCAATCTGGGTTCAAACTTGTAATCCTCCTGACTCAGCCTCCCAGAGTCCTGGGATTACACACTTGTGTTAACATGCTCAGCTATCATTTCATTTAAATACACCCAAATAATCATTGATACCTTTCTCCAGCCTGGATATTTGAGAGGAAATAGAAGTCAGGTTCACTTTTAGAGCTTTCAGTTTCCCCTACAAGAAAATTCCTCTAGCCTGAAAGAGCTGCTAATCACAGTATCAACTCTGGAAATTTGTGCTTGTTTCTATTTCATTTACAATCTGAGAGCCTTACTGATATGTCAGGACTAGTGCATCATCAAGGTTGACATCCAAAATTCATGTACAAACACATTCATCCACTTGACAAATAATGACTGAATGTCTGTGAGGCACTGTATACTTTGTTAGACAATTGAGACCAATCTCAGAGTCCTATATTCCATGCTGTGGCTATGATATTGGAGGTGGAAGTCTAGTTGAAACAATCTGAAGACTATAAAAGAGGTTATATAACCAACTACTGAAGCAATGTTAGAATGTGTCTTCCCATGTCAAAATGTTAGAACAATCCCCAGCCTGTTTTTCTCACATTCT
Organism: Heterocephalus glaber; assembly: GCF_000247695.1. The sequence goes on along the minus strand of NW_004624850.1, from coordinate 1,958,697 downwards.
GCTTCTTCCAAGCACACACAGGAACCAGACCCACAGACCTCTCCTGATTTCTCCTAAGTCACCATCCTTACCCACCTACATCCAGCAGCAGGCACCTGCTAGTCACTCAGTGCCATCCTAGCCTCTTTCAACTCAGCTGTCAGAGGGATCTGATTAAAGTTTAAGTTGGGCCATACAGCTTGCCTGCTCCACATCCTTCAGAAGTTTCCTATTTCATTCAAACTAACAGGCAACATCTTTAAAATGGCCAATGAATGGAATCAGCACTGGCCACTTCTCCAACTTATCTTTCATACTTCTCCTTCCCACTTTAGGTCCAGCACTCTGGTCTCTGCTGTTTTTCAAGTGTGACAAACATACTCTCAATGAAGAAGATTCTGCTTCTTCTCTGCCTTGAATGTTATTCAAGGAATGGTGCTGAGTGTTTCTTCTTCTCTTCTTTCCAGCTCACTACTCAAATATCAGCTTCTTACAGACTTCCTCACTGATCATTATAGAAAAATAGTAATACATCCCTGCTCCTTCAACCTTGCACATTTGTTGACCTTCACAGAGGTCAATCCCCATTGCCTTGGTAGGTACTACTTCTTTGTAGTTCACGAAAAGATAAGCAAAGAGCATTCTGAACACAAGAAAGAGCAGTGCAAAGGCTTAGCACAGAGCTTGTGTTTGTGCTGGGTCAGTGGAGCTGGAATGTAGTGTGTGTGTGTGTGTGTGTGTGTGTGTGTGTGTGTGTGATGGGGTGGAGGGATATAAATAGAAAGACAGGCAGAAAGAAGGATGGTGAAATGCTTTAGTGTCATTTGAATTGCAATGGTGTTTTAGGTATTTACTTCACAAGTGGTGTTTTTGAAAAAAAAATGACCATTTTTAGTGTGGAGAAAAAGTATTTTGGTGGAGAGCACAGAATATTCCCTTGCCCTGGCAATCCATTTTCCCCTCTGTCTATTTTGGGAGACTGACCCTTATGGATTCCAGCCTTCAGATTTTCCACTGGATTTGACTTGGAAAAATTCAGAGTGTGAAAGGGAAAAGAAATCAGGGGAACTTTCCCCCTCAACAACATTCCTTCAAGATGTGGCTTGATAAAGCCCATATTCTTCTACCCTAGGCCTACAATGATGTCTGGGTGGGAAGGATTAGCAAAACCTCCTATTGTCTCACAGCCACTCCCTCACTGTGATCCTCACGGCTTCTGGCCAACCCAAACCTGCTTTCCATTCCTAGTTATGTCTATTCCTTGGTGTGTCCCATCTGTTTTGTACCAGGATCCCAAACGCAGGTAAGAGGAAGAACTAGGAAGCAAATGAAAGCCCTCTAGAAGAGAGATGACTTGGACAAGCATGGTGTAAGCAGAGAGCAGTAGGACCATTAGTGGTAGAATGGGAGGACTTTGAAAGACTGCTACTAGGAGATAAGAATTAAGAATAAGAAAGGTAGACTGCTGTGCTTTTGTGCTTGGGCTTTTGGATGGATCATGAAATCATATAAAGTCACAGAGAAACATAAGGATGGTGGAGAGTGATATGAAAGAGGAAATTATCTAGAGTTCTCTTTTGACATACTGAGTTCAGTTTCTTTGATGCCCCACTTGATTAGGAAGGCCTATGCCAGAGAGTCCCCACGGAAGACAAGCATGTGCAAGTCATATGCATGGAGGTGTGGTTGAATATCACAGACTGGGTAAGGGGCAATGTAAGAAGGACACAGGAATTTAAATGAAAAGATATTGTTTACACAGTTTCCATCTCCCAAAGTGGAAAACTTGAACATTGAGAAGTTAGATAGAGAAGGAAGAGCCAGGAAAGATGGCTGGGAAAGAGCCAGGAAGATGGCATTGTGTGGCCAGGGAAGAGTCACTGCACAGCACTGCAAAGGGAGGAAAAAGCCAGAGCGATTGCCCTGAGTGCAGGTGTGATTTCAACTTGGAGAGTAAGCAGAAGCTAAATAGCCAGGTTTTCCTTAGAGTCCATTCTAGCTCATTAGAGATTTACTGCTAGCATGAAGGGTAGGACATCCATTGGTAATAAAATGATTCTTTGTCTTTATTTTCGACAGCTGAGGATGTATTTTTCGCAGAACTATTTTGATGGACTGTGCTGCTAACTGGCAGGATTTAGGTGACCAGTGCCTTGTCCTGGACACTTAACTATAAAACAAATCATGCTTTTACTAACAGAATAATAATGACAACTAGGACAAGTTAGCTGTTCAAGATGCCATAACCATTATATCAAAAATTGCATTTAAAATATATATTATATATTATATATAAATATATATAATATATAATATATATATATAGGTACCAGGGATTGAAGCAGCTTTAGAAGTCTTCTTTCGTAAGCATTTTATGAGGTGTGATAAAACCACAGTGAGGGCTGGAGATTTAGCTCAGTGGTTCCACCACTCCCTCACAAGGGCAAGGTCCCAAATTCAATCCCTGGTACCAAAAAAAAAAAAAAGACAACAAAAACACAGTGAAAAAATGAATTAAGATGTGTTATGTACATGTACCAACTCTCCACAAGGAATGTAAACATTACGTACTACTAACATGTACTAATATCTTAAAAATATTAAAAAGTACAGTTAATGCTGATTCTCTGTGCTATTGAATAGAAAGGGCAGGCTCATAAAAACATAACTGTGTCCTCATCCACTGTATTCACCGGATCTGGCACCAGGAGGTTTCTTGCCCTTCCTCATAATCAAAATGACCATGAAATGTAAATATCTTGAATTAATTCAGGATACCAAGGCAGCCTGGACAGTGCAAGTAAAGACACAGAGGAGGACTTCCAGAATTGCTTCAGAAAATGGCAAGAACAATGGGATAAGTGTGTTTGAAGTAATGGAGCTTTTTGAGGAAGATTAATGGCAATGGTCTTCTAGTGTAATAACCTTTTTAATTTAAGCATTTATTATACTTTTAAATTATGTGCATCACACACATATGTGGTTTCTCCTTGAAGTAGTTAAGAGTAACTTACTTACTGTCATAATGCCTCATCACTATTATAGACCTCAGTGTACTTTAATTAAAAACAAGGTTCTTCCCTTACATAACTACAGAATTACTTTGAAGATCAGGATAATATTATTTGTTCAAAGATATTATCTAATAATATTACCTTGTCTCCAGACTTTATCTAGGGGTTTTCCTCTAATTATCTCAGTAACATTCTCTGCAGCGCAAAACAGGAGCAAGGCACACATTACACACACTTGTCATGTCTTCTTAATCTTCTCAATTAATCATGAACAGCTTTATTGACATTAGTGTGTTTCAAGACATGGATCAGTAATTTTATAGACTGTACATTCATTTCACTTTATCTGATGTTTGTTTTCTGGGGAACAGAGTCAGGCATATGGCAGATGTTTCTCCTGCATGATCATTTTTATTTATTTATTGAGTTTATTGGTACATTTTAGGTATACATTATGATCACATTCATCATTGAGAATTTGCACCTGTATGCAATATATCTTGGTTATTTTTTTCCCATTCCTCTTCCCTCCTTTCAACCACTCAACCCCTCCCTATTTACATAAGATTTGTTTCCATTTTTTCTTCTTTTTTCATTTGTTTTTTTTCCCTTCTCGCCTGCCCCCCCCATTCCTCTTTTCCTTTGAATATTTTCTATTTCACAATATCTATTATGCATTTTGGTCCTCATTTACACTTTCAGTTTCTCACATGAGAGAAGAATTTGGTATTTACATGAGTGTCCTATTTATTTCACTAGAGTATGGCCTAAAGGTCCATCCACTTAGCTATAAATTTCTCTAGTTTATCTTTCTTTATAGCTGAGTAGTACTACATTATATATATCAAAAAACCCACATCTTCTTTATCCAATCACCAGTTGATAGGCATTTGGGCTGTTTCCAAGATTTAGCTATTACAAACTGTGCCACTATAAACACGGGTCCACATATATCATTGTGGTATGATAGTTTTAATTCTTTTGGAAAGATAACTAGCAGGGGAATAGCTGGGTCAAATTGGATCTCTAGTCTTAGTTTTTTGAGGTATCTCCACACTGATTTCCACAGTGCACTGTCCAACCACTCCCACCAACAATGGAGAATTATTCCTTTTTCCCCACATCCCCTCCAGCATTTGTTATTGGTTGATTTCATGATAGCAGCCATTTTTTTCTGGACTGGGATGGAATCTCAGCATTGTTTTCATTTGCCTCTCTCCAATGACTAGTTATGTTGAACATTTTTTCATATGTTTATTTTCTATTTCTACTTCATCTGAGAAATGTCTATATATTTCAAATGACTATTTTTGGATTGAGTCTTTAAATTTAGGTCACCTGAGTGATCTTATGCTCTCAGGATATCTAGTCAACGGGGCCATGGTGCTAATGGGTCCCTACATCGTGTTTACATTTGATTTCTTGGTTACTATGCTGTTTGCCACTTTTCTCCACTGTGATGATATTACTCTTGCTTTGGCAACTAAATAAATTTTACTGAGATTATGGAAATACAGTGGTGCCTTGGTTCATAAAAACTTTTGTTTACAAACAATTTGGTTCTCAAACAGAAGCTTTTGGTAAAATTTTGTACTTGTTCACAAGCTCTACATCAGGTGACAAACTTTACCATGGCCATTTTTCCCACACAAACACAAACATGGCCATCTTTTCCAAAATTGTAGAATAAATTAAATTTGTGAACCTAGGTACCAGTTACCTCTCAAACTTTCAATCTAATTTTATCCCCCACTGCTTTAAGAGGCTATCATATTTGTTAAAGGGTGATTTTCAGTTACACAATATCTTCTACATTTATTTATTTGCTGTTCTGTAAGAGTTTTCCCCATCTTTCATTCTTGCCTGGCTGCCTTCTTTTTTATCTATGAGGAAGCATGAATTCTTATTTTATTTGGTGAATTATATTTCTTTAGTATTATTACTTATTTCGGTGTTCAGTGTATCCCAGATTTGACCAGTAGGAATCTTCTGAAACTGGGTGTTAAATCTTTCTGACATCTCCTTATCATTCTCTAAACATTTTAAATTAAAGGATGCCATACAAGCTGGATGCAGTGGCAACACCTGTAATCCCAGCATTCTGGGATGCTGAGGCAAGAGGATTACAAATTCAAATCCAGCCAGGGAAACTTGATGACTAAGCAAGACCTTGTCTCAAAATAAAAAATAGACTAAAGATGTAGCTCAATGGGAAGGACCTAGGCTCCGCAGTACCACAAAATGAAAGGAAGGAAGGGAGAGAGGAAAGAAGGACAGAATGGAGGAAAGAAGGAAGGGAGGAAAGAAGGAAGAAAAATAAGAAAAGAAAAGAAAAAATATTCTATGCTAGTCATGAACTTCCCATATCCAACACTGGCATTACCTTGTCCCCAGAGAGATCTAGTTTTGTTTAATGGAAAATTCTGTTTAAAAAAATAAGTCTTGATTCTTTTTACTTCAAATTCCCTGTAATGAATGTATTTATTATACATTACAAACACATACTAACAAAAAAGGGGGGTTGAAAAACACGGACTGGGATCTAGGTAAAAGGTGATTATATCTACTCCAGTGTTTTTCTGTCTAGGTTCTCTCAATAGAGCATCTAGAAATACACACTTAAACAGGACCCACACACACATCTATTAGATAAACACACATTATGTGTCCACATATTAAAAATCATGAGTGAATTCTGATATGTTCAACTTAAATCCTTCATCATTAGTTCTGTTCTATCTTCTTCCTGTATTTGTATGTTTTTTTGACAACAACGGAAATCCAATCTGCTACTGTCCACAAGATATCCAGTGATGTGGACTCACAAAATGTGCAGAAAATAACGTCAACATCGATAATTCACATCTCTGCTAAGCTGAAGTACACCAAATGCAGTTCAAGGTTTGTCTGTAATTCTTTTCTATCTTTAACCTAAGAGATTATAATCCAAATGTTATGTCTAAGTGTTCCTAAAGATTAGTTATTTTTCCTCTTTCGGTGTGGCTATAATGTCCATTTACTAACACAGCTCATTCATTTTTCTTTTTTATTTAGTGTTTCTCTCTGTTCTTGTTGTTTATTATACAAAACATTAATAATATTCTAAAGATCAAAACTATAAAAGTTACCTTCATGAGATGTGTCTCTCTTCCCTTTTTTCCTTTAGTTTTTGTTGTAGTTGTTCTGTCTCACCTTTTATAGGTGATCAGTATCATTAGTCTGTGGTTTATTCTTCATATCCTTTATTTGGAACAAATTAGTTAATAGGCAAAAATGTATTATTTCTTATTTATAAATACATTATTTATATTTATGCTCTATTCTATTATGCTAATTCTTTCCTGATTATCTATCACAGTGGTTGGCATACTGGCCAGTAGGACAAGTCTAGCTCAATGTTCCCTTTCTAAAATGAAATTTTATTGGATCATAGCCATATTCATTTATGTATTATTTTATGGCTACCTTCATCCTATCACACCAGAGTTTAATAATTGCAACATAGAATTCAGGGTCCTCAAAGGTCAAGATATATATGATCAAGTTTTTTTAAAGAATCACCTCTATCCTGTCCTTTATAAAATACTTCTTTCTTTTTACCTTTTGAACATGAAGGCTACAGATTTTGCTATAATTTTATATCCTAATTTGCTGAATTCTTTATATTCTGGGTTAGTTTTGATTATTGAATTGTGGAGATGCACAGTCATATCATCTGCAAAAGGATATAGTTAGATTTTTTAGCCATTCTACCATTGATACATCTCTTCTAATTAATTAACTAATATCATCAGTGTAATATAAACTAGTGTGGAACCAGCCCATGGCATTTTCTTAGTAATTTAATTAGTATTTCTACATTAAGTTGCTGACTATAGGATTAAATTTTTAAAAATTAAGATTAACATGGTTATGTAACATTATTATTTTAACAAAGTGATGAACCTGGAGGATTTATTATTAAGGGAAATAACAAGATATGGAATGCCAAGTACCAAATATTACCTCATGAGTGAAATCTAAAAAGGTCGACCCAAATGTAGAATAATGATTACCTGAGCTTGGGAAGGATATGTATGTGGGGTGGATAAAATGAAGCTGGATCTTATAAGTTCCTATTGTATGAATATTCTGAAATATCATACTTAACTACTTTCATATAGATAAATAATAAATGTTAATTAAAATAAAATAGCACCAAATATTACCTTGATCCCCAAACCACATAAATACCCAATTAAAACAGAGAACTATAGGCCAATCTCTTCAATGAACATAAATGTAAAAATCTTCAACAAGATATTAGCAAATGAAATGCAGTATTTTTTTAAAAAGCTGATACACCATAATCAAGTAGGTTCCCAGAGATGTAAGGATGGTCAACATATGGAAGCCTATAAATGTAACATATCATGTAAAAAGGAGCAAGGTCAAAAATCTGTTTGTAGAAGAGTGAAGCTGGACCTTTATCTCTTACCATATACTAAATTAAAATCAAATTGATCAAAGATCTAAACATTAAAACAGAAACATTAAACCTTCTGGAAGACAAAACGGATAAAAATCTTGAAGACATAGGAGTAGGAGAGGATTTTCTAAACAGAAACTCTACTGAAGGTTCTCAGTTGAATCAGCAAGAATCAACAAATGGGATTATATCAGACTAAAAATCTTCTGTACAGCAAAAGATTTAATCAGTAGAATAAAGAGACATGCTAGAGAATGGAAATTTTTTTGCCAGTTACTCATCAGATGGAGGGCAAATATCTTGAATATATAAAACAAACTCAAAAAAATTAAACCTCACAAAATTAAAGAACCAGTGAAAAATGGGCAAAACAAATGACCAGGCATTTCACATGGGAAGAAATACAAATGGCCAACAAATATATGAAAAAAAGTTCAAGATCTCTGGCCATTAGAGAAATACAAATTCAAACAACTCTAAGATTCTATCTTACTCTGGAAAAAATAGGGATCATTAGGAAATCAAACCATAACAAATGCTGGCATGTTTATGGCAAAAAAAGAACTTACTTTTATTATTATTGGAAATGTAAACTAATTCAGTCATTACAGAAATCAGCATGGAGATTCCCCAAAGAACTAAAATTAGAAATTCCCTATAACCCAGCTAGGTAGTCCTCCTTTCAGGAGAGTCTTTACTACTTGGTGTGATTTTAAAAAAATACAATGAGTGTTGCCTAGCGTCATCCAGAGGAAAGGAGACTTGTGAAAATATTATGCTGTATCTTCACCCATCTTATTTACCACTTCTGACACTATGTAGTTTTTGGCTTTTCCTCAAAATCAAAATGACTATGAAAACTGTTATGGCTTGTGTCTAAGTATCCTCCCAAAGCCTCAGGTAGTCGTAGTTGGGGCTTTTCAGAGGTAGTTGGATCTAGGACATGTGATCCTAGCATTAATTATATGATGCTGGGATTAAGAGGGTTTGATCCACTGATTGTTTTGGCTTTGTTCTGGGTAGGATTAAGGGTGTCCCACCCTAGGTGTGTATGCTACCTAGCTGGATACAAGGGACAGAAAATGGGCTGCTGCTGTCACTTGTTGCTTGATGCCTTGTTGCATTCTGCCTGCCATGAACTGTTTCTCCTCTTCAATGACCCTCTGCCATGCCACCTTGACTTGGGGCCACACAACTGTGAAAGGAAACCTCTATAAACTGTGAGCCAAATAGACCTTTCTTCTAACTTCAGGTGTCAAGTATTTTTGTCTCAACAACAAGAAAAATTACTAAGACACAAATTAAATATTTTGAATCTATTCAAGACATTGAGGCAGTCACAACAAAGCAACCAAAGACATTTATATAAGAAGACTTTCAGCACTGCTTCACAAAGTGGCAAGAATCAATGTGTTAAGTGTATTTGAAGAGAGGGATAAGTATGTTTGAAGAGAGGGGGAGTACTTAGAGTAGGATTAATGGTGATGGGTTTTTTATTATAATAAATTCTTAAAAATTTAAACATTAACCATGTTTTGTGATCACACAGCCTATACAATGAACTGATTTTCAACAAATGTGTCCAGGAAATTGAATGGTGAAAAAATAACTTTTCAACTAATGGGATTAAGAAAATTGAATATTAATGTACAAAACCATGAAATTCACCCCCAATTTTGCATCACATACAAAAAGTAACTGAGGACAGTAATGCATAAAACTAGAAGTATAAGTTAAATCTTTATATCTAAAAGAAACCATGGGGAAAACTCTAAATTTAGACTAGGCAAAGACTTCTAACATAAGACACAAAAGTATGAATGATGAAAAAAGGATTTTACTTAGTACATATTTGAAACTATTAATTTTCAGAAATACTGTTGTGAAAGATCAAGTCAAATAGAGCTGAATTTATTTTAAATATTTAATAAGAAATTGATTTTTTAGTATATGTCTCAGAGTAGATCAATATAAGTCAGTTCTCTCAGTATAAATTCAGGAATTTTTCCTGAATTTTTGAATTTTTTAAAAAAGTTAGTTGTGTCCTACTATTCTGTTATTCTTCTTAAAAGACAGCAAATATATGTGAATTAGATTTTCTTTTTTAACTTCTATTTCATTCACTTTTTCTCAAATACTTTTACATATTTTCTAATCTGATTCTCTGGCTTACTTCCTGCTTTCTCCTATAAATTTTGTCAACCATGTTGAAATCGATTTCATATATAATATAGTTCACTCACTGAAAGTATACAATTGAGTGGTTTTTTATTATATGTGGAATTGTGCCTCCACCATAACAATTAAAAACCAACAGAGTTAGATACTATCAAAAAGTAAATTCAATTAATAAAGAAAAGAAATCAAAGTAGACAAAAGACCAAAATGTAAGAGCTAAACTAAACAAGCCTTACAAGAAAACTTAGATGTAAAATTTGTGACCTTGGATTAGGCAGCTAGGTAACAAAAGCAAAACCAAACTGAGTACTATGCAACTCAAACATGCCTGCTTACTAAAGGACAGTAGTAAGAGTATAAGAAGACAACCCAACAAATGAAGAATATTGTCTTAATTACTTTTCTCATCGCTAGGACAAAATACCTGACACCTGAAGTTAAAGGAGGAAATATTTATTTAGTTCACATTTTGTAGAGGTTTCAGTCCATAATCAGCTGGCTCCATGTCAAGATGGCATGGTAGATAGGCATTCCAGAGGAAAATAGTTCACAGTGGGCAGAAAGTAGCAAAGCAACAAGGGACTACCACAGACAGCTCTTTCTACTCTTTATATCTTATCCAACCTACTTAGGGTGGATAGCTCTCACACCCTTAGCCCTAGTCCCCTTGATCCTAGCATTGAATCATGAATTAATCTCAGAGTCACACATTCTAGATCAAGCCATTTCTGAAAAAGTCCCACCTATGACTACATGGGGATTTGGGGGGGACATCTAGACACAAGCCATAATAAATATATTTTGAAACCCTGTTATCTGATAAGTATATTTTATATATATCCTTTAATGTAATCCCATTATCTGGATAATACATTTAGAACATATTAAACACACCTTTAAACCACCCCAAGCAAAGTCCTACACAGTTTACCCATCATTACACTGACTTTCCAGCCTTTGCAACCTCTACTGTTTTTCACAGTTTCATCAAGTCAGGACATGTAATATAAAAGCAATCACATGATATCAGGGTCTTATGACCAGTTCACTTCATTTGGCATGTTTTCAAGGCTCTTCTATGCTGTAGGATGTGCCAGTACTTCATTCTTATTTATTTCTGAGTAACACCCTATAATAGTCCATGTTCTGTTGCTAATAAGACAGTGCCACAATTGGGTGGTCATAAAGAAAGTTTATTCTGGATCATGGTTCTGAAGGTGCAGAGCTGAGGGGCCTTATCTGGTGATGGCCTTCTCCCTGAACAGTCCTAAGGTAAGGCACAGCATCAGATGGCAAAAGGCTGGTCTCAAACTTGAGACCTCAAATGATCTCCCCCTCTCAGCCTCCCAAATATCTGGGAATACAGATATGCTTCACCATGCCCAGCTTTATTTTGAGTTACAGCTTATAAAGTGCAAATTGAGGGGTGGGCAAATAGGCATCCAATTCATTCTTTTGTCCAAGGATATCCAAATTTCAACACCATTTGTTATGAAGTTTTTTTCTCTCCTCATTGAATTATCTTAAAGGTTAGTAATTTTTTATAAGGAGATATTTGAATCTATTCTTTCTTTGGTACCCAGTACTATAGTCCTTATTATATTTTCTCTTCAATTTCTCCCTGTTTATATATTTCTGTTTCCATCCATTTCTTATCTAGTTTTTGAATTTTTGGTTCAAAATGTTTTAAGATATACATTTCCAATGGATATTTCATGTTATTTATCAGCATAAAAACATGTTACAGTTGTTTTCTGCTACACCGTTCTTTTTTAGTAGAGTTCACATCAGCAAGATTGTTTGTGTTCTTGTTTTGTTTTTTCATTCAGGTAGCTACATTGGCCTAAAAGTTGTGTCCAGGATTAAGTGTTTAATGTAATTTGTAAGATTATTAATTTGAAAATGTTCTTTTGTCAATGTAACATTTTGTTTCTTTACCAGTGGCTTTATTTTGGAGGGGGATAATTGGAGGAAGAATTTCTGTTGTGTAATTTTTTTCTTTAATAGGATTCTAAATTCCCTTTTCTAATTTATTTTACCCCTCATTATAAGTCTCAAAATACAGTTCTTTTTTTAAACTTCTTATTTTCCTCTATTTTTACTGCTCCAAGAGTGCCTCCTCTGTCAAGTGCATGCTTTTAACTCTTTCCTATATTAGTGCTCTGATCTACCATGATGCTTTTTCAAATATGAACGCTTAGAGTGGACATTGGCTTTGTGTTGTTCTATTGTGACCATCTCAGGCCCAAAACTAGCTCTCTAGTTTTTCCTCTTATGTTTTTCCTTGACTGAGCAGGCTTACTCTGGCAGCATAGATAATGGCTAACTGAGGTTTTTATTCTACAGCAAGCAATTTGAGGGTTTGAATGTCTTCCATCTCCAGGTTTTGAGGAACATATGGGCCTGGAGGATATTTAATTGTTCTTTTACATTTACATATTTTTAGGTGGCTTGGAGGTTCTCAGATTTACTCTCCTTACCCAATATGTGTACTCAGGTGCATTTCAGACTCCTCTGAAATCTATGGTAAAAATACTTACTGGAAAGCTGTGAGATAAAAAGAAATTCCAGCATCACACCATGCTGCAGGCAGAGAAATTCTGACCAGCCATGGAGTAATCTCTCCCAGAGCATGCTGGGCATTTGAATGAACAACCCTATGCCTCAAGGGTAGAGGAACTGTAACTAATTGGGGCTTTAGATCCACCCTAACAAAATTTCAAATAATGTCCAAAAAGATCAAGCTTATCCATGAGTAAACTAATGGTTATACATGTGATCACAAAATGTGCTTGTCTTCAAATCCATGGAATCCTCCTCCCAGGAAATAAAACCTTAGTTTCATGAAGTTCTTCACTCAGCTCAAATCTTGGGATTAATGGGTGGTATTAAAGAGACTAAAATTATCAAGTCCTGTCTGCTTTACATCAGAGTAAATATCATATATCATGAAATGGCCAGCACAAATTATTTTTAATGAAAGTTCACACTGGAATAAAAGAAACAGCAATCCTTAACCAACTGCACATGGCCTAGTGAGGTCCAGTCAGAAAACTTTACTCTTTTTTCTGTGGCTCTTAGCTCCACCTTCTGAGGGATGTTTCTTGCCTGTCTTCTGTGACTATGATTGGGGCCATGGTTGAGTAAATATTTCAACACTTATGAAACTTTCACAGCATATTTGCCTGTGCATATCTAGGAGTTTCAGAGTTGTTTTAATGCTAAACAGTTTAAGTGTTTTAGTTGTCTTTTATACTGGGCTTAGAATTTCTTTAGCAAACTGATTCTGTAAGAAATTTGGTACCCTTTTGTTCTACTTGCTTTCAGTCTGTTCTGGTACCAGTAGGTGCACTGAAAATGTTTTTCTTACACAAGATTTGAATACATGATTTATTCCTTTGACTTTTTATCCCATAACTCTTTTGTTCAACTTTATTATGGCTGCCTGGGGACTACAATTATGACATCTGTAACTGTTCCATTGTTAGATTGCATACAAATCACCCTGACTCCATGGTTTCTTCTTGCATGTCCACTAACAAATTCTCCCTCCCTTTACATAGTTTTATGAACTATATTTCTATCTTTTGTATTGTTACTTATTAATGAAGTGTTTTGAATATTAATTAAGTTTTATCTCCCAAATGCATTTTTCTGATAAAACCTCTAAAATAAGGCCTTCCCAAATGTGCTCTCTGAATGTATGTTGCTGTTGTTATTGGTGCTATTGTTATTTTGAACTTTCACCCACTTGGATGTTTGGTTCCTCATTTGTAATTGTAGGAGTCTTTTGCTCCCCTGTGGAGCAGCAGCATAAGGGAAGTGCAAGGCACAGCATCCAGCAAAGCAGAAGTGCTCAATAGTTATGTTCACAGTTTACTGAGAGACAAATGAGAAATGTGACACTTCAGCTAAAACGTGTAGTATTAAATTCCAGAATTACAGTTTTTAATATGCCTTGAAATATCACTTTTTAATGGTTTACAAGCACACTCAATATAAAGAATAGGAAAAATTGTAAACAGAATCAAAATTGTGTATTCACTTTATGAGCCATGTCAGAGTATTTGACATAAAACAGAGTACCCCCTCTTGTAAAGTAAGACATTAATTTCAGTTGATGAATATCTTGCCTCCACACTCTGTCTCCACCCTTTGGTAAATCAGTTCTAAATGGAGTTCATGAGTCTCTTAATTTGTTCATTCTAGTTTATCTCTCCTTCCTTGATAACTATGTAGCATCTGAAATAGCGCTTCTTCACTGTTCATTGTCCACAAATAAGAAAGCCCGAGGCAGGAATTATGAAAAATTGACAAAGATATTTGGCTTCTTACATACTCTGATCAAAACTATGGTATACAAATTTAAAAAATTAAATTATTACAGTAAAACACATTGCCATTAATCCCATCAAAACACCCTCCCTCATTTTGAATCTATCCTTCCTGCCACATTCCAAAGCAGTTTTGGAAGTTCTCATTCATGAATGTCTTTATGAAATGTGATTAAAAAAAATATGGTAATGTTGCTGAGTGTCATCTGATGGAAAAGCAAGGTCATAAAACATTACACTGTGTCCCCATCCACCCTATTCACCAACTGGCACAGTGCAACTTATAGCTTTTTACCAAAACCAAAATGGCCATGTGAAGTAAACATTTTGAATCAATCCAGGACATCAAGGCAGCCATGACAATGCAAATAAAGACACAGAAGAAAGAACACTTCCACAACTGCTTTAGAAAATAGCAAGAATGAAGGGATATATGTGTTTGAAGCAAGAGGGAGTATGTTGAAGGAGATTAATGGTAATATGTCATTTACCATAATTTAAAAATTTTGAAACATTCTCTGTGTTGTTAGATCATACCTCATATTAAAATATGCTATACTTTCAGCAAATTAAGTGAAACATAAAAGTTGATGCCATATTATCAAAATGTAAAGTGTCAAGAACATTGCCTATCTGATACATTGGTCATCAATATTTGCCTAGCCTTGAAAGTAAATTTTTAAATTTAAGGTATTACAAAAACAATAAAAATGAAAGAGCTTCCAGTCCTCTACTTATGATTCTACATACTTTATATCCTGATAAACATTGCTTTAGTAATGACATTTCAATTTTATTAAGCCATGGAATATAAAACTAGTTCAAGTTTAGGGAAGGATGCTTTTTTTAAAATTATGCCAATTCTGGGTGTGTAAAGTTGTCACAAGGGGCCAGCTGGAGGGAAGAATGAGGATTTAAAGTTCCTACCATGTCTATCTATATATCCATGATGAATCTAGCTATATATTATACTACATATAATAAAACTTAATGTATGTACCATTATAGATGTATATCAATATATAAGTTCCTGCATATATTTAATGTTTTTCACATATTAGTCTAATTGGAAATTTACATTTGGAGATTATGGATTCAGATGACCTCTGAAAACAAAGTTTTCAGCAATTACTCACTCATTCCTTTGTTAATTATAATGACACTAAATTGTTCACAGGAAGTGGCTTAGAAATAAATGGTAGGATGTAGTTTTTTTAAATTCTTTTATTGGTGCATTTTAGATAACCAATACATTTACATTTCTCATTAGGAACTTGGACATTTACAAGACGTATCTTGGTTCTTATTTTTTCCCCATTCCCAGGCCTTCCTTTACTGCTTCCACCCTTGGCTATTTGCAAAGACTTTGTTTCCATTTTTCCATTTTCTCACATTAATTCCCATTCTCTTATTTCATTTCCTCTGCCCCTCCCACTTCCCCTTCCCCCTTTTCTTCCTATTTCACATTATCTGTTATACCGTTTAGTCCTTATTTACACTTTCAGTTTGTCACACTAGAGAAACTATTCGGTATTTATACATGTGTGTCCTGTTTA
The DNA here is from genome assembly GCF_000247695.1 of Heterocephalus glaber. The sequence goes on along the minus strand of NW_004624850.1, from coordinate 1,943,168 downwards.
TTCCACTTAAGAGTATCGCCTCAATGTGCTTCCATTTAGCTATAAATGTCTCTAATTTCTCATTTTTTATGGCTGAGTAGTACTCCATTTTATTAAAAAACCCCACATTTTCTTTA
>NW_004624850.1:1878978-1893678 GCF_000247695.1 Heterocephalus glaber | reverse complement strand
GGTCTCTTCTTGTTCCAAATGAATTTTTGGATTGTTTTCTCCAGGTCTGTTAAGTATTATGCTGGGATTTCAATTGGGATTGCATTGAATCTATGTAGCAGTTTTGGAAGTATGGCCATTTTCACTATGTTGATACTTCCTACCCAGGAACAAGGGATGTCTTTCCATTTTCTGATATTCTCTTCATCTCTTTTTTTTTCAGAATGTTATAGTTTTCATAGTAGCAGCCTTTGATTTTTTTTGTTAGGTTGATTCCTAGGTATATAAATATTATCAATGCTATTGTAAGTCTGTTGTTCGTGTACAGAAAAGCTATTGATTTTTATGTGTTGACCTTGTATCCAGCTACTTGACTGAATTTAGTTATTACATCTAGAAGATTTTGGTGGAGTTCTTGGGGTCTTCAAAATAAAATATCATGTCTTCTGCAAATAATGACAATTTGACTTCTTCATTTCCTATCTTTATTACTTTTATTTCTTTCTCTTGTCTAATTGCTGTGGCTACTGTTTCCAAGATTATATTGAACAGGAGTGGTGATAGTGGACATCCTTGGCTTGTTCCTAATTTTAGCATGAAGGATTGCAGTTTTTGACCATTTAGTATGATATTGACTATTGGTCTTTCATAGATGGCTTTTATTAGATTGAGGTAGAGTCCATCTATTCCAATTTTCTGTAGGGTTGTTATCATAAATGCATGTTGGATATTGTCAAATGCTTTTTCTGCAACCATTGAAATGATCATATGGTTTTTGTCCTTGGTTCTATTACTATAGTTTATTACTCTTATTGATTTGCATATGTTGAACCATCGCTGCATCCCTGGGATAAATCCCACTTATTCAGGGTGTATGCTCTTCTTGATGATCTTCTGAATTCAATTTGCCAGTATGTTATTGAGGATTTTTGCATCTACGCTCATTAGTGAGATTGGCCTATAGCTCTCTTTCTTGGTTGGGTCTTTCTCTGCTTTGGCAATCTAGGTGATGTTTACTTGCAGGAATGAATTCAGGAGTATTGCTTCCCTTTCAATTTCATTGAAGAGTTTAAACAGTAGTGACAGTAGTTCCTCTCTAAATGTCTTGTAGAATTCAGCTGTGAAGCTACCAGGACCCGGGATTTTCCTAGTTGGTATGTTTTAAAATACATTTTCAATTTCAGTGATTGTTTTGGAGTTGTTTAGAATATTTAGGTCATCTCTGTTCAGCTTTGGTAATTCATATGTATCTAGGAATCTGTCCATTTCTTCATTTTTCCATCTTATTGGTGTATAGATTTTCAAAGTAGTTATTAATGATCATCTGGATTTCTGCTGGGTCTGTTGTAATTTCACCCTTTTCATTCCTAATTGTATAGACTTGGGCCTTTACTTTCCTTTTCTGATAAAGTTGGCTAAGGGTTTGTCAGTTTTGTTTATTCTTGTGAAGAACCAACTCTTGGCTTCATTGATTTTCTGAATCATTCTCTTAGTCTCCATTGCATTGGTTTCTGCCCTGATCTTTATAATTTCCCCCATTGTATGAGCTTTGGGTTTGTCCTGCTCTTCTTTTTCTAGAAGCTTGAGGTCCAGCATCACGTTGTGCAATTGATCTCACTCTGTGTTTCTAATATGAGTATTCACTGGTATAAATTTCCCTCTTGAGACTGCTTTCATTGTGTCCCATAGATTCTGACATGTTGTATTGTCATTTTCATTTAATTGTAGGAACTCTGTGATTTCTTTAATTTGCTCTGTGACCCATTTGTTATTCAGAAGTATGTTGTGCAATTTCCATGTGTTTATGAAATTTTTGCAGTTTCTTTTGCTATTTATCTCCAATTTCATTGCACTATGGTCTGATAATACACAGGGGATAACTTCAATTCTTTGCACTTACTTAAACATGTTCTATGAGTGAGTATGTGGTCTATTTTAGAGAACAATCCATGTGTAGCTGAAAAGAATGTATATTCTGATTTTGTGGGGTGGAACACTCTGTAAATATCTGTTAAGTTCATTTGTTCAATAGTTCGATTGAGTTCTAGTATTTTATTACTCATTTTTTGTCTAGTTTATCTATCTATTTGTGACAGTGGGGTGTTGAGGTCCCCCACTACAATTGTATTAGTGCATATTTGACTTTTCATGTCCTTTAGTATTTGTTTTATATAGTTGGGCACACTAGTGTTTGGTGCATAGATATTTATGATTGTCATCTCTTCCTGTTTGATTGTTCCCTTTACAAGGATGTAGTGTACTTCTTTGTCTCTCTTAATCAGTGTTGGCTTGAAATCTACTTGATCTGCAAACAGGATAGCTACTCCTGCTTTTTTTCAGGTTCTTGTCACATGGAGTATTGTTTTCCACCCTTTAAGTTTCAGTCTATGAGTTTCATTTTGAATTAAGTGTGTTTCTTATATGCAGCATATTGTTGGATTTTGCTTCTTGACCCATTCTGCCAACCTATTTCTTTTGATTGGTGAATTGAGACCATTACCATTGATGGTTATAACTGAAACATATTGACTTATCATTGTCATGACTTTTCTTTTCGTTGGATTCTCCCTCTTTGCATTTAATTTCTTGTCATGTCTGATGGGTTCATTGTGTTGTGCTTCCTGAGGTTGCGATCCTCACTGTATTTTCCTAGGATATTTTTTTAAATTTCTTGGAGTGCTGGATTGGTATTCCCAAAATTTGTAAGGTGCCCTTTGTCATAAAAATATTTTATTTCTCCATCAATTTTGAAAAATAGTTTTTCAGGGTACATCAATCTAGATTGGAGGTTGTTTTCCTTTAGGGCTTAAAATACATCACTCCACACTCTTCTTGTCTGTGAGTTTGTGTTGAGAAGTCTGCTGTGATTCTGATGGGCTTTCCTTTGTATGTGATTTGTTTCTTTTCTCTAGCTGCTTGTAGAATTTGTTCTTCTGCTGGGTTTCTGGAATCTTAACTATTATATGCCTATGTGTAGATTTTTTTTTTTTGATCAAGGCTAGCTGGATTTTTATATGCCTCACTTATCTGCATGTCAAGTTCTTCTACCCTGCTTGGGAAGTTTTCTGCCATTACTTGTGTGAGCAGTTTTTTTTATGTCATCAGCACTCTCTCCTGTTTCTTCCTTGACTCCAATCACTCTGGTGTTATTCTTCTTTTCATTATCTAGAAGCTACTGGATTGATTCCTTACTGTCCCTTAGTATTTTGAAGCAATTTTTCTTTTCCTGGTCACTAATTGTAATCTTATCTTCTATATCTGAAATTCTATCCTATCATTGGCTCATTTTGCTGCGTAAACTTTCAGTGGAGTTTTTAATTTCTTGGAAATCTGTCTGCACCTGTTTTATGGATTCCATTTTTCTATGTTGGAATTCTATCATATTCCTCAACTTCTCTCTTTTTTTTAATCTGTGTCCTCTCTAGATTTATTAATCATGTCTTGTACTATGGGTGCAATCTCTGCTGTTATCTGAGAAATTATTTCTGATTCATTTTTTTTCCAGGTCCCCTTTCATTGCCAGTTCAGGGAGTCCGGGTGGTTGAGCATCAGATTGTTCCATCTTGTTGCCCTTTGGGGTACCTTTAGGTGACCTGGAAGTCTGGTTTGGGGACTTATTTACATGTCTTCTCATTTCAACAGTTGCAGTGTGCTGGGTCTTTATTGAGGTGACCTTTTGCTCACCCAGTGGTCTTGAATTCTCAGCAAGCCACCAAGCAGCCTTTACTTTGCTGCTTATCTGTACACAAGTTCCTGGGTTCAGAGTAGTGGCCTTTTCATCCCTGAGCTGACCTGTTGTCTGGGCAGGCTTCTGGCTGGGGCCTGAGCACACTTGGGGTGGTATCTAGGTGTGCCTCTACCTGGGGCCCCTATGTAGGTATTGTTGGGAGGGCCTTTGGTTGGGGGGTGTGCACTGCAGTTTCTGTTGTCTGCAACAGGCTTTGGCTAGGGTCTCCTCATTCTTATCAATGGTATCAGGTTGAGCCTCAGGGTCTTGCTTATGTGCCTGCGCAGCTCTTCTCCAGGCAGGTCCCTGGCTGTGGCAAAGCCAGTGTGCCCATGTAGCCCCTTTCTGGGTGGGCCATTGACTTGGGCGGGTGTTCCAGAGCCTCTGGAGTTGGGGCAGAGCCCCAGCTGGGATCTACCCACTGCTGAGGTGGTCCAGGCCACACAGTCCCTGGGATCTGTACCTCCCTTAGGGATGGAATGGCAGGCCTCAGGTGGGAGCTCATATGCCTGTGAGGCTCCTCTCTGGGGAGACTCCCCACACTTTGTTTTTTTAATGAATATGTGTTTACTTTATAATAGGAATGAATGAATCCTCATTTTAAAGTTCAGGTGTCCCAGGAAAACTTGTCAATCTTTATTTAGCTACTTTATATCCTAGGGGAATTAAGGGACTTGGAGTGGGATTAGGAATTGTGGAAGTAGATGCAGAGGGGAAGGGGAAGGAATAGAGGGCAGTAAGCCCCAGGATGCTTCTTCTGGTATATAAAGTAGGGAAGGTGGTGGGTAAGGGTTACAATAAGTATTTGCATGTTTACCATAATCCTATCCCCTGGAGGCCATATGATACAGTTAGAAACAAAGGAGCTAAATGAGTCCCTCCCTTCCCTACATTCAACCATAAACGCCACCTTAATATTTACTTGTGCTTCCATTTTTTAAAAAGAGGTACAAAATACAATAACAAAGGCCTTAGAGATCTCCATGACCTAGGTAGCAGAACACTGTTGCCAGTAGGAGATACAGTAGGAGACACTGAAGTCAGAGGTGTCTGGGCTTTAAATTTTGAAAGCCTGGTTTATTATTCTCTTTTGCCTTTTACCTTTCCCGTTCCTGCTGCTACCTTCCTGGTGATCTTCAATAAACTTAGCTACTTAGTATTTACTATGGAGTGTTTTCTTGGTGATTCTTTCCTCACTGCACACAAGAACCTGGACTACTTTTGGCCCATTGAACTGTAACAACTACTGTTTGCATATTTTTAACACAGTGGAGCTACTTACCTACTTTTCTTTTTCACTTAATATTGACTTGATTATGCTTGTCAAAACTACATGAGCCAGGGCCTGGGATTTAGCTCAGTGTTTCCACCGCCTGCCTCGCAAGCTCAAGGACCTGAGCTCGATCCCTAGTATAAAAAATAAAAAAATAAAAACAAAAACAAAAACTACATGAGCTGCAACACCTGTTAGATTAGTTATTTTTTGTCAAGATAATTTTACAATAATCCATTCATTCATTCATTTCTGAGGTTTTCAGCTACTAGCTATAACATTAAACAAGATAGGGTCAAATTTTAAATAATATCATAAATATGGGAGTAAGGATGAATAATAAAAGGTAAACACATAATAAAGATAATTTTTATATTGATAGATGCTGTAGAAAAAGTAAATCATTATTAGAGGCAAAGTGGAGGAAATTGAAATTTGATAAGAATCTAGGGAATGTACATATATAACACCTAGAGTAAATGTTTAATAAATATTGATTTATTGCAAATTTATGTCCCATGCACTGTGCTTAGTAAGATGAGAAATAAGAGAGAGTTACTGCTCTTTTGGGCCCCCAAATCTAGTGGATTCGTGCAGCATCTGATTTTTAATGTAGTGTTTCTGAAAGTGTGGACAGTGGACCAGGAACATCAGAGTCACCTTGTATTAGAACCTTAAGTTATTGTGTTTTACTATAGAGCTACTGAAAAAAGAAGCAAAGTGTGTCCAGCAGTCTGTTTTAACATCTTTCTGGTTGATTTTGATGCACTGCAAAGTCTGAGAACCAGGACCTCACTCCCTGTGCAGATGAATATGTTAATTTGAACCAATTTCATCACCCCAGTTTACTGGAAATCCCTTACAACTTAACATGTTCCTTTTTCTCTCTTCTTATCTAAGACTTCTTGAAAGAACATAGATGTTGCATATTGGATGAAAAGTCTGAAGGAGCACATAGTCTCTCCTCCGAGTCTATGGGAAAGGGCACACATTTCCTTTCATAAGTAGCTCTGCAAAGTGAACAGTTACCATGCTGTGAGAGGCACCATGCAGGACAGGGGAACAGCTCCATTTAGACTCAACATACTGACATCTGAAAGAAAAAATACTGTTTTTAAAAGCTTCTAACCAAAAGAACTAGATTCTTTCTATTCCTAAGGAAAAAATATGGCTCTTTATATGGTGTAGATGAATTGATTTGAAACAAGTCACTTATCCTTCTAGTTTGTTAGCTCTTACTGAATAGATATGAGAAAGAAAAAATAGGATAAAATATAATTGCTATGACCATAAGTAACTCTTAAGAGAAAAATCATTAAAATGTTCATAGAACAAACTACAATATTTATTACATAGCTTATAAGGAGATATCTATAGTTTTTACATTGTTAATGGCCAAGCCAGCTGTGAAGCTGTGTTGTTCTGGGATTTGGGGTTTTTTTTTTTTTTCAATTTTAGAACATTTTTCTGTGCTAAATATTGAACTGTGGCCTTTGTACTAAGCTACATCTCAAGCCTGCCGTGGGCCAAACCTGAAGATGGTCTTTTGTCTAATCCATTCCTTTCTTCTCCATAGACTAGATAGTTAAACAGACACTAAAGATTGTAGACCCTGGATGGCACAGCCCCAGGAGATAGTTACACTATGTATCCTTCTTCCTTGTTCCTTTTCTGTGCATGCCCCAATCATAAGACAACACATTGTGTTCAGCCTGGACCATGTGGGCCACCTAGCATGAGTTGCCCCACCTTCCCTCTTGTTTGTCTTAGACTATAAATAAAGACTGTGGTGGACTTCAAGTGGCCATTAACTCATCAGGCTATGGTTCTACCTGGTCCCAGCTTTCAACCTTAATCTTGGTATGTATCTTTCTTTCTTGTTATTCTTCAATTTTCTTCATCTCCCACCACACTTCCTGGCTTTGGACCCTATGCTGTGCAGGTTATGGCACAAGCCCTTAAATTTTTTTATTTTGTAATTATAAACAGAGCTGGGGAATGTATCTCAGTACAGAGGCCCTGGGTTCCATCCCCAGTACCACAGAGAGACAAGAGAGTAGGGAAGAGAAGGAGCTGGCACACAATAAGATCAGTTCTAATAATATGAAGAATAAATGTCTGAACTGAAAAAAATAAAGTAAAATGATTTCTTTTTTAATTTTGAGAGAGGTTCCTACTAAGTTGCCTGGGGTAGGCTGCAAAATTTCTCTTTATCACCACTTAGTTGTCAGTGGAGCTATCATCAGTTCCCTGTATCATAAATGAGGAAGCATGGAATGTGCTTCTCCCAACTTGTAGGTCTTCTTATGTGAAGGAAAGAGAGAGAAGAAGAGAGAGGAAGGAAACAGAAAACATGATGTCACCTTTTTGGGTACAGAATGTGATAAAAATGATCTTACTTCAAACCAAAATAAAATTCAAATTAAATACACTTCTCAGTGAAAAAAGTAAGGTTCAAGTTGGAATTTTCTTATTCTAAGTTTTCAGATTCAAAAAGACATGTACACTGAAAATAAAAGGGCTGCAAACAGTACAACTAGAGGAAGTTATATTCACAGATGTAACCACTTTTTTTCTAAATATGAAAACAAAACGAACACCACTGAGAATACTTTAAAATTATTTGTAAATTAGATTTAACATCACTCTCATTTCTTATTCTACTATTTTCAATATCCACATAATTCTGAGATTTTGTGTTTCTGTCTACTTTTGAGTATATACCCAGGAAACCAAGAAGTAGACACTTAACTGGATTTATGTCATCTGTCCCATGGAGAGGCCAGTCATGGGTTGGTTATTACTCTTGGTGAGCTCTGTTCTAAAACGTGTTTGTGTGAAAGCCAAACTAATTACACAATTTACATCCCAAATTGTTCCAAGTTTCTGATAAATTAGAGTGTAGAGCAGGTACAAGTTTTATTCATTCACTCACAGATGTAGAATGTGTTGCTAATCCTACAAGGTATCCAGTTTAGAAAAATACATAGTTACTGAATCAAATATATTATAGAGAACAAAAGTCCTTTAATCTATAAAGTATATGTATGTAGTATATAAGACATTTCAATCCTTTTGCTGAAAAAACGTGAAATCAATAGTATACATTGCAACTTGGGACAAATTAACCATATAATTCTATATTTTTAAAAATCTCATTAAAACCTTGATTATTTCAGCAGAGTATCTAAAAATGAAACTCAGTAAAAGCAAGCCAATATTATAAAAGATAGAATTTCTGCAGTAAACACAATTGAAACATAATTGTTAATGAAAACTTTGGGGATTATAAAAAATAAAGACAATAAAATTAAATCTTAGAAGAGGAGATAATCATTTAGGTATTTTGTACAAAATTAAATCAAAATATTTCTACTAGGACAAAGAAAGAGATACAGAAAGGTTCACTATGACACTGGAAACAATGTACACTCAAGATTTTAAAAAGAAGTCTCTTTTGTACATGTTTCATTCATTTTGTACATGTTTCATTCATTTTGTACATTAGTACTCTGGCACAGCCTTAAATTGGCTACCAATGGTACAACTGAGACAGTCCATAAATTGTCTCTAAAAAGAAAGAACAAAGGAAAAAAGCTGTCTCGTAGTAGGGAAAACTCAAGATAGGCTAACTACCTTGAAAAAAAGCAAAAATCTTTTTATGCCTTTCAGAGACATTGAGAAGACAAAAGATCCATGTCAAATTTCAAAATTCAGCCTCAGTTTCATGAATTGAGTGCATGAAACTCTATAAGTCCAAAATAATACTCAAAAGAGGGAAATAAATATAAAACACTTAAGTAATTATTTATAATGTAGAAAAGTGGCAACTCTGGTAATATGTAATTATATTGATTGATTTTAATTTATTTTACTGTGACAAAAAACTGAGATAATGTTTTGTTTTGGCTTATGCTTTCAGAGGTTTTGGCTTATGCTTTCAGAGGTGTTTGTCCATGGTCACTTGGCCCAGTTGCTTTGGGCCTGTGGTGGAACACAGTTGGAATACAAACTGGAGGAAGTTGCTCATTTCATGGTGGCCAGAAGTGAAGGGTCATGGTCTTAATTTCTCCTCAAAGGGGCATGTCCTCAGTGGTCTAACTTTCACTCAGTCTTACCTTCAGTACCACTGAGTTGAGAACCCAGTTTTCAACATGTGGTTTTTGGGGAGAAACATTCAAATGATTGCAGTAAGAATGGGAATTGAGTATTCTGTTTCCACTACTCAGTGTATTTTCACTCATCAAGTTAGAAGCTTTCTCTATAATTGAAAAAGTGGTAAGAGTGTGGTTTAAGCCAAATGCTCCTGAGAAAGGAACTGTGTCAAGAATATGTCATTGTACACAGAATGACCAAATAACATGAGGAATAAGAAATGTGTTCCAAAATTACAGCTTAGGCAAATGCTCTCAAGGGGAGAACTGATTATGCAGACTCACCCATTATCTCCTGGATAAATTATTGATAATGAGATGTCAATAGGCCACTGTTTTCAATTATTCCAACTGTCTGGGTTAATAGAAGAGGAAAGAATAGTGAGTAGAGGCCAAACAAGACTTCTAAAACAATTTTAAGAAAGGAAACAGGATCTACAAAGCTAAAACCTAGTGGAAATACTTGGGCTCACAAAGTCTCTCAAATGTAACAAATAAAGTTGAACAATTAAAAGTGCCAGCATGAAACATTCCTGATAAAGTTTTGAAAGTATAATTAGACTTATAAGCCAATGAATGATCACTTAATCATCCAGAACTTGCAACTTCAGTAGGAACGTGTGATGGTCAGCTTGATTGCCAACCAGATTGGCTTAATAAACACTGAGGAGATTAACAAAGCATGCTTGTGTGTCTGGATGAGTGATGCAGCATGACCTTGTGGGCTGTGTCTGGTTTTTAGCCACTGCCTTTCTTGCTCTTGCCATGTTTCTCTGCTTCCTGGCTACTGTGAAGACCACAACTATCCTCTGTTGTGCCCTTCTCCCATGTTATTTTTGCCTTGGGGTCAGCCATCCATGGGCTGAAACTTCTGAAAGCATATCCAAAATAAACCTTTCCTTTTTAAATTTTTGTATGTCAGGTACTTGGTCAAAGTGATGGAGAAGCTGACTAATATAAAATAGGGGACTAGTCTGCCATTGATGTCTTGGAATGTGTCTCTAACCTTATGAATACATGGAAATATGCCTGAGGAGGTTATTATAAACCCAAGATGGCCTGATAAGCAAATGAAGAATGAGCATGTGACTAGGAATGGGAATGAGAATAAGAATAAATATGCAAACCAAATCTGCATCCATTGTATTGATAATTTTATAATGAGGCTAAGTAGAAATATTTCAAACTTTTAGATAATTTGATGTATGTTTTCATTGCTCTTAAAGTGACTGAAGCTCTTAAATCTGATATGGTATACTTATAATTTAAATTATTTGATTGTCAAGTGACTATATAAAGGAAGTCAATATTTAAATAATTGGAAATTTTGCCTTTTTTCAATTGCTGGTCTATTTATTTTAAGCATTCAGAATACCACTTAGTAGACATATAATGCTAAAATATTGAGCATTAGTTTAAGGACAAATAGTTTCAAATTTATCGCACCATATTTAAGCACATAGAGGGATGTCAACAAGACAGCTGAATAGAATCAACAAGAACTCACCTGTCCTGAGCACAGAAGAATCAAAATAACAGATGTATGGAATACCTTGAGGTGAGTGCCCATAGGAGAACCCTTAAATTTAACACCAGAAAATAGAAACGTTAAAATTTAGAGATGGCTGCATAATAAGAGAAACAAAATATTCTGGCACCTGCCACCCCAGCACCACCACCAGGGATAGGGAGTCTCCCCTGCTCAGGAGGAAAGAAGGACAGAATCTCAGCAAACTCTGTCAGTAAAGATATTCACAATCCTAGCTGTTGGAGCATTTTGTAACTCTTTCAGGCATACAATCTAGACAGGTAAAAGACCTCGATTGAGAGAAAGAATTCATTTCTCAGCAAATCCCTAGGGTACTTTAACCAGAAGTCATCTTAATCAGAGAATATTGTCTGAATTTGTACTGCTCCAGGAATCAGAAACTCCTAAAAATTCTCATCATGGGACCCCAAGTACACTGCCCTACATTATCTCAGTGAGTAGCTGTTTTACATGCTAGATTTGGCTTGGTGGAATTACTCTGACAGTGCTGGGAGTGTGCCTTGCACTTTCCTTGTCACTGAGATGCAATATCTAACACTCACAACATAAAGGAAAAGAGGTTTATTCTGACTCATAATTAAAGTGCATGGTCACCTGACTGAAAGTGTATATGGCATGGCAGAAGGACATAGAAGAAAGCTCCTGAAATCATAGAGCCAGGAAGCAGAGAGAGAGAAGGGAGTATCTGGGGAAAAAGACATGCCTTTCCAAGTCATGCAACCAGTGACCACCTATTCTGTGCAAATATTACTCCTAACAGCAAGTCAACTGTATCACAGCTTTGATTTAATCACCATCCAGAAGCCCCAACTATGAGTGTGTACAGCTTTTGGGGAACATTCTTTGTCTAAACCATGACATTTCATTCCTGGATACCCAAAACTCAGGTGTATCTCTTTATGCAAAAGCCATTTAGTTCATCTCTAAGAGTCAGAAAAGTCTTAACAGTTCCAGCATTGCTAAAAAGTCCAAGTCCAAAGTCAACTCTCCTGTGAAACTTAACCAAACTCTTGGGTGTGAACCCCTATAAGAAAGTTAAACACTGCAAGTACACAGTGGAATATGATAACCACACCCCCAATTCAAAAAGGAGGAACAGAGGGATAGAAAGGAATGAGATGAAAGAATTACTAAAGCACAACAAGGCTAAAATTAATTCCCACACTTCCATGTCCAACACCCAAGGAAGGTGATGGTGAGATGTGAACTCCAAAGGGCTTGGGTGGCCCTGCCCCACAGCATTGTTAGTCGTAACCCTCATGGACTCTCTCTTAGACTAGCTTTGTTCACTGCCTCAAGCTTTCCTCAGTAGACCATCCATGTTCTTAGCATATCCAACTGTCTGGGGGTGTCCACAGCACTTTCAGCTTTACTGTCACAGCTTAGTGCACTGCACTCTCAAGAGCACATTGTCTGCCCTCTCAGGCCTTTCTTTGAAATCTGAATGGAAGCTCTCCTGACTCCACAACTCTTGCATTCTCCATGCCTGTAAAACTTGCACCATTTGGATGATGCCTCTGCCTCCAGGTCAAGCTGTAGCCAGTCCCTCTTGGATTATAGCCACAGAGGCCTCCAAATACCGGAATGGCTGAGCATTGTCAATCAAATTTCAGGGAACAAATTCCTTAGATGGTTCTTCTGGAGCAGGGGACCCTCGGTTTTCTTTTCAAAGCAGTTTACCTTTAACCTTTGACACACTTGAGTCAATGAAGAGTGGAGTCTTGTTGATTACCAAGATACCCTCAATGCATCTTTACTATTGTCTTGATTTAAAGTAATTGACTTTCTAATGCTGATCTTTTAAGAAACCAAGTTCTCCAATGTATTGACTTTACTGATACTTTCTTTTGACCAAGCTTCGTATTATTTGGCTCTGGATTTTGGTCCTGCTTCTCACTATAGAATTCAGTAAAAGCAGCAATACTACAGCCTGAACATTGGACTACCATGAAATTTCCTCCACCATAGTAATTAATTCATCAACTTTAATCTCAATCTTCTGCAAAGCTTCAGGACATGTGGAAAATGTAGACAACTTTTTTGCCAGAGAAGAGCACACATGGTCTTGAGTCTAACTGCCAATGGAGTTTTTGTTCCCAACTGAAACCTCCTGAGGCAAGCCTTTATTGCTCACATTTCTAGTAGCATTCTGGTCTTCTGAATTCTGGCCAGAATCTCACATCGAGCTCAGTTTATAGCATCCCAGGACTTCTTTAGCTGGCATTTCCAAACCTATGCAGTATCCTTCTGCATTCTGTTACAACAGGCTCTAGACCACATGAACAGATAATCACAGAAAGGAACCCACTAATGACACCAAATTTTAGTCACTTTTCTCATCACTGGAACACAATACCCAATATCCCTAATTTTAAGGAAGAGAGGTTTGCATGGGTTATAGGACTAAGGGTGGTTATCTGTCCTATTATTTTCATCCTTCTCCCAAGTGCTACCAAAAAATACCTGTAACTAACAAGACTGAATAACAATTCCACGGTTCCACTTCTTCCCAGCCCAGAAGCATGCTGAGGTTATCTTGAGCAAAGATGACTGCTGCCCTACCCATGAGGTGCAGAGTTTAAGAAGGTCCGGTGAGAAACTTCATCCAGTGTAGGCCACATTCTGTTCTTGATCATTTCTGTAAGAATCTCAACTGAGAGGAACTTTGTGTCCCAGCCATTTCTGTATATCCATTCCTACTACTCCTGGATAAGTGATGAGTACAGAAAAAATAATAGTTGAGTAAATTCCTTAGCCATTTGCCCATCCCCACACATGCATAGCTAGGAGGGTGTCTAAGGTCTCACTGCTGAGTGGAGTATGCCGAGAGAAAAACACAACTTTTGCTGTCATTTTACCTATATTTTCCCTTCTATTGTTTACCCTCCCATGTTGTCTGATCACCTAATAAGACAGGTGTAAGTGTCAAAGAGGTGTACTCTGACTTCAGTCCCTACCCTTCAGAGTACCTGGTCTACACCAGTGTCTAATAAGAAGGCAAGTTCTTTAGCACCCTCACCAATACTGGAGCAGCTGGTACAAAAGACCTTTTCAAATAACTGTCAATATCAGGAATGCCTGAGGACACCTTTGTCATCTGGCAAGCACCACCAATCTCATTATAAGAGTAACTATATGGGATGCACCTGTACACTCTGCTGTCTACACCGTACCTTCCTGAACTGCTAAAATGCTCTTTCCAAATTCAGTATGGTACAGTATTCTCAAACTTGCTAATATCAGTCAAAGAAATCTCAGGAAGTTTAAGTGCCCAGATGGAAATTCAATTGTATAACAAACCAATACCACAAGATACATCTTCAGAAGAAAGCTGCTTACTAACAAGGCCAAGTTATAAAAGTGGTAGGTATATATTCCACCAAATAGACAAATTTTAACATAGGAACATAAGAAATATGAAAAAACAAGATAATATGATACCTTCTAAATATCACAACTCTAGAAGTTGATTCCAAAGATACCATAGTGGTTGAAATGCCTGATAAAGAATTTTAAAAATGATTTTAGGGGAGGACCCCAGTGGCATGGAACCTCTGCTCTGTCCCTGCACTCCATCTACTATAACCAGTTTAGCTCCCCCATCTCTGGCCTCCTGGCTGTGTTGCTACCTGGTTCCACACTACAGTGGCACAGGGGGTCATAAAGGCCCTTGTCCTGAGCTCCAGAAGATAGAGCAGAAGTGCACAAGAGAAAGAGGGCCTCGCTCAGGCTCCTTGATGAAAACTGAAGCCCACTGGAAAAGTGAAGGGAATCTCTTCAGTAAAGGCACACCAGACTGCTGAACTTGTTAAATTGGAGGCATCATCATCTCCCATCAGAACCTGGACTATCTTCAGGCAAAAGGCAGCTGGAATCTGCAGTAGAACCTTGCAGAGTTCAACCCTGCATTAGGACAGGGAACTCAACTTGGGACTAGCAGCCGGAAATCTGCCTGAATCTCACAGGCCTGCTACTGGCTTGCTGAGACTCATTGACTTATATGCACACAGCTGCCCAC